>CM076581.1:676715300-677124430 GCA_034641835.2 Pinus albicaulis
CGCTACCTTGAAAGTGTTGAGTAACCTCATTCTTTTCAAAAAAATGTTGAGATAATGCATCATAATATTTCTTCAAAAGTTGATATTGCCTCAACATTATTTATTTTAAACAATTTATCTCAATAACATGTTGATTATTTTGTTCTTCTAGTTGCTTCAATTTTTTTTCCCTGAGTCAAAAAATGGTTCAAATTCATCCTCCAAGTCACCAAGAAGGTCAATCTTCTCTTGAAATTCATCTCCAAGCATCTGGAAATATTTTCCCATGATTGAATCCATATGGTCAACCTCTTGGATTTTCTTAGCTATTGATGTTTGCAACCTGTTCTTAAGAGTTGTATTCTCTTCTTGTAATAGAGCTACCACTGATTGCAATTGAATGACCTATTTACAAAGTTCATTCGTTTCCTTCTTCTCACAAAGCTCTTGCAACTTTTTACCCATATTGAAAAGACCAAGTTGGAAAATTTAATTCCACTAGCCACAGAGATAGAAAAATGCTAATGATGACAATAAAAATTGCTTTATGCTTCCAATTAGGAGACCAATCCACCTAGTTTTCCATGACTAGCCAATGAGTGTTTCATAACCACCCACCATAAAAACATAAGATACATCAACAAATGAACACATGACCATTCTTCAATGAACATAATTTACAAAACCTCTCGATACCTTTTAAAAAATCCTCAGAATAAAAGATGTGTGCCCAAAAATTTCCAAAAATGACTATTAACTTAAAAAAAGGCTTCGGAAAAATTGTTAGAAAGGGACCACATGAATTGATACCAACATGAATTGAGCCCCCAAAAAATTAGAGTGTTGTGATTCAAATATTTATCAACAATACCAACTGTAGTGGTCCAATAGATGTTGGAGAAGAGAATATTAACAATATATGCCTGAAAATAATTAAAACCAAGAGAAAATTATGGTAGAAGTGAAATTCCAATAATACCAAACTACGTCAAGAAATTGAATATTCCCTTTGCAAAATATGATGTCATCAACCAGGTTGCTCAAACAAGCCTGTGATACCCATGCATGGTGTTCTATTAAAAAAATACAATACCCCGGCTAGGCGATCTATGGCGTAGAATCTACACAAGGAGCGACTGCGTAATATGGCTCCCAGTTCACCAATAATGCCAACAATCAACTTGAATGCAAGGACAATGATTTTCATGTCTTTTAGCCTAAACATGGTACTAGAGACATGACCATCAAGTTTAAATCAAACTGATCTAAATAGTGGAAAATTTTCAAAGGACCTTTTTTGGAGGTATTTTTTAAAGTGACATGTTTTAAGAGGTTGGGCTTAATTTTCAATGGACGTTTTTTGAGGTTTTTTGAGGTGACATTTTTTTAGAGTACGTGTTTTTGGTTGAAGTAAATCTTTTATAATGATTTTTTTAAATGAGTTTTTGTCTAACTTTTTTAATGAAATTTTTTTGCAGGACTTGGAAGGAAATATTTTGAGCTTCATTTCATTTTTAGAAGACATTTTTTTCTCGGATTTTTTAAAGTATGTGTTTTGGATTGAAGTATGTATTTTGTGCAAAATTTTTAAAATGAATTTTTTTTTCAATTAAATCTTTTGTGATGATTTTTTTAATTGAGTTTTTGTCTAAATTTTGAAGGAAATTTTTTTGAACTTCAGACTCAATTATCATGGGAAATCGAGGGAATTGCAAGAGAAAATATGATCGAACAAGATACCCTGAGGAATGTAGAGAACAAGGGAGATAATATCGCAAAAAAAGAGAGGGAAGAATGCTCAAATATTGAAAGGGAAAATCAACCTCAACTAGAAGTTGAAGCAGGTATGTAAATGTAAATATTATAAATTTGATATTTAAAATTTGACTAGTGTATTGTGAAACTTAATTTTTATTTGATGAACTAATTTGAAAAATATTTTGCATTGTAAATAGAGAGAGATATTCCTCAAAACATTTATGATGAGATACAAAATTTTGAAAGAGAAAGTGAAAGAGATATTGAACCAATGATTGAAGATGGTGAAAATGTTGAAAGAAATTCAAATGAAGAAATTGAATCACAAGGTATGTACACACACACACACACACACACAGATATATATATATATATATATATATATATCTGTGTGTGTGTGTGTGTGTGTTGAACACATGCACGTATTATTGAAATTATACATATATTTATTAATTTAGTTATTTATTGAATATGTAAACTTATTGTGTACTATTCATTCGAATATGTACATATGAAATCAATGTCGATGATGAGATGTTAGAAAATGTTGATACTCACACGTATGGAGATAAAAAAGCTGACCATGTTATACGATATCGTGTTAATTGCATTGTTGATTTGTTCTTCAAAGATGAAACTGTGGCAGTTCAAGCCCAAATGTTGAAAAGTATCTTAACATTAAGGAAATTAAAAGAAGCTATGAATTTATTGGGTATTCGAAAGTCAACAAAATATTAAAAAATGAAGGAAAATGTGATACAAAATATAAATATTCCTCTAAAGTGAATTAGAATATCTAGAAAGAAAAGTGATTCAGATGCACGTAGAGAAATACAAATGGTAGTGGTTTCATCAAGTAATAAGGAGAATCGCTTAGTAAAATTTATGACACGAGCATTAGGAACCTCACGAAAAAATTTGCACAAACATCAAAAAGTTCGATTACAAATAGATGTAAATGATGAAAACAATAGCTGGACAACTATTTGTAGGTAACCATACAAGGATAGACTTGGAGAAAATGTTAAAAAAATAATATATAAATATTGGATGAAAAATTCATGTGTTTCACAAAAAGCAAGGGATGTGATGTGAAGAAGAATAGCATGAAATCAGTATGAAGAACATGCGAAACATTTCTTGGACACCATTCATATAGATTTGTTCAATAAGTTCAAAGAGAGAATCGTGAAATTGATGTCTCAATCAGTGCTTTTGTGCAACAAAAACCATGGTATGTTAAACCTATCACTGTACACGACACTTGTTGTTGTCATTATCATGTAGAATTTCAGTTATATTATGACACATTCCTTAATTTTGGTAATTTTTTTTGGAAATATTCACCTCCTTCCACTTTCCATGATTTCATATCTAAAATTCTATGTGGAAGTGAAAGCCATGAACTATTTTACCAAAATAAATGTGTTGGTGGTAAAAAATGCGATGATTGTGGAAATTTGACTAAATTTCAAAACAAATATCGAATGATATAAATGATCACTCATTTTCCACCATAAAAGTGAAATGGAAGAGATATGAATATATACATACATCGTTTGCTTCAAGTAGTACTACAAGTGCTAAAATAATTTATTTACAAGAAGAAGAAATTTTTGTGATAGATTTTTTGAGAAAGTTTGAGGTAGAAATTTATAAATACACGAAGCATTCCCATTGAGATCGATGATAGGACTTGCAATTCAAAAAATCCCGTGAATTTTTTCCACTAGGGACCATTTTTTCAATAGTTTATTTTGCAGAAAAATAAACATTTGTTCCACAAAATATATTCAGAGTCATTCTGACCAAGTCTCCATGCTTGCCATATTCTATATAGACATGCTGAACAAAATTTTGATCATATAGAAATCACCAATGAAAATTGGCATGTTATGAAAGAATATCACTTTTATATCAGTGATGATCGTACAAATGATACATATTTTGTACAACACTATTTTGAAAAGATTTATGACTCCTTGAAAAGTCATGGAATAAAATTCAATGAACATTGGATATGGTTAGATGGATGCATAGGTCAATTCAAATCTTCACGATCATTATTTTGGTTGTGTCATCTTCATATGAAAACCTGCATTAAACATTGTTGGAATTTCTTTGAGACTGGTCATGAAAAAGGAGAACATGACGATGCAAGGGCATGTATAAAATGAGCACTTTGAAGATATAAAATGTACCACTTTGCAAACTGACTTGTCTCAGTTGAAGAATTTGTTCAATGGTGCATTGTTGTACTAAGCCATGAGACTAACAGATCAAGGGAAGTACGAAGGTTCATTCAATTTATTTTTTATTGGATTTTTAATTTTAAACAATACATTTATCACAATGATTATCTTTGATGGTATTTTGATAACATATTTATATTCTTCTTTGAATTTTCCATATAGGTTTTTTTGGCATATTGGGATCCAAGATGTAGATAGATCGATTGGAGATGACGTTGAAACAATAAAAGAGACTCAAAAATTGCATTCAATTAAAACAAAGCTATCCAAAAATGTTTTTTCTTTGGATACAAGAAAATATTCATGTTTTTGTCATGTTTTCATATACAACACTGAATCCAATGATGCTTGTGAAAAAAAAATGTATGTAAAAGATTGACAACATATAGAACTAAATACAAAGGGGAAAATATCCATTGCAAGTTTTGCAGAAATGCAATCAGAGGATACCATAATATCATCCGAAGGTAATCGAGTTTCTAATCTTGTTAGAGAAGGTAACATTTGAATTACTTTCAAATGATAGACATCTAGAAATAGATAATAAAATCAAGTACACATGTTAATTTTAAAGTTAAATTTTCATGTTAATTATGATCTAAATTTAAATACATAAGTTTGTTTTATTGTGCAGGAAGTGTTTTTGTTGTAGTTGCACCTACTATCAACAATGAAAATATGAAGTTTTATTTGATGGATTTCACTGAATGAAAGATGAAATTATTGGAAAACTATGATGATAATGGGTTTACATATGACATAGGGTCTATTATACTGAAAGGTTATTTTTTCCAACAAACTCATCAAAGTGGGGATTTTGTTTACTTTTAAGACTATGAACCTAATGTCATAAGTTGTCAATATAGTCACTTGGTGTGTGCAGCACGCACAAAGTTAATTTAAGTTCAATGAAAGAAAAAAATGAAAATTAAGAAATTAAAAATGTCAAAAGTCAATCATGAATGGATCATTGAAGATGGCATTCCATTGGAATTTTTTTGATTGAACTGCCCAACAATTTCTTCTCTTTGGATTCATTTCTTAGAAATTCCAGAACTCAACTAAAAATTTATCTACCTTTTTATGTTATATATACAAGTGTTTGCACATGTCATTGTTTTGGTGCACGCACACGAGTTATTTATACACGTGTACACATACACATGTCTAGATTACCTGGTCTTAAATGATTTCATACATTCTTTGGTAAAATTTGTCATAATGTCATTATTGCAAAATGTACATAACTTTGTACCTAACATAGTTGATATACTGCAAATTTTGAGTTGCATGATTTTGTTTTAGATCTGTATGTTAGGTAAATTATAATATTCACTCTTGAATGAAAAATGTGTGGTGCGTGTTTTGTAATTTCCAGTTTACTATCAACTGAAAGTAGCTTTTATATGCACATTAATGAAAAATGTTGTGTACTGGATATATGTTTTAATGCAATTTTAAAATTTTATGATTTTTTGACACATCTAAGAAAACCTATAATTTTATGATTGTTTTAGATATATACATTGATATGTATTGTACTTCAATCATTTTTACATATATTCAAACATGTAATTCAATCATTTTTATGTACATATATTCATGTGAACTTTTTTTTTGTTTGTAACTTGGGCTAAATGATATTAAAAGAATGAAAAAATGTACAAAGGCAATGGGAAAAGATGGCAGGCAGAGCTTAACCTATCCTTGCCTTGGTAGTGTTCAAAATAAACCAAGTTTAGGGCTGCCTCAAAAGAGGAAACCAACCCCTTAAGAGTGTCATCCAGTCTTGTAATAAAAAATATTTAATGGCCCATATAAAATCAAAAGAGCTGAAGTATATCCTGAGGTGACAAAAAAAAAAAACTAACCTTGCTACCAAAAAATCATGGAGTTCATTCATCTTTTTCCGTCACCTGGTCCTATTCCTCTATTAGGCACTTGTATTCTCTAGCAATGGCTTCCTCCTTAGTTTTAGGAACTCAAGGAGGCTTTGGAGGGGCCGTATGGATGATGGGAGCGAATGGGTACTCCACATCGTAATCTCTAGTCTAGACATCATTCGAGTCCATAACCCAAACGCCTATCTCCTCCATCGTGGGCTCATAAAATGGAAGTGGGCTGGTTTTCCTGGTTAAAGGCTTCACATATTGCGAAGTAGTGGATTTCCTGCAGCCTATTCTACCCTTAGGCTTCTCCGAAGGAACAAAAGTCTCCCCACGAATGCTATCAAATGCTTGAGGAGCCAACACCTCATGGCTATAATATGCAGAGCCCTCGGTGGATTCCATTCACTAGTCGTGGCAATGGTGAGAGCGGCTTGAGAACACACCCCTGTAGCTTCCTATGATGGGCTTCAGAGGCTGGCACGGGGCCATGGTATGGCTTCTGACTTGTACATTTTATGATTGTTTTTAGATATATACATCGATATGTATTGTACTTAAATAATTTTTCCATATATTCAAACATGTACTTCAATCATTTTTATGTAGCTATATTCATGTGAACTTAAATATGTAATTAATGATCTATGATTGTTTTAAATGACATTTATGATCATGCAAAATACATACTTAAATATCACCTAAATAATAGATGTACCTAAAATTATATAACATTCACACACATGTTGAAATGCATAACATGTACCAATGTATGTGTTAAATGTAATTTGAAATTTAACAAATAAAATAACAACTTGAGTCTTAAGAAAAAAACATTATATCACAACATGTGAGCACATGACAAATGTAGTTCAACTGTCCAAAATATACACATGTACATGTGTAAATTGCAATTTGAAATTTCCATCTAGATTCATTTTATATTTAACAAATATAATTCCAAATTCATTTTTTATTTAACAAATATAATGACAAATTAAGTTTTAAAAACAAAACATTATATCACAACAAGTGATCACATGCCAAATGTAGTTCAAATATCCAAAATATACACATGTATACATGGTTTAAATTCGAAATTTCCATCTAGAGATTCATTTTATATTTAACATTTATAAAATGACAGCTTGAGTTTTAAAAACAAAACATTATATCACAACATGTGATCACATGCCAAATGTAGTTTAACCATCCAAAATATACACATTGTGAAAATGTAATTTGAAATTTCCATCTAGAGATTCATTTTAAATTTACCAAAGAAAATGACAACTTTAATTTTAAAAACAAAACATTATATCAAAACATCTGGTCATATGTGAAATGTAGTTCGACTATCCAAAATATACATATTTTGAAAATGTAAATTGAAATTTCCATCTAGATATTCATTTTATATTTAACATTTATAAAATGATAAATTGAGTTTTAAAAACAAAACATTATATCACAACATGTGATCACATGCCAAATGTAGCTCAACCATCCAAAATATACACATTATGAAAATGTAATTTGAAATTTCCATCTAGAGATTCATTTTATATTTAACAAATAAAATGACAACTTGAATTTTAAAAACAAAACATTATATCAGAACATGTGATCACATGCCAAATTTAGTTCAACTATCCAAAATATACACATGTATACATGGTTTGTAATTTGAAATTTCCTTCTAAAGGTTCATTTTATATTTAACATTTATAAAATGCCAACTTGTTTTGAACACAAAAAATTATATCACAACATGTGATCACATGCCAAATGTATTTCAACCATCCAAAATATACACATTGTGAAAATGTGATTTGAAATTTCAATCTAGAGATTCATTTTATATTTAACAAATAAAATGACAACTTGAGTTTTAAAAACAAAACATTATATCACAACATGTGATCACCTACCAAATGTAGTTCAATTATCCAAAATATGTACACATGTATGCATGTTTTGTAATTTGAAATTTCCATCTAGAGATTCATTTTATTTTTAACAAATAAAATGACAACTTGAGTTTTCAAAACAAAATATTATATCACAACTTGTGATCACATGCCAAAGGTAGTTCAACTATCCAAAATATACACATTATGAAAATGTAATTTGAAATTTCCATCTAGAGATTCATTTTATATTTAACAAATAAAATCACAACTTGACTTTTAAAAACAAAACAACTTGAGTTTTAAAAACAAAACATTATATATCACAACATGTGATGACATGCCAATTTTAACTATCCAAAATTTAAAATCATTCTTGATAAAAGTAAATGTAGTTTCAAACTATATCCGAACAGTAAAATATGTCCAAAATTTGTATCACATGAACAATAAAAGTATATATATATATATATATATATATATAGTTCAATGTATAGTGTTACTAGTATCAAGTTATATAGAAAAGTAAATATGACTGCATATATAAGACTATATATAGAAAAGTAAATTTAAGACTAGATCTATCAAATAAAATGTTGCACACATGTGCATCATCAATCAAACACAAATGGATCCAGTGTCTCTTCCAACAGTATCCTGAGCCTCATGCTATCCTATGATGAATGGGGAACCTGTACATAAGGTGTACAAACATTAAAATTCAACGTGTTAAAATTGAATGAGAATGTATAACTTCATGTAAAAAAAATGAAAAGAAAAATAAATCATGCAATACCTCGTGTAGTTCCCTCTCCATTGTATTTTGTTGCTTGTCCATTAAAACATCCTCCACAGTAACATCTTCCACAGTAAACTGTAAAATATACATGTACAAGTATATATATATATATATATATATATATATATTAAAGTGCATATAAAATAATTTTCAATAATATAAAAAAAAAAGTTAGAAAACTTGTTTAAATGGTGTGGATGTTCCTATCTCCATCATACACTCCATCGCCAGAGTCCTTGGAGAATAGAAATCATCTCCAAAAACCTAAAATTGAAAAAATTTAAAACTATGAAATAACTCAAGGTCTAGATCTCATTTTATAATAAAAAAATTGAACTTAAACATATAAGTGAAAAATTTAATACTTGTGATGGTGGATTGGGCACATCTCCTAAGGGTGGCTCCAAAATAAAATATCTAGAAACCTAAAATTCAAAAAATATAAAACTTTAAAATAACTCAAGATCTAGATCTCATTTTTTAATGGAACTTTTGAATTGCAATATTTAAGTTAAAAACATATTTAAGTGAAAAAAAATTCATACTTGTGATGGTGGATTTGGGACATCTCCTAAGGAAGAAAAAGGTACCTCCATTGTAAAAACATCAGACAGAATCAAAATCTGTTAACATTTAATTATATACATGTACATGTGTACACAATTATTTATTTTAAAAATATTTCATCATGTTCCGATATATAATAATAGATTAAAATAATTGTACATAATCATGTTCACTTAAAAAACACTAACATGTGCCAACATATCATCTTGATGGTGAGAACCATCTTGATTGTGTGAACCTGAAGCTCTGACCATGATATTAACATCTTCATTCATCAAGCGCGAGAACTGAAAACGGTGTTCACATATATGATACATTTTTGTTAGATTAAGATATATAAATAAATGTATGTATATGTATTTATTACAAATTGTACATGTGTTAAAATAATAACCCTAACCATTAACACATACCGATCCCATGCTCTCTTCCTCATGACTAATTAGGTCTTGCCAACCATTGCGACAATTATTTGCATATGTTCTGAGATCTTTAACACTCATGTTGTCAATCTCAGCATCTGTATGATACAAAAAATTAGCACGTGAATTCTCTCATGCTCTTTTTCAATTCAGGTAAACATCAATTCCACCAATTCCACTCTGAACATTGTCAATGATGACATCCCTTACTTCGCGACTAATTTGAGAAGTGGCATCCATCTCTGAACTCAAATTTTCCACACGAAGAGGTCGACTAACCAATGGTGGCTCGGGGTGAGGCAAATCAACATCACACTTAGTGCCCCTATGCTCACATAATTGACCTTTCCTAGGACCAAAATATTCATAGGGAAGGTCATTATAATTGGGTTTAATTCCCAAAAAAATTATGCATAAAATAATTTTGCAAAATGAAGAGGAAACTTGTCGTTCCATGGTGGTATTCCATAGGAAGCAAGGTTCCTATCATATAAATGGCCAGTTATATCGAGGTGCTTGAAACATTACACCTTTACCATCTTTATTTTTAGCCCTTCTTTGAAATTAAACATAGTCTTCGCCATTTCTATTGTAACTCTTTGTTTAAAAACCTCCCATGTATCGGGACCCATCACTCTTTCCTTTCTTTTTCTCATCACTTCTAAAAAATTATCAGTGGTTGGCCCAAGTGTTTTTTACACATCTACAAGTATGCTTAAAGAGTGAGTAACTATTTCTAAGCTTTCTCGACTCTCAGCAGGGAGTTTCAAAGACACAAGATCTTTCTTCAATTTTGAATAAATATTTTGACACCTTTGTAATGCGCATTGCTGGATGTTTATTTCCCAAGGTATGTTGGAAATGTTAGAAAGATATGTCATGGTTGGTGTACAACCTTCTTCTTGAATAATGTGTTACGTCCTATGTCTTTTTGGAGAAACATTTACATCGTCTGCATCAATATATAAAAAAATTTATAAATAAGAAAAATTTGAACAAATTTGTACAAATTGAATGAAAATAATATTCAGATTGATGGGCACCTTGATATGGTTGGCCAACATCATGCCCACTGTGAGATTGTTGAGAACCATAATGACCACCGATTGGTTGAGAACCAACACGACCACCCATTGATTAGCCTTCGAGGGAATGCATATCACCACCCTCACACAATTAGCCACCACCGATTGATGGGCCTCCAGAGGAATGTGTACCACCACCAACCTTACATGACGAGAGGGAAGCTTCATAAAAAAATATGAGTTTATTATCAATTCAAAATACATCCATACATATAAATACATGTACATATGATTGATTAAATTGAGTGAACTATACCACGGTTGCATGAACCATGAACATGCTCCATTGATGGAGTAGATACTCTTGTCCTCCTAAATCCTAAAAAATAAAAAATGAAATTTATTGAAAACTAATTTAACTCGCAAAATTGATAAAAAATAAATTCCATAAGTATACATGTATGTACATGGGGATAAAAATTATATATAGTCAATAAAAATATTAATTCCACATGTATACGTACATGTATGTATGGAGATAAGAATATATATTCAAATGTCATTTAAAAAAATGAACATTTAATATAAACACCATGAACATCCCTTGATCCATGATCCCCCTCTCTCGTAGAGGCATGGGATTTTATTGATCTTCTCCTTTCATCCTCCATGACATATATGGATATCTACAGTGGACATTTACAATCATTTTAAAATTACAATTTAAAATAAATTCAAAATATTTCAAAAAATTAATGTAATTTAGTACACAATTATGTAAAACACAACTTTCAAAACACAAATTGATGTGTGAAACTCAATTTAAACAAAGAATTGTTGAAGTCCTCACATTTTAATTTTATAAAAACGTGAAGTTCACCAAGTTGCGCTTACATGGTGGGAGCACACTTGGTATATAATTGAAAAAACAAATGGTCATTAAAAATACGCGTTTATAAGTAAAAACAAACACATATCATAGATATGTTACAATGTCCGTCAATAAATTTTGAAGGAAAGCGTCTCAAAACTATTTTATTTTTGAGAGATGAATCTTGAATTGGAATTTCCCCGTATAATACTAATTCATCTATTAATTCATATTTGACAGATGAATATTGTGTTGGCATTGCCCCACAAAATAGATCACCAGACATCTTATTAACAATTGCGTAATGTCTTATACTAAAAAATTTAAATTGTCTAACAATATTGTTTGCTTTTCCATGCATTTGTGTTAGCCTCTCCTTCTTAACTTGGTACATGCCTTTCATCTAGTTGCACACAAGTTCAGAATTGGTGAAAAATACAATTCCATTTGATCCATACTCCCTAGCTGTTCCTAAGCCTTCTATCAATGCAATATAATATGCCTCGTTGTTTGTTGTTATTCCTGGTATATTCATTTTCCTTTGGAGAACTTTGTTAGTCACAATATTGCAAAGAACATATGTAATCACTGTTTTCCCTGGATTGGGATAGTAAGAAACATCTATGCATAATGTCATTTTTTCAACCATATTTAGTGGTTTTTTTTATCCCTGAAAAAAAAAACAAATTAATAAAATATATTAAATTAGAATTTATTGCAAATCATGGGAGAAATGACATCTACATGGTTTGCCTTAAATATTATGGGTGAAATTACATGTACATGGTTCCCAAAAACACTAGAATATTCCTTAAAGTTTATGGGAGAAATGGCATGTACATGGTTTCCAAAAACACTAGCATTTTCCTTATTGAAAATGCCTTGAAATTTGTTCCTTATTGCAAATGCCTTAAATTTTATGGGAGAAATGGCATGTACATGGTTGGGAGAAATGACATGTAAAGTAAAATTTTCCTTAAAGTAAAGTTTGCCTTAAAGTCTATGGGATAAATGACATAGAAATGACATGTACCTAGTTCCAAAAACACTATCGAATGCCTTAAATTTTATGGGAGAAATGACATGTACATGGTTATCCTTAAATTTTTCCTTGATTTTATGCGAGAAATGGGAGAAATGACATGTACATGGTCATCCTTAAATTTTTCCTTAAAATTTATGGGAGAAATGACATATAAATGACATTTACATAGCATTTTCCTTAAAAATATATTAAACTAAAGTTAAAATAAAGTTAAATTAAAGTTTATGGGATAAATGACATAGAAATGACATGTACATGGTTCCAAAAACACTAGAAAATGCCTTAAAGTTTATGGGAGAAATGACATGTACATGGTTATCCTTAAAGTTTGCCTTGATTTTATGGGAGAAATGACATGTACATGGTTATCCTTAAAGTTTGCCTTCAATTTTATGGGAGAAATGACATAGAAATGACATGTACATGGTTCCAAAAACACTAACATATGCCTATGGGAGAAATGACATAGAAATGACATGTACATGGTTCGAAAAACACTAGCAAATGCC
The DNA here is from genome assembly GCA_034641835.2 of Pinus albicaulis. Lineage (NCBI taxonomy): Eukaryota > Viridiplantae > Streptophyta > Pinopsida > Pinales > Pinaceae > Pinus > Pinus albicaulis. Next base: position 676,728,324 of record CM076581.1, read on the forward strand.
TTAAAGTTTAAGGGAGAAATGACATGTACATGCTTATCCTGAAATTTTTCCTTGAGTTTATGGGATAAATGGGAGAAATGACATGTACATGGTTATCCTTAAAGTTTATGGGAAAATCATAGAGAAATCACATGTACATGGTTATCCTTAAAGTTTTCCTTGAGTTTATGGGATAAATGGGAGAAATGACATGTACATGGTTATCCTTAAAGTTCACCTTAAATTTTATGGGAGAAATAGCATAAAAATGACATGTACATGGTTCCAAAAACACTAGAAAATGCCTTAAAGTAAATTTTCCCTTAAATTTTATGGGAGAAATGACATAGAAATGACATCTACCTAGCATTTTCCTTAAAAATATATAAAATTAAAGTTATGGTTTTCCTTAAATTTTATGGGAGAAATGACATATACATGGTTTGCCTTAAGTTACAACCATGGAGTGATGTTGTCATCCGAGGATGAAAATTAGCCAAGAAACCAAGTATGTGCATCAGTTTAAAATGGTATGTTTATTTATGAACTTAATTGAAATAAATATGTTGCTAGAAATAAATATATAATGATAGGTTCTACAAGATGGATGTAGACTAATGTTTAATATATGCATGTATGCATGTATGTCTAGTGGAGTTGTTGTGTGCATGTGAAAGTTGTGTGAAGAAAATTATCCTAGAAATGAATATATAATGATAGGTTCTACAAGATGGATGTAGAATAATTTTTAATATATGCATGCATGCATGTATGTCTTGTGGAGTTGTTGTGTGCATGTGAAAGTTGTGTGGAGACAATTATGGATGTAGACTAATGTTTAATATATGCATGTACGCATGTATGTCTGGTGGAGTTGTTGTGTGCATGTGAAATTTGTGTGAAAACAATTATGGATGTAGAATAATTTGTTTAATATATGCATGTATGCATGTATGTATGGTGGAGTTGTTGTGTGCATGTGAAATTTGTGTGAAGACAATTATCCTACACACAAAAATGAAAATATAATGGTAGGTTCTACAAGATGGATGTAGACTAATGTTTAATATATGCATGTATGCATGTATGTCTGGTGGAGCTATTGTGTGCATGTGAAAGTTGTAGGTTCTACAAGATGGATGTAGACGAATGTTTAATATATGCATGTATGCATGTATGTCTGGTGGAGTTGTTGTGTGCATGTGAAAGTTGTGTGAAGACAATTATGGATGTAAACTAATGTTTAATATATGAATGTATGCATGTATGTCTGGTGGAGCTGTTGCATGCATGTGAAAGTTGTGTGAAGACAATTATCCTGCATACAAAAATGAAAATATAATGATAGGTTCTACAAGATGGATGAAGACTAATGTTTAATATATGCATGTATGCATGTATGTTTGGTGGAGCTGTTGTGTGCATGTGAAAGATGTAGGTTCTACAATATGGATGTAGAATAATGTTTAATATATGCATGTACGCATGTATGTCTGGTGGAGTTGTTGTGTGCATGTGAAATTTATGTGAAGACAATTATGGATGTAGACTATTTTTTAATATATGCATGCATGCATGTATGTCTAGTGGAGATGTTTTGTGCATGTGAAAGTTGTGTGAAGACAATTATCCTACACACTAGTATTAATCATGATAGGTTCTACAAGATGGATGTAGACTAATGTTTAATATATGCATGTATCCATGTATGTCTGGTGGAGTTGTTGTATGCATGTGAAATTTGTATGAAGACAATTATCCTACACACTAGTATTATTCATGATAGGTTCTACAAGATGGATGTAGACTAATGTTTAATATATGCATGTTTGCATGAATGTCTGGTGGAGTTTTTGTGTGCATAAGTATGTTAACAAAAGAGACAGTCTTAAGTTCTTGGGAGAAGAAATTAAAAATCAAGTAATTAATATAAATCTATATCTCAATAAATATCACATCAATATTAATCTCAATGCATATCCAAATCTGTTAAGAAGAAAAAGGCCCGAGAAAATTTTACATAATCTAAGAGCTTCAGAAAATTTTCAAAATGTTAAATCTATTTCTAAAACAATATTTCATTGTATTAACCAAGAATAAAATAATTACATTATACCAAGTATCTAATTTGTTAACTAATTTATTATGATAAAAATTAATTTGAACCTTGTGGCTATTAGATGAGGCTGATGATGTTGAGATTTAGAGGATCAATATTTCTCATGTTTGGGTTGTTTTCCTTGGTATTGCTTCAATGTTGTGGCCATGGCAGCTCAACTTCAACAACTGTAGATCAGAATACCTTCAATGTTGTTGACCATTGGTACTACCCTAATTAACAGTAAGCTTCTTAATACATAGTTTTAGTTACCTATATGATTACAACTCTTAATAGGAAGAGATCTAAGAATAAAATGTAATAGAAGCATTAAGGTTAAATAACGAATACAATGGTACTTATACTGATATTATTGAATCCCTTAGCAGAAGAAATAAGGTGCTATTGTTGAAGGTTTTTAAAGGACATGTTGACGATTAGATATGGAAGAATGCAGATTAGTCACTGTTAAGGGTGGCAGGGTGGAGCTAAGCTGAGGATTGTAGTGCTAAACACTAAAATTATTAGTATTATAGAAGGGTTGGTTCCTGGTGATTTGGTGCTCATAAGATAAGGTGGGTTCTCATTGATGTAACGTAGCATGAAAGAATGATCATGCGTTTAGTCAGACCTTTACACCTGATTTTTGGCACTTAATGGAACTTGTGTTTTGATCCATAGCTACAGATTTAACATAACATCGTATTAAAACCGTTTATTAGCTTGGTTTCCTTTCCTCTCCAAACCATATTCTAGCAGCAATGTTACCTGGTTATGAAATCTGTTTGGCAGGAGTGCCAAGACAGATTGTTTTATAAAATAGAGCAAGTTACTTGGCCTATGAAAATAGAGAGGATCTCATTCCATTGATAAGTGCAAACATTTGACAAAGAAAGAAAAGCAAGAGGAGCAAAGTGTAAATCCATGTGATGTGAACATTGGAAATTATCAAGACCTGGTCAACGAAGGTGAAGGTATCTAAGGAAGTTCATAGGGATGCCAAAACTACAATTTCCAGGGGTTGGTTCCTTGTGAGTTGGTGCTCAAAAGACAAGATTGGTGTATTGAAACGATTGGAGTCCCTAGCTGGTCAGTGTCATCATATTTTTGAGTTAGTGCTCATCAAGCTAATGAGATTGGTGTCTCAAGCAGGTTTCATCCTGCTAGCTGTTGTAAACATTAGGTTGGTGCCCATTGAATTAATAAAGAAAGTTTCTCCTTTTTCAAAATTCAATGTACTGTGTATTATCTCTATTTTTCCATTCACTATTGAATGGATAATTTGTTAATGAATAAAATGAAAACAACATCCCGATTACTAATTCAAACCCTTCTTAGTAATCATGAAGTGTTCTAACATAACAGAAAAGACAAGAAAATACATGAACATAAATTCATGAAGGAAAGGCATCAAAGGGTGTTTTCATCTACCTAGAAATTCGAAGACAATAAGACAATGAGATGACGAGGCTGCAATGAGCAGACAACGATTTGACGAGGCAACAAATCACTGACGACATCATCGGCGACACAGATTACAAATAAACTGCAAACGCAGGAAAAAAAAGAAAGAAGAAGAAGAAGAAGAAGAAGAAGAAGAATACCATAACCTTATCACCTCCTCACCCCTACAACAACAAACACAAACAGGAGTAGACATCGAGATGATGAGGTAGAAGATGTAACAACTCCACTTATCTATTTTATTTTTCTATTTATATCATGATTGCTATTTTTTCATCAATGACATTAGTATTCTTCGTCATAATTTGACGTATCTCTTTAATTGTAATTTATGTTGTTAAATTTTATATAACAACTTATGTTTCCATACACAAAATAATTTACTGTGATTATTGATTATTTGATCTTGTTAAAGATTTCTCAATTTTCTTGCATAAGTGATTATCCTTGAGGAAATTTCCTCACTATCTTACAGCTGTTATAATAGAATTATTATTTTTCTATTACTTTCTTCCTTTATCATCTTATTCTTAGCTTAGCATTGTTTGCTAACATAACACTTTATTTTATATCTTAGAATATTTAATTATTTTCTAATATTATACGTATACTAATCACTTTTCCCATCATATAGATTTTGTTCACCCCAAACTCCACTTATACCCTATAGTTACACCTTTAATAATTCACAAGAATTAACATTATAGTTATTGATCTATAATTGAACCTAAAGCATCAAATTCAATTTGTGAATTATATCTCTTTAATCCATATTAAGGAGAGACAAATTTCTATTAATTAATTTCATATGCTCTTCCACTATATGGATAATACTTACACCTTGGAATACTATTCAAAATCTTTATTACATTGCGAATATATTATGTGCCCTCTTGTGGCTTAACAAATTTCGAATTTCATAGTGGGGATTTATATTATCCCTATGTTGATGAGATTTTCTTAACATATAGTCATCATTATACTTACTTAGGGTAGGAAATGAATTCCTATTTTAACTTGTCACATTATTTATATATTTCTTAATTGATTACTAACCTTATAATGCATATTGCAATGTTCAAAATTAATATATATTAATATATCAACTTACAATTAATATATTGATAGCTCTCAATTGTTTTTGTGATACAGATTTATGGTAGCCATATCTCAAGGACAGAGGGTTTAATCCATTTCTCTGTTCGAGAAGTCACTTATTAATGACTCTACTATGGATCATTAAGTCAATCACATAGGTTTTGGGATATTTCGATACACCTGTGGTTTGGATTCTTGCCACGTCTACTGTCAAGATGAAATCGTATACCTACTTGGGTCATTTCGAATAATTACCCTCCTTTCAGATTTTCATTTTCATTTTGTTCCTTTCCGGCAACCCTCGGCTCTGGTTTTCCACCCAGTCCATTGATTTGGTTGCAGGCTATGCTTTGGTATCAGGGTATACCACTCCCTTCAGGTAACGCTACGTTATTTTAATGATTTTTCTATCATTTGTTTTTTTTCCTCTACAAAATTTTTCATCATTTTTATTTGTTTTCAATTTCGTTCTGAAACTAACGTATTCTTGTTTTAATGATTGTAGGGCTTTGTTTTTACGTGGGGTTATTGGAATTCTCCTCCTTCATTGCCTCTAGCTGAAGTAAGGTAACTTCCGTTTTACAATATCCAGGTAAGGACTGGAACCCTTGGTGAATTTAAATTCTATCACTCTTGTATTCATATGAAGCAGTGACTAATATTTATATACATTATTCGCATCAATTTATTCCCTAATTTCGTTTTGAAATTTCTTGAAGAGCTTAATCATAATTTAAATCTTGGTTCAACTATTTATTTATCTCTCAGAAATAATTAGGATAGTAACTACTATACTGACTTCTTATTAATGTAAATACATAGCCGAGGTTTTCATCCGGCATAGCTTTCTCTGTATTTAGTTACCAATTCATTGTTATTTCGTTTTCACTTCCTACATTGTACTCAGATAGAATTGTTGGGATTTTACCTTCGACTTAATCCTCGGCTTTGGCTTATTATAGAGATTTCGTTTAGTTAAATTTCTATGCAAGAAATAGATTTATTTTCTTGGAATTTCCTCTGCCATCGAGTTTGTATTTATAATTGAAGTCTCTGTAAGAAATTGTTGTATTTCCGTTGTTGGGATTTAACATGACTACCATCATTTTTTTGGAATTCTTAACATACCATTTTCCTTAAGAAAAATTAACTTTTGAATTCACCTAGAAACCCTCGTTCAAGCTTTAATGAAATTCGAGTTATTTTATCTCTTTACCCTAATTCATAAAATTTTCATTTTAATGAAGTTGACATTCATGTGATTTGGAATTTCGTGATAGTTAATTATATACAGAAGTCTAATTACATTATTATATAATTTCATTCTATGTTGAATTTGTCAACTTTTATTTGATATTTATTTTTAGAGTAATTCATACTAAATCTCTGATTTTATTAATGTACTCAAATTAATAAAATGATGATTTGTACATGAATAATTTGATCAATTACTGACATCATCTCATATTTTTAAATATGTGCTCTATCGACGAGAACAAAGGTAATTTCTTTTTCTCTTGTCATGTAGTTTCCAGTTTAATCTTCGATTCAATTAAATGCTTGCACTAATGCATTTTTCACATCTTTAGGTACAGGGTTGTTGTCACTTCTTAATATACAATAGTGAGGTAACTTTCTCAATTAAATTACACTTGAGAACTATTTATATGTGATTTAATTTCTTTCAATATATATATATATATATATATATATATATTGTTATGTGCATGTATTCCACTACCCTCAATTCACAATTCTTCAGATTAAATGATCATATTGTCAATTTGAGCAAACAACTCTTCCATTCCTTGAAAGTAAAATTTTCTTTCTTCTATATACAGGTTGGTCCATATAGTTTGGAGAATTCACCCTCCTGAAATCAAAACTATGTTCAAATTTATAATTTTTTTGTAATTATTTAAGTAGGGCCATGGACTCTGTCCATAATTTATGACAATTTTTTAATGTAATTTCTATCAAGGGTAATATCATGGTTATCTTGAGGGTTTCTGAGCTCACCCTGCAACTCTGATTTTTTCACGCTCTTTGCAAGCTCGTTAGACGCCGCCTACCCTCGATAGGCTTCCGCACCATGCTACCGGTCACTGGAGGGGCGGGCTCTGCCCCCCCTCCCCCCCCAGGAGCTTCTCCTGGCTTATCCGCCTCTACGATTCATTCAGAAAAGACAGTCAACCCTCCCCTGACTGCACAGGGAGCGGACCCCACTGGTCATTCCACTGCTGCCACCAACAAAACTGATTCTCAGCCTGAACGCACTCAGGAAGAAAAAGACAAAGAGGCCCAAAAGACACCGGGCACCTCGAATGACGCTGGCAAAGATTCGGCTCAAACAGACTCTGCAACCAGACCTAAAGTTACGTCGGCAAAGTGTATTCCTAAGGCGACGGAAAGAACCAAGATCGATCTTCCTAGCCATCGCATTAATGGCCGTATTCAATTCATGAGAGATCACGCCCTCATTGGTAAGTTCCTAGGTCTTTGGCCCACTGAAAAGGCTTTACATGGCTGGATAGCTTCAAAATGGAAACCTAAAGGACAAGTTACCCTTCAACTTGGTCCCAAAGGCTTCTTTACCGCCATTTTCCACTGCCTTGAAGACAAAACACACATCTTTGATGGAGGGCCATATTTTTTCAACTCGGCAGGTCTTTACCTTCGGGAATGGGTGGAAAGATTTCATCCTGACAAAGAGGACTTCAGCTGGGCTCCGGTTTGGATCCGCATGTATTCTCTACCTGCGGAATACTGGGATGAGGAGACCCTGGCAGAAATAGGGAACGGGCTGGGGGTTTTCATCAAAGTAGCGGAGGAAACAAAAAATCGCAGATACACTTCCTATGCAAGAATCTGCGTCCAGATGCATCTGGCCAAAGCCTTGACGGACTCGGTAAGCCTTTTTCATGACGACTTTGAATGGATTCAGACTATAGACTACAAACATGTTCCCTTTCGGTGCAGGAAATGCCATGAACATGGTCACCTCTTCAGGGATTGCCCCCTGAATCAGCAGGCCAAGTCCCCTGACTCGGAGACCAACAAAGATGAGGAAGGCTTCACCAAGGTCTCAGGACGAAGAAAGCATGCCAAGAAATCTCTTGTGGTTAACCACACTCCTATCATCCCTGAATCCAAAAACAGCTTTGAATCTTTATCTGCTATTCCCAGCCAAGATAACTCTAAGATCTTACCTTCCTCCTCTGCTCTTCCTACTGATACGGCCACTCCCACATCCACAGATCTTCATCAGGACTCAGCCCAAGGCCAAACCCCTGCATCCACTCCCTCTGTCATTCCTAGAACTGAGTCAGGTCTCAAAGATACCAGCATGGACATAGATTCTGCTCTAGCTCTTTCAGTTCTTCACCAACCCAGCAATAAAGATCAATCCCAACTCACCAATATGGAGGTTGAACCGGAAAGTATTGATTTGGGGGATCTAGACATTTTGGGACTAGAAATAGCTTGTCGACAGAAGGAGTTCAGTACTATTTCTACCAGGCAGATAGAAAGTCTGGAAGTGGTGCTAGCCAGAGCGCAGCAACATAAATGCTTGGGCATACAAGCAGGAAGCCCTTGGGATGGAAAAAAAATCATGAGAGAATAAAAAAAAAGAGGGCGCAAGACGGATTTGCAAAGAACAATTATCATTGGAGAGATGCTGGTGGACTCAGGCAGCTTTCCAAAGTTGACAAAGTTTTACAAAACCATCCCCCACTGTTCCTCATGAAACTCATCTCTTGGAATGTGCGAGGGTTTAACAGCCCTGCAAAACAAAGAATCCTAAAAAACATGATACAGCAAGAAAAGCCTGCAATGGTCTTTTTACAAGAAACAAAATGCAACAGCACAACACTGGAAGCCTTCCTCAACAGAATCTGGCCAGGTTGTAGATCAGTCTCAGTGGATGCCTCCGGGGCCTCAGGAGGGCTAACCATTCTTTGGAATCCCCAAATCTACTACCTTGAGGATTGTCATGCCTCACACTGTGTTATACAAGCTACTTTTCACCTCATAGGGACCAACATCCATGGTCACCTCTCCAATGTGTATTTCCCTCAAGAACTCCAAAACAAAATGGATTTATTGGAAACTCTCTCAGTGCTCAACTCTGATCGAAAATACCCATTATGGATCTGTGGAGGGAACTTTAATATGATCTCGACCCTGGAAGAAAGATCAGGCGGCAGATTGAGACTTGAAGGAGATAGTATAGGCTTCAAAGATTTCATCCACAGGAATCAGCTTATCGACCTTCAAACCTCCAACGGCATTTATACCTGGACAAATAAAAGAAGAGGGTTACAGCACATCGCTTCCAGGCTGGATCGCTTTCTCATATCAGATAATGCTATTCATCTAGGTGGGACCCTTCACGCCTCTATCATGCCCCAGATGGGCTCAGATCACTGGCCCATCATGCTGCAATGGACTCGGCCTGGCTCCAGATGCAATAGGCCCTTTCGCTTTGAAGCCTTCTGGTTCTCTCACCCGAACTTCAAAGCGATTGTAAAAGATGCTTGGAACTCTTTTCAACCCCCCGAAGGCGCACTAATGTTTCAATTTCAACAAAAACTTAAACATCTCAAACAAGCACTCAAAGCTTGGAATCGAGATCAGTTTGGCAACATTTTCGATCATCAGAAAATACTGGAGCAGCAGATGAAAACTTTGCAACAATGCATCATCAATGATGGCAGAACTGAGAATCTTGCTTACCAGGAGCAGGTTCTCACTGACAAGATCGAAGAAAGGAGACTTCAAGAAGAAATTCTGTGGAGGCAAAAATCAAGAATCAAATGGCTCAAGGAGGGAGAAAAAAACACTAAATTTTTTCATAAATCCACCATACAGAGGCGCATGCACAATAACATAGCCTTCATCAACAATAGGCAAGGGGAACGCCTAGAGCAGCATGAGGACATGGAAAAATAATTCAAAGATTACTTTCAGGATATACTTCAGGAGCCTCCAGGATGTAGATCCCATGCTATCAGATCTATCACACAGCACATACCAAAAATCATCACTGAAGATCAGAACAGTAAACTACTTCAACCTATAGCTATGCAAGAAGTAGAAGACGCAATGGCCCAGCTCCAGGATGGCAAAGCCCCTGGCCCTGATGGATTTACAGCCAACTTCTTTCACAACTTCTGGGATCTCATCAAATCAGAAGTCTGGGCACTCGTGGAAGAATCCAGGACAATGCATTGGCTCCTTCCATCTTTAAACACCACCTTCATAGCGCTCATACCCAAATCGGATGATTCCAACTCGCCAGACAAGTTCAGACCTATTGCGCTATGCAATGTCATTTACAAGCTTATATCCAAAGTTCTGGCAAATAGATTGAAACCTCTCCTACCTAGCCTCATTTCGCCTGAGCAAACAGGCTATGTTGAAGGAAGGCAGATTCTGGACGGCATCATTCTGTCTCATGAGGTTATCCACTCCCTCAAGGAGATGAAAAAACCAGGTATGATTCTTAAACTGGACCTTTCAAAAGCCTTTGATAAGCTTAGTTGGAATTACATCAGTCAAGTTCTTTTAGCTTTTGGCTTCAGCGCGACGTGGACTCGCTGGATTATGAATCTCTTAACCTCTCCCAGCTTCTCGATCCTTCTCAATGGGTCCCCTTCGTCGCCCTTTCGCCCCACCCGGGGTATTCGGCAAGGGGATCCCCTCTCTCCGTTTCTCTTTGTCCTAATGGCGGAAGGTCTTGGTCGCCTTCTTCACGCTGCCATCACCTCCCATTCTCTTAAAGGTCTCTCCCTCCATGGTCAACCTCCTATCTCCCATCAACAGTTTGTTGATGACACTATGCTCTTTGGTCACCCTTCAGTACAAGAAGCCTCTGCTCTCAAAGCCCTGCTTAACCTTTTTTCTGAAGCTTCAGGTACCACTATCAATGCCTCCAAATCCCAGCTTTTCTTCTTCAATACTCCCATGACAACGCAGAGGAACATTGCCAGACTTCTTGGTTATCCTATCTCAGTGCTCCCTTCGAAATATCTTGGAGCTCCTCTCCTAATTTCGGCTGTCAAACAGGCTTCCTGGCGCACTCTCCTTGACAAACTAGAGCACAGGCTCTCTTCTTGGACCTATCGCTCTCTTAATATTGCCAGCAGAGTTATTCTCATAAAATCAGTACTTCAAGCAATGCCCTTATACTTATTCTCCATTTTGGCTGCACCAAAATGGGTGCTTAAAAAAATTCGCAATCTTCAAAGAAGCTTCCTCTGGGGCTCCAAAGGTCTCAATAGGAAATGGGCTCTTGTAAAATGGAACGAAGTCTGTCTTCCTAAGTCGGCAGGAGGGCTGGGACTTCGGGACCCCCTTCATAGTAATACTATCATGGGAGCCCGTATCTGGTGGAATTGGATCTCCAGATCCCACTCTCCTTGGGCAGGCCTCTGGCATGCGAAATATGCTGCTGGATGTCCGAAGGATACTCTCATTCGTTTTAGCTCACTTACCCCAAGCTCTCTAATTTGGAATGCGGCCAAGCAGCACAGCTCTTTTATACAAGCACATAGTTTTTGGGAAATACACAAAGGTTCGTTGGCAAGATTTTGGGAGGATTCGTGGCAACAATCTCCCAAGCTTGCCACATTATTTCACAAACCCAAATGGCAGGCTCACATGCAAGATACTGGGCAAATCCTAGTTCAACACTTCTGGCAGCAGCAGCCCTCTCAAGGTTTTCAACGATGGCGTCCTGCTGGCACATGGCAAGACAATTGGCAGGAGGAAACTTATAATGATCTGGATCAAGAACTTAATCTTAGAAAAATTAAACTCTCCGATCAACAGGATAAAGTCATATGGGGATACACCACTAAATGTACTTTTACTACAAAGGAAGCTTATAGTCTTCTCTACCTTCCAGAGCAGCCAATAAAAGATCTGATATGGGACCAAATTTGGCAACCAGGCTTATGGCCAAAGATCTCTACATTTCTCTGGATGTTAAGTAAGAAGCGAATCCTCACTTGGGACAATTTACAAAAGAGAGGATTCATAGGCCCCTCAAGGTGTCCGAATTGCAATCTTCAGGCAGAAACTATTTCACATCTCTTGGATACTTGTTCCCTTGCGAACAATCTTTGGGAAAGAGTGGAGCATTGCAATAGAAGAATAGGTCGTAGACCAGGAGATATAGTCAACACCCTTAGGAACTGGCCGAGGAATCCATTCCAATGCTTATATCTTAACACACTATGGAAACTCCTACCAGGGTTCTTCTATTGGATAATATGGAAAGAGCGCAACAGTAGAATCTTCAAGAATCATAGCTCCAAGATAGACGCCCTATGGATACAACTCAAACAGTACCTACAGGAAACTCTAGCGCTAAGGCAATGGCAGGATTCGGAAATGCCTAAGATCCCCCAAGAGCATCTCATAATGCAAAATTGGAACCTGAACACTGCCTCCTCGGCTCAGGAAAGTCATATTCTCTCCACTCACAAGGACTCCCCTCTGTGGTGGTCGCCTCCTCACCCTCCCTCTTTCAAATTGAATTTCGATGGAGCGGCTAAGGGTAATCCGGGGCCGGCTGGATTTGGGGGAATATTCAGAACTTCGGAGGGGTCTCCCTTGCATATCTACCATGGAGCAATAGGCAGGGACACCAACAATGCCGCAGAATTGGAAGGCCTATAGACAGGTTTATGCATTGCTGAAGATGAGAATTTCTTCCCTCTAGACATAGAAGGGGATTCTCAAATTTTAATCGATGCTGCCACGAATCCAATCTGGAACCACAGCTGTCAAGATTGCAACAAGCTGGAGGCTATTGGGCAGACTAGAACAAATCGAAGGCTGGCTCAGGACTCCCAGAAGTGTCAATTTCAAGCATGTTAGACGTACTGCAAACAAGGTTGCAGATAGATTGGCTAATCAAGGGGCTAATCAGCAGTTCCCTTTCTACTCTGGACCCTTATACAGTTCCAATGACCCTCAACTACAAAAAGACTGCACACTTCTGGTGCAACAAGATCTCTTGTCCCCGGATGCGGGTGTACGTAGTTAGTGATTATTTGCAGATGGGGAGGTGGTCGGGCACGTGGTTCACCACCACCGCCAGTCCTCTGCATTCAAAGCGACAGCCCAACTCGCAGACTTCTTCAGTTAATGCAGCATCAATTCGTTTTATTACGCCTCGTTTACCTGCCCTCCTCGGCGTTATGGAACCCATTCCATTGATCCACATAGTTTTACCTTTGAATTACTGCTGCTCGCAAGTCGTTTCAGAGCCCTGCCTGCGGACCAGTACAGGGAAACGGTGTTATTTGCAGTGTGGTCATCAGCTTTCAGAAGATTTTCAAGTCTCCTCGGGGCCGTTTGGCTATTACGGTGGCTTCACCTCTGTTTGCAGTCACCCTCCAGTGTTTCTCCGCCCTACCCGGCTCACTATGCCTCGCCTGAGACCTAGGATGACCGCCAGGCGAGGCTCCTCTCGAGGGCTTGGTATGAGACAGCCAGTGTCTCCTTCCTCATCCTCCCCGTCGGACTTTTCTGATCCTGAAGCTGGACGCAATGTTGTTTACAGGCGTGGACGTGGTCGTGGCCGTGGGGCGCAAATTCGCCTCTCTTCCAATGTTCACTCTCACTCCGCCTGTTTCATCTACCCCTGCTCCCTCAATCATCATGAGTTTATTGCCGAGGTTTCCATCACTCTGAGGCCTAATCCTGTCGCTCAGTCTTTGCTCTCTGGCCATAATTCGAATGCTCAAGCTCTGCCCTCTGAAATTGTCCCTGCTCCTGAGGATGAGGTTCTGTTCTGTCCTCCCGACGTCAGTAGGCCAAGCGCTCCGGATGATAACGCCTCTCAGTTAGCGTCTCAGATGGCAAAGCCCAACGCTCCTTCGGGCAGCGGTTTCTCTGACAAAGTTCCTCTTCCTCCAGATGACGAGGACTTCAATCCGTTCGCTTGCCCTTTGGAGGAAGAAGCGCCTTCGCCTAACGAAGCTTAATGGAGTCTGAACGACAGTTTTGGTCTACAGGTATCAAGAAGGGGTTAAACCTCCTTCTTTCTCTCAGTTTTTTGCAGATTATTAATGGTCATTCTTCATCGAATTATCACAGGCCTTCCAGATACAGGTTACACACTAGGATTACTGATGTTACTGTCCTCAGGACAGCGTTTCATGGCCATACTAAAATTACTTGTAATTTTTGTTTCTGGTTTTGTCTGTTGAGGTCTTATAAGTCGAAAATTGTCCTTCCTTTCAGCAGTCACAACAAACATAAGTATCAATGGTATAACAGTCGGACAAGGTCCTGGTCCTCAGTTTTTGTCATAGTCTGTATTCAGTCGTTGGTTTTAAGTGTCAATATGCAGCAGTGCAATGCTATAATGCCACATCATTGGGCTAGCCACTCGGAGGCCTTTGCCTCGTTGTAATCTTTTTGTATCAATATAGAAGTAGACTTATTCAGAAAGAAAAAAAAATATCATGGTTATCTTATCATTGTAATGATACCTAGTCAATTGCTATCATTCTTTTGCACTGGAATTATTTACTTCATTTTACTAGATTGTTATAGTAATTTCCTCTAGAAATTTATGCTATATATCATTTTTACATTTATATGTCAATGAAAGAATGAATGACTGTAGGTAACCCTCTGGTTACTACACAACATAATGTTTACTTAATTTTGTGTAATCATGTTTATTAAGAGAATGATACTTTTCTCTTTATGTACATAATTTTATGTTTAATGTTTAAATACACTAATTTTCTTCTTTCCACATGTATTTATATATATATATTTTCTATGTATATAGTTTAGATGTTTACCACCTAACCTCAAATTTGAACCCTATTACTGGGGTTTAGACATTCTGAGGGTTGGTTTATTACTGCAATTGTCTATGTAACTATATAGATCGACTATATCAAATATCGTTGGTTTCTGTGAAATACATCAGACTGTCTAGATTAAATTTCTACAGAAATTAATAATTCAGAAAAGCTAACTTACTTACCTAATTCAATCTCTTCTAAATGAATCATAATTCCCTTCAGAAAGATAAATTCCAACTTTCGTACATGAATAATCATTAATATAACTTTCGTTACCACCACCATTCATAATATAGATTAAATTACTTGTGCATACCAATTTTGGTAAGACTATTTTCCACTCAACCTTGAGCATTCTCTCCACAGCTTCGCTCGAGCAAAGATCAATTCCTCCAAAGTGTAGACAACCTATTGTCTATCCAGGAATGGCTTATTTAATCTTGCTTTCCTTACAGCATGTTTCCATAACTGCATCTAGTTAATTATGATTTTGTTTTCCTTTTTTCCTAGGCTTTCCTTTTGTTTTTTCCACAAAATTACTTTAAAAGTATCTTTTTCCTCTTTTTAGTTTTATTTCACCTCTTCTTAGTAACTTTCCACTTTACTGAGGTATCTTTTAGATTTTTATCTCCAATCTAATATTTTTAATTCATTTTATTTTCTCCAAAGATTTTTGGAGAATCTGGGAAAGTCTTTGGATTTAATTCCATCCTCATGGACTTGAATCCTGGTCTCCAATATAATGTAGTCTTTGCACAATAATTAAAATTCCACATTTATTAAAATTAAAACAATAACATGTCCACAATAATTTTTTTCCTTTAGGTTTACCCAACCTTTAATATTTTTCAACTATCTAATAAAAACAATAAAAATAGGGATATTACATGTTCCCCCTCTAAAACAAAACACCATCCTCGGTGTTGCAAAATATCTGTTCACTTTTCAAACAATGATGGATATATTTCCATTATTTCATCTTCTCGCTCCCAAGTAACATCTTCAGGTGAAAAATGCCTCCAATTCACTTTTACCCTAGATATTGTCCTATTCCGGAGCTCGATTTCTTCCTGTGCCAGTATACAAAGGGGCTCTGGAAGAAATTCCCCTTCTGTTTCCACCTATATCATAGTCCAATCAATTACATGAGTAGGATCATGCACATATTTTCTCAATAAGGAAACATGAAAAACATTGTGAATCTTAATGTGACTAGGTAGAGCCAATTTATAAGATATTAACCCCATTATTTTTATAATTTCAAATCATCTACAGTAGCATGGTGCTAACTTAGCACAACTGCCCATATAAAAAGTACTATTTTTAGGCTTAATATTCAAGTACACATGGTCTCCCACTTTGAATTCTCTATGAACTCTCTTTTTGTCTCCATAGCTCTTTTGTCTATCTTGAGTTGTTTTAATATTTTGTTGAATTTTATTCACAGTTCTTTCTATCTCTTGCAATGCATCCAGTTCAAGAATTAACTTATCTTTGGGCTGACTCCAACTAAGTGGATTGTGGCACTTTCTTCCATACAATGCTTCAAAAGGAATCATATTTATGGAAGCTTGATAATCTTGTAGGTCTATCCATAACATACATATGTAACATGTCTTCGAAAATCTTGTTTGTTCTTTCAGTTTTTCCATCTTTTGAGGATGGTATGCAATACTAAATTTCAATTTGGTATCCATTCCTCCAAAAAGAGTCTTCCAAAAGGCTGAAGTACTTTTCATTTCTGTCTGATATAATCATTTTAGGAATACCATGTAACTTCAGAATTTCTTTCATGGATACATTAGCTACTTGAGCTATACCCAAAGTAGATTGCACTAGTAAAAAGTGTGCAGCTTTAGTAAATGTATCTACCACCACCATTATAGAATCATCTTGATATTTAGTTCTAGGTAATTGAGTGATAAAGTCTATGGAAACCACTTCCCATTTCCATTCTGGAATAGGTAAAGTATTCAATAATCCTGTTGGATGCTGATGTTCCACTTTTACCTATTGAAATTCTAGACATCTATTTAGATAATCAGCCACATATTTCTTCATACCTGGCAAAAACATGCTCTTTCTCAATGCTAAAATTAGTTTTTGATAACTACGATGTCTTGCATAAAGTCGTTTATGATACTCATCTAAAATTTCCTATTTTAATGATTTTACATTTGGAATATAAAATCTGTTTTTATATAAAATTAGTCCCTTTTTATTTTGAGTATATCCCAAAATTTCAGCGTTCTACAATTTTTCTTGTAGTTTCTCATAGTTGGTATCTTGACTCACCACTTCTTGTATCAATTCTTCTATGTCAAATTTCACACTACTTCTCGCACTATTCAAAATTTGATGAGCATTCCTACTCAAAGCATCTGCAATATTATTTTTCCTTTATTTTTATATGGTTGATTTCCATGTCAAACTCACTAAGGAAAGACAACCATCTAGTTTTTCTAGAATTTAAATAAGGTTGTTTGAAAAATTATTTCAAAATTATATGATCTGTCATCGGTATAAACTTCTTTCCTAACATATAATGTTTCCACATCTTCAAAACATGTAACACAACAGCTAATTCTAAGTCATATATAGTGTAACTATGTTCATGCTTCTTTAATTTTCTTGATTCATATGCCATGACTAAGTTTTCTTTTAATAATACTCCTCCTAATCCTTCTGCACATGCATATGTACATACTACAAATTCTTTGTTTGGATCAAAAATATTCAAAATTGGAGCAGTTGTTAGTTTCAGTTTTAACTGTTCAAAAATATGTTAACACTTTGCTGTCCACTCAAACTTTACTCCTTTTTTTCTGTAAATAAGTAATAGGATATGCTAAGGCAGAAAATACTTCTACAAATCTCCGGTAGTATTCAGCGATACCCGTGAATGAAATTATGGTTTGGATATCAGTAGGTACATGCCAATATATGATAGCTTGTATTTTCTGTGGGTCTACTTCCAATCCATCCTCTGAAATTACATGACCCAAGTACTAAATTTTGTCCTTGAAAAATTCACACTTGCTGAGTTTGGAATATAACTTATGTTCTCTAAGTGTTTGTAAGATAATTCTAAGGTGTTATTTTTGTTCTGCTTCATTTTTGGAATATACCAGAATATCATCAATGAACACTAAAACAAATTTGTCTATATACTTGTCTAACACACTATTCATTAAACACATGAATGTAGCAGGTGCATTAGTCAATCCAAAAGGTATAACTACAAAATTATAGTGTCCATATCTAGTCCTAAATGTTGTTTTGTTGATGCCCTAATTTTTGATTCTCAGTTGATGATATCTTGTTCTTAAATCAATCTTTGAGAAGATAGTAGCTCCTCTCACTTGATAAAATAATTCATTTGTTCTAGGTATTAAGGGATATTTGTTCTTTATGTTCTATTTATTCAGTTTTCTGTAGTCTATACACATCCTGAATGTGCCATATTTCTTTTTAACAAACATGACAAGTGCTCCCGAAGGAGACACACTTAGTCTGGTGTAACCTCTGTATAATAACTCTTGTAGTTGAAGTTTTAGTTCTAACAAATCAAGAGTACTCATTCTGTATGATGCTCTAGAAGCAGGTGTAGCTCCTAGTACCAATTCAGTTGAGAAGTAAATTTCTCTTTTAGGGGGTAGGTGGGGGATTTCCTCTAGAAATACATCTTTGAACTATCTAATTAGTGGTAAATTTTATACAACTTCTTTTTTAGTTTGTTGTCCTTTTTTAGTAGTCACCTCTCTTAACACTTCAATTTTTTGAACTGTTATATGTGGACAATCATGTAATAAGTGAGGTTCTTCAT
The DNA here is from genome assembly GCA_034641835.2 of Pinus albicaulis. Lineage (NCBI taxonomy): Eukaryota > Viridiplantae > Streptophyta > Pinopsida > Pinales > Pinaceae > Pinus > Pinus albicaulis. The sequence continues at coordinate 676,746,625 of CM076581.1, forward strand.
AACCCCAACACTTTAATGGTTCCTTCATTTTTACAACCCCTTCTTTTTTGTTGTTTACATCCATCTGTTTAGATCAAGTCAGTGATTGTGGCGGTTGATTTTCTCCAGTTTTTTTTAAACTTCTTCCTTTGATGGGTTTTCCAAAAGTTTTTCAAGTATGTTGGTTTTACTCTTTTTCCACTAGAGCCACCTTTCCCTTTTTCTTTTTCTTTTTTTTCCAATTTTTCAGATGATCGTTTCTTCCTTTGAACTGCTGATAACACATCCTTGCTTTGTGAACCGCTTCATCCATTGTCTTGGGATTATCAAATTCTATTCTCTCCTTATAGATAGTAGGTAGGTAGTTTAAAAATCGTTGTACTTTGGCATTTTCCTCTCTGATATAAGGCACATAACGAAGCAAGTTAGTGAATTTGGTAACAAACTCATCAATAGTGAGTTGTCCTAATTTCAGGTCATGAAATTCTTTGGCTTTGTAATCATAATATCTCTCGTTCGGATATGTAGATTTTAATTTGGCTTGAAAGTCTTCCCAAGTAACAATTTTCTCATCTAGTACATGTACCATTTTGGTTTCATCCCACCACAAGGTAGCTTTACCTTGTAGTTGGTAAATATCAAATCTAGCTTTTAGGTTACTTCCATATTGATAGACTTGAAATTATTTTACCATGTTCAGAAGCCAAGCTTTTGCATATTCCTCCTTTTCACCATCATAAGTGGGAGGTTTAATTTTTCATAATTCTCCTTGAAATTCCTTTTTCTTTCTGGAAAGCTATCCAACTGCTTCACTATCCTCAGATCCTTCTGAGTTGGTTTCAGCTAATTTTCTCTTTCTTCTAGGGTCTTCACTTTCGTGACTAGACCTTGAGGTTAATTCCTTAACCAACCTCTCTTGCTCTTCGTTGGCTTGCAGCAATCGTTCATTGTTGGTTCTCAGCTGAATCAATTCTCTTTGCATATCCCTGACCATGTCCAACAACTGAGCATTTTGATCTGGTGGATTTCCATCACCACCCAGATCTACGTACAACTCTCCTTCGTCGCTCATAATAACATCTATATCTTTCTGCACTAAATCACTATACACAGAAAATAAATTAGTGATTTTTTTTTAATTGAAATAAATTTACAATAGAAAAATTTTGGGTTTTTAATTTTCTGTATGAGGACACATATAGGCCCAGTGTTTTCAACATGGGCTCTGATACCATTTGTAACAACTCCATTTACCCAATTTTTTTCTATTGAAATCATGATTGTTATTTTTTCGTTAATGACATTAATATTCTTCATCATAATTCGACATATCCTTTTAATTATACTTTTTGTTGTTAAAGTTTCTCTAACAACTTATGTTTCCATACAAAAAATAATTTTCTGTGATTATTGATCCTTTGATCTTGTTAAAGATTTCTCAATTTGCTTGCATCAGTGACTATCCTTGAGGAGATTTTCTCACTATCTTACTACTGTTATAATAGAATTATTAGTTTTCTATTACTTTCTTCCTTTATCCTCTTATTCTTAGTTTAGCATTGTTTACTAATATAGCACTTTATTTTATATCTTAGAATATTTAATTATTTTTAAGATTATACTTATACTAATCACTTTTCATATCATATAGATTTTGTTCACCCCATACTCCACTTATACCCTATAGTTCCACCTTTAATAATTCACAAGAATTAACATTATAGTTACTGATCTATAATTGAACCTAAAGCGTCAAATTTAATTTTTGAATTATATTTCTTTAATCCATATCAAGGAGAGACAAATTTATGTTAATTAATTTCGTATGCTCTTCCACTATATGGCTATTACTTACACCTTGGAATATTATTTGAAATCTTTATTACATTGCGAATATATTACGTGCCCTCTTATGGCTTAACAAATTTTGAATTTCGTAGTGGGGATTCATATTATCCCTATGTTGATGAGATTTTCTTAACATATAGTCATCATTATACTTACTTAGGGTAGGAAGTGAATTCCTATTTTAGCTTGTCACATTATATATATATATATATATATATATATATATATATATATATATATATATATATATATATATATATATATATATATTTCTTAATTGATTACTCACATGGGAATGCATATTACAATGTTAGAATTTAATATATATTAATATATCAACTTACAATTAATATATTGATAGCTCTCAATCATTTTTGTGATTCGGATTTATGGTAGCCATATCTTAAGGACAAAGGGTTTAATTAGTTTCTCTATTCAAGAAGTCACTTATTAATGACTGTACTTTGGATCATTAACTCAATCACATGGGTTTTGGGATATTTTGATACGCCTGTAGTTTGGATTCTTGCTACGTCTACGGTCAAGATGAAATCGTATGTACCTACTTGGGCCATTTCAAAGAATTACCCTCCTTTTAGATTTTCATTTTCATTTTGTGCCTTTCCAACAACTCTCAACTCTAGTTTTCCACCCAGTCCATCGATTTGGTTGTAGAATATGTTTTGTATCAGAGTATACCCCTTCATTCAGGTAATGTTGTGTTATTTTAATTATTTTGATATCGTTTTTTGTTCTGCTTCTGCAATTTTTTTCTTCATTTTTATTTGTTTTCAATTTTGTTCTGCAACTATTAACGTATTCTCTTTTTAATGATTACGGGGTTTCATTTTTGCATGGGGTTATTGGAATTCTCCTCCTTCATTACCTCCATATGAAGTGAGGTAACTTCTGTTTTACAATATCCAGGTAAGGACTGGAACCCTCGGTGAATTTAAATGCTATCGCTCTCGTATTCATATGAAGGAGTGACTGAAATTTCTATACAACGTTCCCATCATTTTATTCCCTACCTTTCGTTTTGAAATTTCTTGAAGAGTTTAATCGTAATTTAAATCTTGGTTTGACTATTTATTTATATCTAAGAAATATTTAGGATAGTAACTATTGTACTTCCTTTTTGTTAATGTAAATACATAGCTGAGGTTTTCATTCGGCATAGCTTTCTCTGTATTTAGTTATCAGTTCATCGTTATTTCTTGTTCACTTCATATGTTATACCAATATATAATTGTTGGGGTTTTACCTACGAATTACTCCTTGGATTTGGTTTATTACAGATATTTCGTTTATTTAAATTTATATGCAATAAATAGATTTATTTTCTTATAATTTATTCTGCCACCGAGTTCGTATTTATAATTGAAGTCTCTATAAGAAATTTTTGTATTTCCTTTTTTGGGATTTAACACGACTACCACTATTTTGTGGACTTCTTAAAATATCGTTTTCCTTAAGGAAAATCTACTTTTGAATTCACCTAGACACCCTCATTCAAGTATAAGGAAATTTGAGTTATTCTATCTCTTTACCCTAATTCATAAAATTTTCATTTTAATGAAGTTGACAGTCCCATGATTTGGAATTTCGTAATAGTTAATTATATACAGAAGTATAATTACAATATTATAGAATTTCATTCTCTGTTGAATTTTTCAACTTTAATTTGATATTTATTTTGAGAGTAATTCGTAATAAATCTATGATTTTATTAATTTACTCAAATTAATAAAATGATTATTTGTACAAGAATATTTGATCAATTACTCACATCATCTCAGATTTTTAAATATGTACTTTGTCGATGAGAACAAAGGTAATTCCTTTTTCTCTTGCCATGTTGTTTCCAGTTTAATCTTCGGTACAATTAAATGCTTGAACTTATGCATTTTTCTCATCTTTAGGTACATCGTTGCTATCACTTCCTAATATACAATAGTGAGGTAACTTTATCAATTCAATTACCCTTGTCAACTATTTATATGGTATTTAACTTCTTTCAAATAATATATATATATATATATATATATATATACACACTAAGTCATATATGTATATTGTAGAAAGATAATTAAATCACAACATATGAAAGATAATTAGGAACAAACACATGTAGAATTAAACCAAACAAAAATGTAAAAGCAGCAAAAAATAACTCAAGTAATACTTAATTTTTGTACAAATAAAATTGAATATAAGGAGCTAATTCAAATCAACAACAATTACCTTCAATAATAAGGAAGGACAAAGAGTTCTCTAGTTAGAAAAAATCAATCATAGAAACCCTCGTTTTAAAAGAAAAAAACTGCATAGTGGAATTGGATAAAGGTAATTATACTAGCCATAGTTAATTTTACTTTATGTAAGAAAGTAAAGAAGACACTTTTATTTCATGCATGGATGAGGTTAGCCATGGAACCCATCATAGCTACCCAAGGTGCAATGGTTGAGAATCCTTGTAGTAGGGACCAATAAGAAAATGACAATTTAACAATATCATATCATCAAAACACAAACATATATGACATTGAAAAGACAGTTATAGTATATATAGAGATAGATAAACCGACCAAGTAGGAAATAGGCTTGAACATGTGAATTGTAATAGTATTTTTATGTTTTCTCTAAAGAAACAAATTAAAGGATACTAAGGGACCATAAAATCAAGGTGGCACAATCAACACCTTACTCTATATTTTGACAATGGAAGTAATTGTAGAAGGAAAGAAGGAAATGCAATTAAAAAAAATCATCGAGACTCGAGATAATAACAATTGTGAAAACAATGAAAATTATTAGATGCAATGGTATAACAAGGAATTAGTCATGTAACATGATTGGAATAAACAACAACAATGGTTAATAGTCCATATGAAATGTAAAAACAAGATATGTGGCAAGTCACAATATGATAGTAATTGAAAGTTGCAATTTATCAAAGTGCAAGAAAACAAATTCACCATTAGTATGGCTGAAATAGTGGAGAAAACACCCTAGAAAGCCATTGGAAATTTGTCAACTATAGAACCGGTAGAACTTATGAGTCTCGAAAAAACCATAGAAATGTTTGAGAAACAAAAGTGGGAGGGCAAGTGGTTCTATTTTGGAAACAAAAATCTAAAATGTTATTTGTTTCCTAAATGGATCCATAATCACTTCATCCAAACAACTAGTATAAAAACTAACGTGAAATTTTATAACATCACTTTTTCACTTCCTTGATATTTTTGGCCAAACTGGTCCACCTATCAAACCGATTTTAAACCGGAACCACAAAATCTAGACTGGTGAGATCTCAAAGAACTTGTCTTTAAATAAATACAAAAAATTATTTTTTAATGAAAAAAACTTTTTTAAGATTTAAAACTATGATTCCAAACCAATAGAGAAAAAAATATTCACATTTTCTCATATATATACCATGTAATCGTGAATATATCAACATGGAAATGAGTGCAATACATATCGGCAACAAAATACATATTTAATCAGGCTCTAAATGGCCACTAAAGTCCAAAAATAGTCCTACAAGCTATGGGGCCACTACCCTGCAAAATGTCTATATATCAGTGATCAACATTATCACTTCTCATCATGATCAAACTCATGACCACTACTAGACATGGGATCATAAACATGAGCTACAAAAACATCATCTAGCTCAAAATATAAGGACTCCCCATACTCCTCTGCAACCTTAGTAGTAGTAGTAGCAACAAAATTAGACATAAAAACTACAAATCATTGATCAAAATGATCACTTATGAAGCTCATCATTGACTCAACACTACGAGAAATAGGATCATCAACAAGAGCTACTTAAACATAATCTAGCTCAAATCTTTCAGACTTGGATTGCTCAACCTTATAATATGGTAGAAATTGGAAATTTTTAACATGCCTAACTAATGATTTTGGTTTGAGTGAAGTGTTCACCTCCTTGCCTTTATAATATGGTATAAAAATATTAGCATTCCTAACCAATTATTTTCCTTTTAGCAAAGGGTACATTTTTGTTAAGGCAATGGTAGAGGAGTTCAATAAGCAATAGTACCAACATCAATTAAGTTCAACATTCAATGCCACCAACATCAAGGTACATAAAGGGATCCATGTTCTTGATCAAATTCCAATCGCATACCCTCACACATGACAAAATCAATTGGAAACGTTACAAATGCCCAAATCTTGAAATCTTGAATGCCATTAAGCATGTTGGATTTTGAGTCGTATCTAAAAATCTAGTTTCTCCATACAAAATCCAAAGAGGTTGAAACCACTCTGAAACATCTTGAGTCATTTCATGGTAATGTTAAAATTTTAAGTAAATGGATGAAAATAAAAGATAAATTACTTTCACTTGACTCTCAACATTTCTAGGGTTGAGATTTGTGAGGCAAATGAGAGGGAAGGCATCCTTTTAAAGGCTTGGAGGGGTTGTTTTTGGGGGAAAATAGCCCCTAGTTTCCCTCAAAGTTGCTCAAAAAAGAAAAAAACAATTGACATAGGGTCCACAACCAACTTATGGCTAGTTAATGGAAAAAACTATTTGGCTAATCAGCCTAACCTAGTTTTTAACTATTTCACCCCCTTCAACTAATGAATTAGCAGGTTTTCCCAGTTTCCAATTCAAACCGACCAGTTTTGAATACTATGCTTCAAATGAACCGAAATCTAATGTCCCCATAAGAAAAACATAGGAATTTTCAAGGAATGATCATCCAAATTCATATAATACAAATCAAGCACCAAATTATTCAGATATAAAGGCCTATTTCACAAGGCTTATGAAATAGTGGCCATGGATGTATTCCAATACTCATATCACGACCTTTAGATGTGTGATTAATAAGTCAACCTGGAATTTATGGACTTGAATATAAGTTGAGTGTAAATACTCATGATGACTTTGATCTATTGTGCATTTCAAACAAAAACATATTCAAAGATTTATAAAGATGAAGGGCTCTCTAGTTACAAAAAATCAAGCATAAAAACGGTCATTTAGATGAGAAAAAGCTATAAGTAAAAAATAAAAGAACAACTACATAGTGGATTTAGATAAAGAGATCTATACAAGCCATGGTTAGTTTTTTAGAAAAGTAGTATTTTCTGTAAGAAAGTAAAGAAGACACTTTTACAGCAAGTTTGAAATATGGATGAGGTCAACCATGAAAAACATCATAGCCACTAAAGGTGTCCTGGTTGTGGTAATAGAACCTTGTGGCAGAAATCAATAAGGAAATCACAATTTAACAATGTTGCATGATCCATACAAAGGAAATATGACATTGACAAGATTATCGCAGTAAAAATAGGGTTATATAAGCCTACCAAACAGAAAAATTCTTGAACAAGTAAATTGCAATAGTAGTTATAAGGGACCAGAAAGAAAGGTTTCACAACTAGAGAAATATTGTAGATTTTGATAAGGACAATACTTGCAGAAGGAAATAAGGTAACGCTATTGCACAACATCTAGACTTGATAGACAATAAAAATTCTGATAGTAATGGAAAATATCATATCCAACAACATAACAAGGAAAATGATCATGCACCATGATGGGAAATAACAACATAGGTTCATATTTCATATGAAATATATAAACAGGATTTGTGGCCAATCAAAAGGTGATAGTACTTTCTAGTTGCAACCCATTAAATTGGGAGAAAAAAAAGTCACATGTGTATGATTTGTCTAGTAGAGAAGAGACCATTAAAAACTTGTCACCTACTAGAACCATGAGAATTGGCCTCAAATGAACAACTATGTATCTATGTAATGTTTATTAATGTAGTCAAAAGGAACTATTCTTATGCATACATGTATAAGAAACACTAGGAAAACTCCACCAAATATACAAGAGATGATAATTTCCATATCCAAGGAGAATCCAGGAGACTTCATCCAACAATGAGGAAGATTGAATCAATTAACCAAGAATTGAATTAGTGAATCTCTATAGGTTTCCTATTTGAAAAGTCTAGATACCTTTCGGTTTACTTTCTGGCAATATCTAAGGAGGGCCTAATTTTTGTAGGGAAGAAAATCAAGTTATTATTTTGAAAGACTTATATTATCAACGGAAATATTCTTTTACTTGAGACAAACTTTAGCAATAATCCATTTCCTTTGATATATTTATATCACTCCCTTAGAATTTCCATGCATAAAATTCATTATTTAGTATTTGGAAATAAGAACCTAAAATTATTAAACAAATGAACAGTTTTTTTATGAAAAGTGATTTCATGCAACACCTCATAATAAGAACATCATGGCTAAAACTACGGAGTGAAATTTGATCAAAGCACAACATATAAAGAGAATTAGGAACAAACATTTCTAACGTTAAAGCAAACAAAATAGTAAAAGAAACAAAATATAACTCCATTAATACTCAATTAGTGTACAAATAAAATTCAAGACAAGGAAACAATTCAAATCAACAATAATTACCTTGAATAATAAAGAAGGATGAAGTGTTCTCTAGTTACAAAAAGGCAAGCATAGAAACCCTCATTTTAGAAGCAAACCACTGCATAGTGGAATTGGATAAAGGAAATTATACCAACCATAGTTAGTTGCTTTCCAAAGTAATACTTTGTGTAAGAAAGTAAATAAGCAATTTTTATTGCATGCTTGGATGAGGCCAGCCATGGAAACCATCGCACCTACTCAAGGTGTCGTGGTTGAGAATCCTTGCAACAGGGACCAATAAGAAAATGACAATTTAATAGTGTTTGATCATCCAAAAACAAAAATATATGTCATTAACAATACAATTGTATTATATATAGAGATAGATAGGCTTATTGAATAGACATTAGGTTTGAACAAGTGAAATATAGTAGTATTTATACGTCTTTTCAAAAGAAAAAAATGAAAGGAAATTAAGTGACCATAAGATAAAGGTGGTACAACCAACACCTTACTATATATTTTGACAAGGGAACTACTTGCAGAAGGAAACTAGGCAATGCCATTAAGCAAAATTGTCGAGAGTTGAGAGAAAATAGGAATTGTGACAACAATGCAAAGCATCAGATGCAATGGTATAACAAGGAATTTTTCATGTGCCATGATTGGAATAAACAACAACAATGGTTAATAGTCCATATGAAATGTACAAACAAGATATGTGGCAGGTCATAAGAAGGTAGTGCTTGCACGTTGCAATCCATCAAAATGAAAGAAAAAATAGTCACTATTAGTATGGCCAAGATAGTGGAGAAAAAGCCATAGAAAACCATGGGAAAATTATCAACTATAGAACCAGTATAGCTTCCCAATATTGAAAAAAACCATAGAATTTTTTGAGAAACAAAAGTGGAAGGGAAATTGGTTGTCTTTAGGAAACAAATGTCCAAAATTTTATTTGTTTCCTCAAAAGAGCCATAATCACTTCATTAAAAAAAAATGTAGAAAAATTGCCAAGAAATTTTCTAACATCACTTTTTCACTTCCTTGAGATTTTGGACCTTAATGGTCCACCTATCAAACCGATGTTTTCACCAGAATAGGAAAAATATGACTATTCAAATCTCAATGAACTATTCTTTAAATAAATACATGAAATAATTAATTTTTAATGAGAAAACCGTTTTTAAGATTTAAAACTGTGATTCCAAACCAATAGAAAAAAAAATATAAAAAGTTTTCTCATATATATACCATGTAAATGTGAATATATCAAAATGAAAACAAGTGAAATGAATATCAACACCAAAATACATAACTAATGAGGCTTCCAACGACCTCTAGATTCCAAAAAAAATGCTACAAGCTATGGGGCCATTGGCTTACAACAAGTCTATATATCATTGATCAACATTATCACTCCTCATCACGACCAAACACATGACCACTACTAGACATGGGATCATCAAAATGAGCTACATAAACATCATTTGGCTCAAAATATAATGACTCCTCAGACTCCTCTGCAACCTTACTGATAGTAGTAGCAACGAAACTAGACATAAAAACTAAAAACCATTGATCAACATGATCACTCAGGAAACTTATGATCGACTCAACACTACTAGAAACAGGATCATCAACAAGAGCTACATAAACAACATCTAGCTCAAAGTCTCCAGACTTGGATTGATCAACCTTATAATATGGTAGAAATTGAAAATTTTAACATGTCTAACCAATGATTATGGTTTGAGTGAAGGGTTCATATCCTCATCCTTACAATATGGAAGAATTAGGGGAATTTTGAGGTCTAAAATGGGCCTCCTAAGGAAATTATAAAATAATAGTGGAAATAATAAAATAAGATTTGATTACATCATCAAATTTTGAAGGGAAAAAAGAAAAAAACTACTTTTTCAAGTCCTATTTTCAACTTATCTCCCAAAGTTTTTACTCAAATTTCGAGTGGGAGTACTCATTGGATGAAAAATTTAATTCCTCATCTAAGGAGTACCCATGTTGCATACTTTCTCTAGGTCCTTCTACATGAAAAATGATAAATACATGAAAAACGTGATTGTAATCATGTTTTTTTTTTATGTATTTCTCATTTTTCATGTAGAAGGGTCCATCGAAAGTATGCAACATGGGTACTCCTTGGATGAGGAATTAATTTTTTCATCCAACAAGTACTCCTGCTATAAATTTGAGTAAAAACTTTGGGAGATAAGTTGAAAATACGAGTTGAAAAAGTAGTTTTATTATTTTATTATTTTTTAATCTTTTTACCCTTTTATTTAAAAAATGGTGAATCATCCCCCATGGTTAACATCATCATCTTGAATCCTATTGGTTCTTATAAATTTTATTTTTGTTGTAAATTTTTCTTAGGAGGCCCATTTTAGACCTCAAAATTCCCCTAATGAAAAATCTTAGCATGCCTAACCAATTATTTTCCTTTGACTGAAGCGTACAATTTTATTAAGGCCATGGTAGAGAAGTTCAACAAGCAATACCACCAACATCAATTAAGTTCAAAAATAAATTGCACCAACATCAAGGTACTTAAAGGGATTCATGTTCTTGATCAAATGCCAATATCATACCCTCACACATGAAAAAATCAATTGGAGACATTACAATCCCCTAAATCTTGAAATCTTGAAAGCCATTAAGTCTGCTGGATTTTGAGTGATATCTAAAAATATAGTTTCTCTATACAAAATCCAATGAGGTTGAAACCACTCTCAAACATCCCGAGTCATTTCATGGCAATGTTAAAAATTTAAGTAAAAGGATGAAAATAAAATATAAAGGAAATGTGACTAAAATTGAGATGTGTGAAGAAAATGAGAGGGAAGGAATCCTTTTAAAGTCTTGGAGGGGTTATTTTTTGAGGGAAATAACCCATGATTTCCATAAAAACCACTCAAAAAAGCCAAAAAACAATGCACGTGGGGTCAACAACTTGTTTATGGCCATTTAATGGAAAAACCTAACCCACCAATTAACCTAACTTGGTTTTGAACTATTTCATCCCCTTTAGCTAATGAATTGGTTGGTTTGACCAGTTTCCAATTCAAACTAGCAAATTTTGAATATTGTGCTTCAAATTGACCCAAAATCCAATGTCCTCATAAGAAAACAAAGGCATCTTCAAGGAATTCTCATCCAAATTCACGTAATAAAAAGCAAGATGATATTATTCAGATATAACGACCTTTGCAACAATATTTGCGAAGTAATGGCCATGGAAGTATTCTAATACTCATAGCATGACCTTCAGAGGTGTAATTAATAAGTCAACTTGGATTTTAGGGATTTGACTATCAGTTGAGCGTAAATAGTCATGATGGCTTTGATATATTGTGCATTTCAAACATCTACATATTCAAAGAATTGTAAAGATGAAATGCTCTATAGTTACAGAAAACGAAGCATAGAAACAATCATTTAGATGAGAAAAGCCTACAAGTCAAAAAGAAAAGGGAAACTGCATAGTGGATTTGGATAAATAAAAATATACAAGCCATGGTTAGTTGTTAGAAAAAGTAGTATTGTCCATAATAAAGTAAAGAAGACACTTTTACAACAAGTTTTAAATGTGGATGGGGTCAACCATGCAAAACATCATATCCAGTAAAGGTATCGTGATTGTGGTAAGAGAACCTTGTGGCAGGGATCAATAAGGAAATCACAATTTAACAATGCTAGATGATCCAGACACAACAAATATAACATTGAGAAGAAAACCATAGTACAAATAGGGTTATGTAAGCCTACCAAATAGAAAAATTTGTGAATAAGTAAACAACAATAGTATTTATATGCTTTTCCAAAAGAAACAAATGCACTAGGAAATTAAGGGAGCAAAAAGAAAGGTTACACAACCAGAGAAATATTTTAGATTTTGACAAGGAAAATACTTGCACAATGAAAGAAGGCAACACTATTGTGCAACATACAGAATTGATAGACAATAACAATTTTGACAATAATGAAAAACATCATATCCAACAATATAACAAGGAAAATGGTCATTCACCATGGTTAAAAGAAACAACATTGGTTCATAGTTCATATGAAAGATATGAACAAGATCTATGGTAAATCAAAAGGTGATAGTACTTACCAGTTGCAATCCATCAAAGTGGGAGAAAAAATGGTCACATGAGTATGATTTAGGTGGTAGAGAAAATACCATCAAAAAATTGTTACCAACTAGAACCATGAGAACTTACCAATCTCAAAAAATCCATAGCAATTTATAACAAATATGGAAGGACGGGGACTATTATGCAACATTGAAGAGACTTGACATATAGTAATAATTTTGACACCAATTACAAACATCAGATGCAAGAGTATAATAAGGAAAATATTCATGCATCATGATTGGAAGAAACAACAATAACGGTTCATAGTTCATATGAATTATATTTACAAGATATGTCACAAATTACAAGGCGATAGAACTTGCAAGTTCCAGAATTGCAAGACATCAAAGTTGGAGAAAAAATGGTCGTATGAGTATGATTCTATGAGTCAAGTATGAGGAAGAAGGCCATCAAAATCTATTCACCTACTAGAACCACGAGAACTTACCAATTTCAAAAAATTGCTAGAGTTTTTTAAGAAACAAATATGAAAGGGCGAGTGCTTCTATTTTGGAAACATATATAAAATGTTATTTGTTTCATAAGGATACAGATTACTTATTCATATAGGAAATAAGTGGATAACTAACCTGAAAACCTCTAAAGTCCATTTTGGCTTTCTTGAGAATTTAGATGGCAGAATTCAACTTGAATGCAAATCCAATGTCCTAGTAAGTGAAAAATGGGAATATTCGAGTAATTATCATCAGATTCACTTGATATAACCCAAGAAAAAAAATTCTTCATATATAAAGGCCTATGAAATAAGGTTTTCCAATCATTGATTTTGGTTTGATTCTAGTTACTCATAACACGACCTTCATATGTTTAACTAATTGGTCAACGATCAACTTGGCTTGATAGTGCCTTAGCATAGTGACATATTTTGGAGGAGGTTTATAGCTTGATCATAAATAGGCTTGAATATTCTGATTTATTATGTATTTTAAATAATTTAGTATGAAAAAACCTATATCGTGTCAAAGAGACATTGATTTGATGGTTAAGTTGGGGTGTTTGAAATACCTTGGAGACATGTTTCACCTCCAGGGGAAATATCAACTATGCAAGCGACCCAAATCAGATGGTAGGATGAATAATTAAGCTACCTAGAAAAAATAAACATCTCCACCTATAGTTTCTTAGCCAAAGGTATCTCACTGATTATCAACAACAAGCTACAATTTATCATCATATTGCCAGATTTGGAAAGGGAATATTTTCCCTATTGCAATAAGGGATATCATCATGTTATATAACAAATAAAAAACCAAAAATACATATCAAAACCCTGATCTATGTTTTTATTAATAGATTTAAGAAAATAATTTTTCACCAAATAATTAAATACACATAAAATCAAATTAGTTCCTAAGCTGAATTAAATCTTATGCAGATCCTCCGTTGTAAAGACCGATGTAGATTATGACCCGTTCTGTATCAGGTTTCCCTTTTCTCAAAGAGACCTTCTTGTGTACCACCATGAATGGAGTTTTAGTTACTGATACTAGGAAAATTAGGGCACTAAAATCCAATTCCAGACATAGAAGACTTGAACCCTCCATTATTCCATAGTCCATAGTTCCACGATCCTCCAAAATCACGCACCCAAAAAATAACATCGCACAATGACCACGAAGGAAATATAACTATGCCCCATTGTAAGAAGAAAGTGCTGAGGTATATAATGGTGAAATTTCCATTGTAATATCATATTATTGGGGAATAATAGTGGTGAGATCATTATATCATTTGTTTTTTTGAAGAGTAAGATGGAAAATTTTGATTGCAAATTTAAAAAATTAATATTAATATTTAAGAAAAAAATATAGAAAATTTTAAATTGTTTAGGTCTCATTGTGTTAATTCATAACATATATCATCAAATTCATATTTTCTTACCCATTAAAATATTAATTAAATTGACTCTTTACCCCCATATTCAAAATAATAAAAAATTTATAAAAAAAAGTCAGTTTTTTTTTTCAATTTTGTTTAAAGGTTATTTTTGGAATTATAATATAAAATATATATGTAGGTTGAATGTTTCAAAAATATTTTTAAGATGTTGAATTCATTTGTATATTTAGAAATTTATTTTAAGGGCTAGGAGTTAAGGGATAAGGTTCACATGTTAAGAGGATTAGGGGTTAGGGCTTAGGGGTTTCGTTGATTTTAGGTTAGGTGTTAGTTGCTTAAGATTTAAGGGGTTAAGGGTTTAATGGGTTGTGAGTTTGTTAAGTCCCTATATTAATAGTGTAGTCCCTTATTATGTTAGTGTAGCCCCCCTTATTGTTATTATTGTACCCTTGTAACCCCCATATTGTTATTATTGTGCCATTACATTATTATTTTTAGGTCAGCTAGGATTACATTGTGGCCCCATGGACTCCTATATATAGAAAGGAAGTTTTGTCATTTGTATCATCCAAGAATTGGTCATTCATGTAATGTATTGGAGGTTCCCCCCTCGAAGTGGCTTATTTCTAAGGTGTTGATATCTCTTTTCTTCTATTTTTGGAGCTGGTTTCACAACATTTGGTATCAGATCTTTGGATTCTAGGGTTTCGCTGTCCCAAACAGGTCATCGTGGAATTTTTGCTATAGATTTTTTTCTACGAAGGTTTAGAAGCTGAAATTTTGAGAGTACGAAGCCGAAACCTTGAGGAAAATCGTCGAAAAAATTCAGAGCTTGGTTCACATTATTTTTGGAGATATGATCTGTGGAAGTTAGGGCTTTTTGCAGGCTCCTGAATTTAACCTAAACAGGTCATCACAGAAGTTGCGCTATAACATTTGTTATACGATGTTTCAGAAGCCGAAATTTTTAAAGAGCGAAGCTGAAATCCTGAAGAACATCGTCGCAAAATTTCAGAGCTTGGTTCACAGTATTTTCGGAGATATGATATGTGGAAGTTAGGTCTTATTTAGGCTCCCGAATTTCATCTCAAAGAGGTTATCGTGGGAAGGCTTCATAACTCTCTCTCTGAGCATCAGATTGGAATTCTGTAAAAAGTGACTGGAATTAAACGACCTGTAGTTTCCTGTCTATAAAATTCAGAGCCAAAGGATCAAACAATGACACGTGGTAAGTCGTACAAGTTCACTCTACTGAACTAGTCCATAATTAGGTCATTGTGGGATATTGGGCATAAATTTGCCTTGAAGAATCCAAATCAAGTCAGACCTGTGGCATTTGAAAGAACTTCAGAGGACTACTACAAGGCCAAATTTTAGATATTGAGGATCTGCAAGTATATAGATAAGTCAATTTCAATATCGAGCTCCTCAAAAGCAAGTAAAAGGTGTGTATTATTTTTTCCCGAATTGCATAAGTCTTGTTTGAAGAATCAAGTTTGAAGTGATTCTAAGGGCATATTTTAGAATTTTATCAGTATTGGGTTCTATAATGCCTCAAAAAAATAATTTCATGCCCATTAAGCCCTCAAAAAGCTATACTATGATGCATGAAGAGGAAGAATTGCAGTATGAGATATCAAAATTATGGTACCAAGTGCAACAAATTTCGATCTTACGAAGAGCAACCAAAGATGACATAGATGGTTTAAAATCAGAAATGGAGGCTAATTTGGATGGTTTGAAGGATCAAATAATAGCTATCATTGATGATAAAATAGTGGAAGATCACATTGAGCATCAACAACAAGTCCTCCAACTCTCAAAGGATAACCTAACTTTGGTGCAGAATCTAATGAAACAATAGGAAGATCAACATCACATCGAAAGAAGTTCTGAAGCAGTCACAGAAAAAAGAACTCGAAAAGTACAATCAAATTTAGAGTATCTCAGAAAGTGGAAGAACTTTCCTGTAGAAGATTCCACATGGGAGGATGAGAATTTTATACAGAAGCATCAAGAAATAATCAAGAGTTGAGGACAACACTTGTTTGAAGCAGAGGGGCATGTTAAGTCTCTATATTACAAGTATAGTCCCTTATTGTTGTTAGTGTAACCCCCTTATTGTTATTATTGTACCCTTGTAACCCCCATATTGTTATTATTGTGCCCTTAAATTATTATTGTTAGGTCGGCTAGGATTACATTGTGGCCCCACTGACTCCTATATATAGAAAGGAGGTTTTTTCATTTGTATCATCCAATAATTGTTCATTCATGTAATGTATTGGAGGTTTCCCTCTCTAAGTGGCTTATTTCTAAGGCATTGATATCTCGTTTCTTCTATTTTTGGAGCTGGTTTCACAACAGAGTTATTAGTGTACGTATTAAGGGACTATGGCTTGGGGGTTAAGGGGATAGGGAATTTAGTGTTTATAGGTTAAGGGCTTATGGGTTTTGATAATGGGGCCCCTAATCCCCTTATCACCATTATTAGGGGTTCACCTATCAATTGATCTCATTTCCTTCCCTCTAGGCTCCTTTCCCCATATGCCATTAGGTCCTAAGTCGCCTTCTCATTATCTAATGCTAATATTATAGATCTTACTAAACCATGCTTAGACCTCTCCTTGCCCCATTCAATACACAACAAGGTACCCCTCCCACATTTTTGGTCATACTATTCAACTTCTTCTAATGTTCTAAACCCCCAAATTTCATCCGAATGACCCTAAAAGTACACCCTTGGCCCCCTTGGCTAAGGTATTAAAGGCATTAGGGTCTATGGGTTGTAATAAGGGAGCCCCTAATCCCCTTATCACAATTATTGAGGGTTCCCAAATCAACTTCAATTTCATGATACATAAGAGAAATTGAATGAAAAAGACAAGGAACTTGGAAAATTTAATGTAGTTATTATCAATAAACTCAAGTAGTTTTAGGTAACCCATTATTTCTAGAGAACTACACTTAGAGCTCAAAAATACCATATTATAATCTAGACATAGTTTAGTTTACATAAGTCATTCACGTTATTCATTTTTAGTTTTATTTCTTATTAGAGAGTCATATATTTTAACCTAGGACTAAATTAGTCATTTATGTTAGTCATTTTTAGTTGGGTAACAAAAGATTTCTCATTTTTGGTAGTCTTTCACTTAGAAAAGTGGTGACCAATGTTTTTAGTCACCTAATCACTAATTTATCATTTTTTATTAGTTTTATTTCAGTGTTACACGTGGGAGCTTCCCTGAGGGAACCCCACATTTCCCAAGTTCTTGGGATGGGGGACTATGCCTAGGGAAATGTTTCTCTACGCCCCCCTTTTGGAGAAACATGGGAAAGTGCGGCAAGGGGGGGGGGGGGGGGGAACATATTTTCCCAACATGGAAAATTATATTTTCCTCTTAGGAAGGGGATGCTTTTGGGTGCCCCCCCCCCACAGAAGGGGGAATTTTTGGTGCTCCCTCCCCCCACTAAAAAAAATTCAACTTTTGGGTGTCCCTCTATAAAAGAGGTGCTTTTGGCTGACCCCCAATTTATTTCCTATAAATTTTAAAAAGAGAAAATTAAAAACTAAATAAAAAACAATATTTAAAAAATTATGCCTCAACTTCACTTTTACCTTTTATTCACTTTCACTCCTAGATGATTTTTTTATTTTCAATTTTCATTTCCCATTGTTAATTTTCAATTTTAACTTTTGATCCTTGAATCTACATGTCGATGACCTCAGGCCTAGTCTATAACTTTTCACCCTTTATTGTGTTTAATTTTCATTAATTTCAACCTTCTACTTTAGGTGTTCCATGGGGACACACCTCCAATGTTTCCAGGCTCTGAGGATGGGGGGGATGTCTAGGGAAACATTTCACCATGACCCCCCCAATTTGTTTGTCTTACAACCTATGGAGATAGAAAATAAATGGATAGAACTTTGAGGAGTTTAGGACCTCGAAGAAATTAGAATTTCATATCCCATTCAGAATTTATTAGACTTAATAGTTTTAAGGATTCGAGGATTGGTGAGATTATAACATTTCAATTGAATTGAATAATAATAATTTGTGTGGGATGAATTTTTATTGGAATTTTATCATATCTCTATTTACAATTTTTATAATTTTAGAGACACATGCCCTTATGCTAGGGACCTTAACATCCCCATTTCCACCCTGAATTTTCCTAAAATTTGGGGGTGCTTCCAAACGTCCTTCTTGTGCATATCCCTGCTCCTGTGGTCCTTCATCCCAGAGACATGGTGGAACATAAACTATTTCAAACTTCTGTGTCTACTATTTTTCTTAGTACTAATTCCATTCTAAAATGATGAATTTAAATCAATATATTAACATTATACTATTTCTATTTCATTTATTATTTATGAATCATCATATTTCATTATTGAACCTAAATACAAATCATGTCTGTAACATTTACACATTTGACTATTACTATTTCATAGTTTACTATTTACATTGCACAATGATGAATTTGCATAGGATGAATTTTTATTGTTTGGATTTTATCATTATTGTTTTTAATTTTATATTTTTAGAGATGGGGACCCTCAAAATCCTAGGCCACCCTTGGATTTCCCCAAAATTTGGGGCTGCTTCCAAACACTCGCTTACTTTTTCCTCTATGTTCCTAGAAACATGTTGGAACATTGACTTGTTTGGAAACTAGTTTTATCAATCAAGAATGTGACTTGATTTATGAATAATTTTGTTTCATTACTAAATTTGAATTTAAATCATATTTGTAACATTTAAAAATTTTATTATTACTATTTCACTGTTTAATATTTACATCGCTCAATGATGAATTTGCATTTAAATCATGTTTGTAACATTTACAAATTTTATTATTACTATTTCACTGTTTTCTTTTTACACTGCTCAATGATGAATTTGCATGGGATGAATTGTTACTATTGGGATTTTATCATTATTATTTTTAATTTTATATTTTTAGAGATGGGGACCCTAACATTCCTCGGTCCTCCTTGGATTTCCTCAAAAATTGTTGGTGCTTCCAAACACCCCCCCCCCTACTTCTGTGCTCTCCGTTCCCAAAAACTTGCTGGAACATTGACTTATTTGGAAACTAGTTTTATAAATCAAGCACTTGATTTATCAATCATTGTGTTTCATTACTGAATTTGAATTTAAATATTGTTTGTAAAATTTACAAATTTTATTATTACTATTTCACTATTTACTATTTACAATGCACAATGATGAATTTGCATGGGATGGAATGTTTCCATTGGCACTCTATCATTATTATTTTTAATTTTATATTTTTAGAGATGGGGACCCTCACATTCCTGGGTCCCCCTTGAATTTCCCCAAAATTTGGGGGTGCTTCCACACGCCCCCTACTTCTGTGCTCTCTGTTCCCAGAAACTTGGTGGAATGTTGACTTATTTGGAAACTATCTTTATCAATCAAGCATGTGATTTGATTTATGAATCATTGTATTTTTGTAGATTTTAACCCTGTACAGAAATTATTTGCAAACGAATCTTCAAAACAGAAAATAAACAATAGCAAGAGAATAAAACATAAACCATATATACATAGAGATTTTCCCCTAGATCCCAAATCGAGACTACCAGCTTGATTTTTCATTATACTCCTTTTATTGTTACAACACATATATACATGTTGAAGCATTCATAAACCCCAATCCATTAACCTGGATGAGAACATAACCGTAGTTCCCTTGACTGGATCTACAAAATATCAGGGGCAAAAAACCATCATGCCCCAAAGCCATGTGAAAACCCATGCACAAAACCATGGGTGGGTCTGCCCACCGAAAAATAGGGTCCCAATTTTTTTCCCAGGGCGGTGCCCCAGACCCCAAACAGGGGTGGCTGTCGTCCCCTTGCTGCGTCCAATGCAACGTACAGGGGGAGCTATCGCCCCCTCGCGTGTGCGACTAACTGTGGAAAGAATATAACACATTCCCAACATTATCTCACTTGTTGTTTTATTTCTGCAGGGGGCCACAAGAGAGCTTAGTCATTAGTCCAGCTCTACAACACCCATTGTTTCTCTACACCAAGAGAACTTCTGAGTGCTCACATACTTCATCAATTCGCCTGCAACATTTTTCAAAGTGTCCACCTTTACCAGCAACATCGTTTTATCCTCAACCATATCTCTCAAAAAGTGATATTGAACATCAATGTGCTTTGTATTTGATTGATAAGAAGGGTTCTTAGCCAAGAAAATTGCACTTTGGCTATTACAGTCTATCCTCATAGCTTGCTGCACCAAACCCATACTTGAACACAATCTCTTCAACCAAATTGCTTCCTTTCTTGCATGAGTGGCTACCATGTATTTTTCCTTTGTAGTTGAAATAGCCACTACAGACTGTCTTTTACTCATCCAACTGACTACATCTCCAAATATACTAAACACATAACCACTTGTAGATCTTCTTTTGTCCAGATCTCCAACCCAGTCTACATCAACAAAACCAGAGATGTCCAAACTCTATCCAATCCTGGTCTTCCCTGGTAGCAAAAACCATAATCACTAGTGCCATGCAAATATATAAAAACCGGCTTCATTGCTGTCCAATGCTCCTTCCCTAATTTTTACATAAACCTGCTCAATACTCCCACTGCATATGCGATGTCTGGTCTCGTACAGACCATTGCAGACATTAGGCTACCCACTACACTTGCATATGGAACATGGGACATATCCTCCTTTTCTTCTTATGTCTTGGGACACTGCTCAATAGATAGCTTTACACCTACAGAAATAGGAACCTTCACTAGTTTACTATCCTGCATATTGAGCCTATGAAATATTGTCTCAAAACAATTCCTTTGGTTTAACCAGAGCTTCCTCTTTGCCTGATCTCTCTTAATTTACATGCCCAAAATGTATTTTGCAACAACAAGATCCTTCACGTCGAATTTGGAGAACAATTGGGTCTTCAAATCTTGGATAATTTCTTTGTCATTTCCAATCAACAAAATATCATCCACATACAAGACCAAATAAATAACACAGTCACCAATTAATTTAAAATATACACAGTGATCCTCTTTACTTCTGGTGAAACCAACCCCTCGCATATAGGTATCAAATTTCTCATACCACATTGTTGGTGACTGTTTTAACCCATACAAAGACTTTTTTAACCTGCATACCAATTCTTTCTTACCATTCACCATAAAGCCTTCAGCTTTCTTCATGTAGATATCCTCTTCCAGATCCCCATGAGGAAATGTTGTCTCCACATCCGTATTTTATACCTCAAAATCAAAAGCAACAACAATAGACGAAAGTAATCTAATAGAAGTAACCTTGGCAACAGGAGAAAAAATATCGCCAAAATCAATTCCTGGCACCTAGGAATAACCTTTTGATACCAATCGAGCTTTGTATTTCTCCACCTTGCCTTCTACATTCATCTTCTTCTTAAACACCCATTTTCTCTCGATTGGCTTCCTTCCAGCCGATAACTCCACCAGATCCCATGCCTCATTGTTGTGCAAGGATGCCATTTCATCAAGCATGGCCTCCTTCTAGAGTTTTCCATCCTCTGAATCTACTGCCTCGTTGATAGTTTTGCACTAGTATAAAATGATGAAATTAGTGACTAGGTGACTAAAAACGTTAGTCACCACAATTATTTCAAGTGAATTATTACTAAATTTGAGCAATTTTAAGTGACCGAAATAAAAATGACTAACTTAAATGACTAATTTAATTTAGGGATAAAATATGTGACTAGATAATAAGTGACCAAATTAAAAGTGACTAACTAAAATGACTAATGTAGTCGAGGACTAAAATATATGACTAGATAAGTGAAAAAATTAATAATGATTAAAGTAAATGACTACTATAGTCCAATAATAAAAAATTGACCAAATAATAAGTACAAAAATTATATGAATTAGTCATTTATGTTAGTAATTTTTAATTGTGTCACTCCGAAATGAAAAATTACAATTTTGATACTGAACTGTGATTTGGCCTAATTTTATTTGTTGCAGTGTATTTTGGTGGCCCAATGGGAAGTTTCCACGTGGCCTAACTAGAGGCTTCTACGTGGTGCCTCATAGGTTCAAGTTCTTTCCTTGTTTAAAGGGAAGTTAGTAGATTTTTAGTGGAAAACGGCATGGCAGTTCAATGTTTTAAGGAGGTTAGACACCTAAGATTCAAACCAAGATTTAGGGGAATTTGACTCCTATAGCTCCAAATTCCATGTGACAAAATAGAGATTTCTTTTATTTTTAGTTTATTAATAGAATTTGATTCCTAAAAGCTAGTAATATCTTGTAGATGTATTTTTTCATAAATTCTATTATTTGCAATGTAATAGGGGGATTTTGGATAAGTCTTGTAAATTGTATTTTATAGCATTTACTTTCATCTAGGCTAGATTGCTAGTTGATGGAAGTTCAATCAACCCAGATTCAAAAATAGGCCATATAGCTCATCTAGGCCAGATTGACAGTTGAGAAATAGATTCAAACTTACTTTGTGAAGTCATGCAAAAAAAACTTTGCTTGTGAATCAGAAAATTGCCCTAAGTCAAAACTTTAATGACACTATGGCTAGAATTCAACCTAAAATAAATATTTTATGAGATCATTGGATATGTAAATTCAATTTTTTTTGAACATTTGCAGGATATATATTTAAGTAATGGGTATGTATAAAAACCTATATGATGATGAAGAAGAATTTTGTAATGAGGAGTAAGATCCACACATCATATACATTTCTCGGTATTTCTAGAGGCATTGTAATTGGAATGGTAAGCACTTTCTAATTCCTTCTTCACCCTTCCTCCTAATCTTGGTTGTTTTAGGACACTAGGTAATTCATTCACCTAGCCATTGAAAAGCCCAACATCTCAAAAATATAGTTAAAACAATGACAGTTCTGGGAAGCATCCAAAGATAATAATCTAGCTTCAGTCTTTTTTCCTAGTGTGTGTTATTCAATCCCTGCTCTTATTTTTCCTTTTATATAAATATTACGAGAGAAAAGATATGATGACATTTCACTTGACATTTCCTTTTGGGAATGATGGATAAAATTCTAGGAAATATGGAAATGAAAGCATGTGATAGATTTAATGGCTCAATATTCATGCAACCATGAGAGTTTAACCTCCACCCCTTGATAAAATTAATTTATAGTAATAGGCTTTTGGATTGGCAGTGATAATAATTACACATTACTGAAATGCACAATGATTTGTTTGTGTCCAAATCATGTGTGATTCACTATGACGTGCATGGAGACATAGACTTAGGGCATATCTTTCCAGCTTCATTCCAATAAACACCCTTAACGACGAGGGAATCAAGCATACCCTAATGACGATGAAGCAAATGACTTCCAAAATGATTTGTTTGTCAACAGTCATGGAAAATGCATATATGTTTGTCTTGAGGAAGCAATTTTTTCTTTATTTGCATGCTAATCAAGGTTTTCATGAATATTTTGCACAAAATAACAATATGCATATAGTACACGTTGGACTTAAAAGAGGGGATGAACTGTCACGGAGGAAGTGTCCTCCACAAGAGCAATCTCCTCAATCCTCGAAACCACCATTGATATTCTCGGGAGGCATGAAATATATAGTAGTTGTTATTTTAAAAATATTTAAATATATGTGATAATTACTGTTAAAAACATTTGGTGGACACATGATGTTTTATAATTTGGAGAGGATTAATAGTGTTAAATGGGTTTGGCATGTAATCCATCTAAACAAAATATCACATATATATATATATATATATATATATATATATATATATATATATATATATATTTGTAATTGAATTATATTTGTATTATCAATATGGTGACAAATGCTATGGAACATCCTTTATTGTGGGTTGTATTTGTAGAGAAAGGATCACATCATATGTTTTTTGTTATATATGTACAGTATAGTTGCTTCCTTTGCTATAGTTATTGCATTTTTTTTAATTTTTCAATTTAATGGAGCTTCGAGTGTTGTACTTGTATGAGTTATGGTGTTTTTCACTATCAAAATATAAAGAAAGGATCAATTTTTTTTTATAAAACATTACAAATTGTTTAATTTTTTTATGAGGTAGTGATTAGTTTCTTTTCACCTATCTTTATATTTTATCTATTAGGTATTAGATAATTTTTGTATTTCTATATTTTCAAAAAAAAATTTCAAAGTTTATGATTATAATAATAATAATAATAATCTATTTTTATGGTTGTTGTCAAGACAAACACCAATTTGTTGTATGATAACCCTTGTTTGTAAAATTCTATCATACCCATGAGGTGTAGACCAATTGGTTTGAGTGGATTTTAGTCCCCAAGTGGTCTCTTGTTCAAAGCTCATGGGAAGGGGTTGTGGATGGAAGCCACTTATGGGGGAATTAAACTATCCCAAATAGAATCCATGCTCAACATAGATTCACACAATCCTTGGAAATAACCATGAACCTTATCTTAATGTTATGTTCATTTTAGAGTCTTGCCCACGTGCATTCTATATTTCTTAATAGGTGGATTTAAATATTATTTATTCAATATTATAAGGTGGTTTCCAATGCTGAGGATGAGCTGAAAGAGAAAAAATGAGCTAGTGGGAGTTGCACTCCCAACCCATGATGGGAGGCACCCACAAAAGGCTTCGAAGCGTTGGAGCCATCAATGCCACACAACTCAATATGAAGATAGTTTCCATGAACACTTAATACTTGAAAATGGTGATAGAACATAGATAAGGGGCCTAATATTTGAAAAAACAAAGGGCCATTCCCATGGCAATAATGTAGTGTTTATGAGTTTTAAAAATATATATAAATAATAAATGTAAAATGAAATTAATTGAGAGTAGAGAAATTTGAAGAGGATAGGAGAGCATTTCACTTTAAACACATATATTTTACCTCTTTGTTTCCACAAAAGAGGTTAAATTATTCCTCTCGAACCTAAAAAAAATAAAATAGAGCAATACAAACAATGAATTAATTAATAACAATGTAGTAAGAATAAAAGAAATCAAGGGAGAAAGTGAAAATAATTATCCAGGAATAGCAGAAATGCACTAAAATTAGGCATTGGTTTACCTAGGTTCATTTGCTAGAATCCTCAAAGAATTCCCAACAATTTATGGATGCATGTAGTCTATTATAAAATTTCTTGTGGATTTTATTCCTAAGTCCTTCAATAGGTGTTTTGGTGTATGGCCCTTCTAGATCTAGGAAAACATTTTTTGAAAAGGAAATAACAAGAGAATCATGGGTTGTTTTCATTAATGTAAGGCTAGCCAATCTAATGAGAAACTGGTTTGGGAATTCTTAGAATCTTGGTATCTTAACATCCTTGCATTAGTTTTGTTTGAAGTCTTGCAAACACTTTATTGCATTGGAAAAATATTTTTCTATTACTTTTCTCTTTCATGATGATAATTTGATGCCCGTTGGGTCGTTTTTGGCATGTTTTGATAAAAACAAATTTAGTCGATATTGTTAGGATAGTATACTATATATCCTAATTTATGATATATATGGATTTACTTGAATTCTCATACATGATGGAAAATATATGTCTCGGGGTGCTACAATTTAAGGACATGAAAGGACATCACTATAGAATTATTAAAATGTTCGAGCTAAACATAATGGTTTTTGATATGCAACCAATCACCTTAGAAAAATTCCTCTCATTTTGGATTACTTATTGAATCCTGGGGGTATCCCAAAGTGCAAATTTATAAGGTCTTTTATGTGAGTAGATCACTGGTGCACTGAAAACCATATTTACATTGGATGGTTCAACATATTGATGATCCATATCCTATTAAACACAAATTTTGTATTCATTATTGCTTTCATTGTATTACCTCCAATTGATATTGATGGCATTCATGAGCCTATTTCTGGTTCTATTGTTTATAGAAACAATATTACCTTTGACGCCATTATTTCTACCTTTGCAACTACAATTTTTCACTTCTATCCCATTAGGAAAGTAGTTTTTTTCGATGAATGGATACACAACAGAGACCATATGAGCCAATCATTCATGTCATTGATGTACTTCCCACATGACACAAACATTTGATGGTCTATTGTATCCATGCACTCTATGTCGATGGTTTTCATAGATGCCCAACCTATAGCAATGAGTTGCATTCTATTGTCAAAGCCTGCAAGCAATGAAAGGATTATATTCAAGTCTACTGTGACATGTTGCACTCACATGGTTATATAAGTGTTGAGAATCATACTTTCTTCACATTTTGTTTGATCCTCTCCTTAAATTATCACCTCAAACGAATGCTTCAATTATATGTGTGAGGTGTGAGATTTATATCCTTCTACCAAATACTAAAGACATATTTTATATCCTAGTTAGATTTATATTTTCCTTCAATATTCTTATCTACTATTGTTATATGTATGTGTGGAGATGTGAATAAATTTCTTATATTTTATAGGAGCATCACTGCATTGTAGGTGAGTAAGGAGGCCTAAATTTTTTATTCGTTTGCATATTATTTGATCACTTTTGGCATATTATAATAACAATTCTCATCATTGATGTCACATAATCATGGCCTCTTGTGCTCCTAGGAGGTTAATCATTCTTCATTCTATTACTTGAACACCAAACACTATTGGAAATATCCTTCAAATACATGAATATTAAACAATATTAGCAATATACTCCATCCAAAGGCCACTTTCATTTTCTTGATAAATATTAAAAATACTTTTAATTTGAAAAAATAAACTAAACTAATTTTTAATTGATTAAATATTTTTATTTTTTTAATAAAAAAAAATTAATTATTGAAAATCTAAATATTCTTAAAAAAAAATCCCGCCAAGTTAACTAAACCCAATCCAAAACAAATTAAAAAAATTAGTGTTTTCCCAATGATATTTTGGCAGGACTTGAAAAATATTTAACTCTATGGTAGGAGTTTTAAAAAACCCTATGTTAGGTCTTTTGAAATTTAACTCTTTTGGGACAGGTTGGAGGAGGACCGGCTTTTCCTCAGAGGATCAGATCTTTCAGCTCTTTTGGGACAAATTGGAGGAGGACTGGATTTGCCTCAGAGGATTGGATCTTTCAACTATTTTGTGATAGATTGGAGGAGGAATGGATTTGCCTCAGAGGATCAAATATTTCAGCTCTTTTGGGATAGATTGGAAGAGGACCGGATTTGCCTCAGAGGATTGGATTTTTCAATAATTTTGAAGGGTGTTGTTGGATGTACCTAGACAAGAAATATTGGGCAAAGGCACTAACCTTTCCAATTCTTCTATGTTAGTCCATGGTTTTGTTTTCTTCATTGTAGTACATGGAAATTACAGTCCATTAAGAGGTACAACGAATAGTTTATGGATCTGGTAATTTTAGTAGGTTCTCGTAGCTAGTTATGTTACAATGAAGTCTCGATATTTATCATTGCTACTGAGTGCTCTGCATTTAGTATATATTTATTTCAATCTTCATTGCAGTATGTAATGCTAATATTTACGTATGTAATGCCAATCTGACTGAAATGCTAATCTATACATATTGAGGAAATTAATGAATCATATTAGCTCCCTCTAAAAAAAATAATTTTGAAGGGTGTTGGTCCCAAATCTCGGCAAAATGTAAGGTAACCATAACTGATATTGTTAATTTGAAGGAAGCACCATGCCTCAACTCTTCTTCGCGCTTGGATTTCGAGGTTTCTTGTAGTGAAAGTTGAAATAATGAATATTCCTCTGCTCCGGTTTTAAGTTCATTGCATTTATTATAAATAAATGCAGATTTTTCCCTCTATATCAGTGTGGAAGATTGTAGAGCAGGTTGGATCACAAAATTATGCGAAGAGTTGATATTGATTTCATTTCATTTCAGATCGTGGTATTTTATTTTAGTTTCTTTGGATATGGATCAGGGAGACAAATTTGGTGGAAGAGGTAGAGGTACAGGTGGAAATGGATGCCAAGGGTGAGGCAAAGACCAAGGTTGGGGTCAAGGCCAGGGCTAGGGAAGAGGCATAGGTAAGTTCTAATATTCTTGCAACTGTTCTGGCTTCCCAAATGAGGAATCTTAATATCAGTGATCAAGATCCTTTTAGGGTACCTTCCATCCTCCTGCACCTGAAGCTAGCTGCTCGACATCGATGGCTTCTGCGAAGGAGTCTGCCGAGGGATCTAGTAGTGTCGAGATGCCTTCGAGCTTTGTTTCATTTGGATCCATTAAAGTAGAAATAAATTTGGAGAGTGGATAGGAATCTAAGGCCACTCTTGTTCTCGTTAATTGACCAGATGGCGGAGGAAAGAGAGCCATTGGGCCTATCAAACTTTATGCCTATCATTTATGTGTTAACTTTAACCTAGGAATGAAACTTTTCCACTATGAATTTGATATACGAAGAGTCAGTAATGGATCTAGGAAAAATTAAAAGGAGAAAAAACCTGGAAAAGAAGAAAATGAAGTGAAAGTAGGTAGGGTTTCCAAATACGATAAATCGAAAGTTAAAAACAAGTTGTTAATAGAAAATCACCCAAGCTTTGGTAATGTTAAAGTTATTTTTGATGGACTAGAAACATATATAGCTGTGTTTGATTGAAGGAAAATATAGTGTTAAACTACTGAAAGATGAAGAGGCCACAACCAAAGGGTTTTTTGTGGCACTGAAGTATACTGGACATGAGCTTAGCGGACTGTCTTTGGCTCAATTTATAAACACCAATGGTAAGATGCATATATAATTAAATGCGGACCTTCTGCAGTGCTTGGATCTAGTCATGAGGGAGCATCCAATTGAGAATCGAATACTAGACTCTAGTGGGAAGAAGCCTTTATCCGAAGCAATTTGAACGAGATGGAGATATTGGCAGTGAAACAGTGGCTTCAAGGTGCTTTTATCAAATTCAGAGGTCCACGGCTCAGGGATTGGTGTTGGTGGACCTATCTGCTATAATTTTTCACAAGATCATTCCTAAGCTTGAGTATTTATGAGAAAATAGTAGAATTTACTGCAAAGAGAACCAAGCTCTCTCTGAAAGAGAGCTAAGGGAGGAAAATAAAGCTCTCAAGGGGTTGAAAATTAAAGGTATCCATAGGCAGTGTTGTCATAAACTCACAATAGTAGGACTGAAAAGACAGGTGACCATGGAAATCATATTTCCCATGTTTGAGGACAATGGCCCTTGACCAATGGTTTCTATCGTGGACTTTTTTATGAGCAAGAATAAACATAAAATTTATTTCCAGCTACTACCTTGCCTGGACATCAGTAAAAGCAAAGAAAAGTCAAATTATGTTCCCATAGAGTGTTGTATTCTCTGTGAAGGCCAAATTTTTCCTCAAGATAACTTGAACGATTACCAGTCAAATAATTTTAGTCAAATTGCATGTCCATCTGTTGATGAAAGACAAAGGAGAATAAATCAAATTATGTGGAGTCAAGATGGACATAGACATGGTCCCTTTCTTCCTCACTCTGGAATGGCAGTGGCTGGGGATATGAAAAAGCTGATGGGGCGAGTAGTAGAAGCTCCCACACTTAAGCTCATAAATGGAGGTTGAAATAAGCAAGTAACTCCACCCCTGGAAAATCCATAGTGGAACCTTATGAGTAGCCATGTTTTTGATGGAAGGTGTATTGAAAAATGGGGTTTCCTAAGCTTCAGCTAGGACAGGCCTTCACCTTATCTAACCAACATGATTCAGATATTCACGTATTCCTTAGTGAGAAGGTGTGAAGATGTTGGAGTGGCCATGAATCCATCTCCCCTCATTTTGGATTATAAGCCCATGTCCCTGTTCAATGATATGAAAGGCCTTTAACAAATGCTTTTGGATGTGTAGGGAAGAGCCAAATGGAAATTGAAAATTTTAATCATTTCTATGTGTTGTAATTAAATCCCAACCACCACTATGAATAGGTAGTGGCAGCAGCCCACACTTCATCAATTTTGTAGCAGAGAAGGACAAGCAGATATCCATAGAGCCGGAGGCATTATTCGTGCAACCACAGTAAATCGAGTACCACATCCATCCTCTGCGTTTATTTCTTTGAACCACCACATTTAAATTACCTTTCCCACAGAGCGCAATCACAATGTTTTTTTTTAACCCTTAAGCCATCCACCATAAGTTATTCTACCACGGATGCAATATTAGCGGGACCCATCGTACACCCCAACCGCTTTGAAAAACCATGAAAATTATTTGTATTTCTGCAAAAATTTTGTATCTTCATTTCACACTTACCAATTTTTATCGCCCACAATACCACACTTCACAATGTATATCCCTTACCTGTTAAGCCCCACAATGAACCATGCAATGTTGCGATGTGATATCGCATTGCACATCGCAATCGCAACTTTATAACTTTACCTTCCACCGCCCGTAGGCTATGTTTATTGATATGCGATGCGATGATGCCACGTCACTTCACAATCACAAATGTTTTGGTTTTACGTTTAAGTTTCGCAAGGTATGTTATTTTGAATGTGAAGCAATAAGTTCCACGTTACATCACACATCACATTTCACGATGTTTAACGGATAGCGCGACAGTTAAAGTTTGATATCGCCAATTTGCGCGGATGGGATGGGGACTGAGAACCACATAGCATAATATTTGAGATCCACCTTTTGTGTTTTCAAAATGTTTTGTACATGTTTCATGTATGGACCAAAATGCATGTATGTGCACCGTTTAATGAAGGAATTTTTCTTTTGAAAGCCAAAAGGACAACTGGTTGTTGAATTTTCATTTAGCAATTGAATTACATTGAATTGCATTAGGTTTTCAGGCTATGGCCATTTTGATATAAGAAAATGTAATTTCATTATGTTTTTAGAAGAAGAGAGTAAAATGAGTTGAAACTCAGAGAAGAGTTGAATAAATAAAAAAAGAGTTATGCTCCTGATTTACACTGTCTGTCTATATGTTTGACTGTTAATTCCATATAATTGCATGTTCTCTGTGTTGTGGGGGAAGCATCCCTCTTTGTTTTTTGTTTTGTTCCATATTTCCAACATGGTATCAGATCAAGTCTAGGCTCTTATTAAAATAACAAGATCTCTTTACTGAAGAAGCTGTAAGATTGTTTGTTTGTACAAGCAGAAATCTCCAGTAGTGAGAAAGCTTTTACAATAGTGAGAAAGTTTGTGTTTACACAGTCAGAATGGAAGCAACAGTCACAAGCCTGAAAAATCCATAATTACCACAGTTCAATGGTAAAAATTATGATTCTTGGGCCATTAAAATGAGGGCCATGTTTTCTTCACAAGATATATGGGAGCTGGTGGAAAATATCTTTCCAGAACAAGCAGATGCTACAACGCTTACTGCTTTGACAACATCAGAAAGAGACTTGCTGAAAGACAATAGGAAGAAGGACTCAAAATCCCTTTTCTATATATTTGAAGCAGTACATGAGAGTATTTTCTGTAGGATTGTAGCAACAACAAAGTCTAAGGAGGAATGGGATATTCTCAAGACAGATTGTCAAGGCATGGAGAAGGTAAAGACATCAAAATTACAAATGTTGAGGAGAGATTTTGAAACTCTATGTATGAAAGAGTCTGATAACATAGACTCATTCTTCACACATGTCATTGGGTTGGTTACCCAGATAAGGTCTCATGGAGAGACACTTGAGGAAAGGATAATAGTGGAGAAAATCTTAAGAAGTCTACCTTCAATATTTGATGCCATAGTAATGGAAATAGAAGAGATAAATGATCCCTGATGTCTCATGAGAATATATTGAACAGAAAATAGAACTCCTCATTGGAGCATGATTTCAAGACACAAATGTCTTTTGGTAGAGGTAGAGGTCGAGGAAGATCAAAATACTAGGGAAGAGGAAGAAGCCCACAAAGAGATGGAAGAAATAGTCCTGCAAGTACAAGTGGAAGGGGTAGCAACCAGAACTCAAGTGAAGGCTCAAGCCAAAATCAAGCACAAGGACAAAGGTATGATAAATCCCAAGTCCAATGTCATTATTGTAAAAAGTATGGGCTTTATTGCAATGAATGTAGAAAGAAAAAATTGACATGTATAATAAACCAAATGTAAATTTTACAAGAGAAAATAAGAACCAGAGTAATGTGCTTCTAACTTGTAATGTAGCACAAGAAAAACAAGAAGCTGTATGGTTCTTAGATTCAGGATGTAGTAACCATATGAATGGAAACATAGCAATGTTTTCCAATCTAGATGAGAATATGAAATCTGAAGTGACAACAGGGACTGATAGTAAAGTATTTGTCATGGGGAAAGGAAGAGTATCAATACTGACAAGGAAGGGAGAAAATAAGTTTGTGCCAGATTTCTATTATGTACCTGGCTTGAAATGTAACCTTCTAAGCATTAGATAGCTCATGAATAAGGGCTACAAGGTGTTTTTTATGAATGATGTGTGCACAATCATGGATATACCTCCAATTAAAAGGGTCATTGAAGAAGTGTATATGAAAAGAAATAGGATGTTTCCTCTCAATATCAGAATCGACTTGAAGGAAGGAGGTGTTGTAGTAGCTGTAACAAAAGAGGTCTTTCAAGAAGAAGTGAAAGATGAAAACTAGTTATGGAAATTGAGATTTGGACATCTCAATTTTGGAGGTTTGAACCTATTGCATAGAAAAACGATTGTAAAGGGATTATCACTCATAGAGAAACCAGACAGTCTATGTGAAGGCTAAATCTTGGGAAAACAACACAGAGAATCCTTTCTAGTATGAAAGATTATAAGGGAAAAGGCACCCTTAGAGATTGTCCACTCAAATTTATGTGGACCAATGCAAACGCCATCATTAGTTGGCAGTCATTATGTTTTTAAATTTATAGATTATTACACAAGGAAGACATGGGTGTACTTCCTAAAACTGAAAAGTGAAGTGTTTGAATAGTTCTTCCACTTCAAAGCTCTTGTTGAGAGGCAAAGTGGACACTACATAAAAGTGTTGAGAATTGACAGAGGTGGAGAATATATCTCCAAAGACTTCCTACGTTTCTCCAGGGAGCATTGAATACAAAAGACATTAACCACAAGGTATACACCGCAACAAAACAGTGTAGTAGAAAGAAATAATAGAACCATCATGGACATGGTAAGAAGTATGTTGAAGGAAAAGCACTTTCAAAATGAGTATTGGGTAGAAGCTTTCAACTGTGCAACACATATTTTAAATAGATGTCCAACCAAAGTTGTTATGAACAGAGTTCTGGAAGAAGCATGGAGTGGAAAAAAGCAGTTTGTCACTCAAATGTGAATATTTGGATGTGTAGCATATACACATGTCCCAGATTAGCTAAGGAAGAAGTTGGACAGCACGGGGGAGAAGTGTATATTTTTTGGATACAGTGATGAATCCAAGGCCTACAAGCTCTATAATCCATCAACCAAGAAGGTAATAATCAAAAGAGATGTTCAATTCATTGAAGAAGAAGCTTGGGATGGAAGTTTAGAGAAGACGGTAAATGTGAAGACATGTATGTCTCACGAAGAGCAAGAGGAATTGATTGCAGAAAGTAATTCCTCCACGGTGGCTCCTCCTCCACCTACACAAGCTCAGCAGAGCACATCACAAGCATGAAATATAACAACCTTGAGAAATCGGGGAAGTGCTTCTCCAGGCACACCACAGGGATATGAAACTCCCTTGAGTTCAAGTGGAACTCCAAGCACACCAAGAAGATCAAGATTTAGAATTTTGAGTGAAATTTATGAGCAAGAAGAAGCTGATAATAATGTTGTTCTAAATTCTTTATTTTTTTAATTTTTTTTTCATGTTGATGACGCAATCCATTTTTAAGATTCAGTAAAAGAAGAAAAATGGATTGAAGAAATGAATGAAGAGATTGGAGCAATAGAAAATAATGATACATGGGAGTTAGTGGACCTCCCACAAGGAAAAGAAGTTATCGGAGTAAAATGGGTCTATAAGACCAAGAAAAATTCTAAAGGAAAGATAGAAAGGCATAAAGCAAGACTTTTTGTGAAAGGCTACAAGAAGCAACAAGGACGAGATTATGAAGAAACCTTTGCACCTATTGAAAGGATGGAGATAGTGAGGATAGTCTTGTCCATAACAGCACAAAAAAAGTGGAAAGTCTACCAAATGGATGTAAAATCAACATTCTTGAATGGATTGTTGAAATAGGAGGTATATGTTGAACAACCTCCTGACTATGAGATAGAGGGCCAAAAGCACAAAGTTTGCAAATTGAAGAAAGCTCTTTATGGGCTTAATAAAGCACCAAGAGCATGGTACATTAGGATTGATCCTTACCTGATGGATATTGGGTTTGAAAAATGTGATGGTGAACTCACACTCTACATTAAAGGAAATAACAGTAAAATTCTTATTGTTGTTTTATATGTAGATGATTTAATTTTCACGGGCAATGAAGTTTCTCTCATTGCTGATTTTAAAGCAGCCATGAAGAGTGAATTTGAAATGACTGATTTGGGTCTTTTCAGTTATTTTTTGGGAATAGAAGTAAAGAAAAATGAAAAGGGAATTTTTATTTCTCAAGAAAAATATGTTGCGGAAATTTTAAAGAGGTTTAACATGCAGAACATCAAATTAGCAACAACTTCAACTGTCATGGGGTTGAAATTAAGCAAAGAAGATTGCAGCAAGAATGTCGATCTGACATTGTATAAGAGCATATTTGGCAGTCTAATGTATTTGACTGCAACTAGGCCTGATATTATGTATGTTGTAAGTTTAATTTCTAGATTCATGGAGACACCAAAGGAGACACATTGGCAAGAAGCCACGAGAATATTAAGGTATGTGAATGGAACAAAGGAGTATGGTGTTGTATACTCCTCAACTGATCATTTTAAGATGATTGGCTACATTGATAGTGATTGGGCTGGAAGTGTAGATGATAGGAAGAGCACATCTGGGTATATGTTTCATTTGGTATTGGGAGCCATTTCATGGGCTTCCAAGAAGCAACCAATAGCTGCATTATCAACAACAGAAGCTGAATATGTGGCAACAACAACAAAAACAACAGTAGAAACATGCCAAGCAGTATGGATGAGGAGGATGCTGAGATATTTGTGTCATGAGAAAGACAAAGGAACCACAATTTATTGTGATAATCGCTCAACAATTGCATTATCAAGGAATTTTGTTTTTCACAAGATAAAAAAGCACATAGATGCCAAATATCATTTTATAAGAGAATTGGTTAACAATGGTGAGATTGTTTTGCAGCATTGTGGGACAGAGGACATTAGCAAAATTTTGAGGTCCAAAATGGGCCTCCTAAGGAAATTATAAAATAATAGTAGAAATAATAAAATGAGATTTGATTACATCATCAAATTTTAGAGGGAAAAAAGAAAAAACTATTTTTTCAACTCGTATTTTTAACTTATCTCCAAACATTTTTACTCAAATTCTGAGCGGGAGTACTCGTTGGATGAAAAAATTAATTCCTCATCCAAGGAGTACCCATGTTTCATACTTTCGATGGATCCTGCTACACGAAAAATGAGAAATACATGAACAACATAATTGCAATCAAGTTTTTTCATCTATTTCTAATTTTTCATGTATCAGAGTCCATCAAAAGTGTGCAACATGGGTACTCCTTTATTAAATTGTCCCATCAACAGAGTACTCACTTGAGGCTGACAAAAAATTAGAATGGTTAATAGTTTTATTATTTTATTATTTTTAATATTTTCACCCGTTTACTTAAAAAGTGGTGTATCATCCCCCATGGTTGACATCATCATCTTGAATCCAATTGGTTCTTATAAAGTTTATTTGGGTTGTACATTTTTCTTAGGAGGCCCATTTTAGACCTCAAAATTCCCCTAATGACAGTTTGCTGATATCCTCACAAAGCCATTAGGACAGAGAAGTTTTGTTTATCTGAGAGAGTGTCTGAGAATGACTGATGGCGGAAATTGTGATTAAGGGGGAGTGTTGGAATTAACTCCCAAACACCACCATGAATAAGCAGTGGCAGTAGCCCACACTTCGTCAATTTTGTAGCAGATAAGGACAAGCACATATCCATAGAGCCGAAGGCATTTTCACGCAACCACAAAAAACCGAGTATCGCGACCATCCCCTGCGTGTATTTCTTTGAACCACCACGTTTAAATTACCTTTCTCGCAGAGTGCAATCACAATGTTTTTTGTTTAACCTTTAAGCCATCCATCGTAATTTATTCTACCACCGATGTGATATCGGCGGGACCCACCTTACACCCCAACTACATTGAAAAACCATGAAAACTATTTGTATTTCCGCAAAACCTTTGTATTTTTCATTTCCCACTTACCAATGTTTACCTCCCGCAATACCGCACTTCGCAATGTATATCCCTTACCTGTTAAGCCCCACAACGAACCATGTGATGTTGCGATGTGATATCGCATCGCACATTGCAATCACAACTTTATAACTTTACCTTCCACCGCGCGCAAGATATGTGATTCGATATGCGACGCGATGATGCCACGTCACTTCGCAATCGCAAATGAATTGGTTTTACATTTAATTTTTGCAAGGTAAGTTATTTTGAATGCGATGTGATAAGTGCCACGTCACATTGCACATTGCAGTTTGCAATGTTTAATGGATAGATCGATAGTTAAAGTTTAATATCGCCGATTTGCGCAGATGCGATGTGGACTCAAAACCGCATTGCATAATATTTGATATCCAGCTTTTGTGTTTTGAACACGTTTTTTATGTGTTTTGTGTATAGACTGAAATGCAGGTCTATGCATCGCTTAATGAAGGAATGGGTCTTTTGACAGCCAAAAGGACGACTGGTTGTTGAACGTCCATTCAGTAATTGAATTGCATTGAATTTCATTAGGTTTTTAGGCTACGTCCATTTTTATATAAGTGAATGTAATTTCATTATGTTTTCAGAAGAAGAGAGTAGAATGAATTGAAACTTAGAGAAGAGTTGAATAAATTAAAAAAGAGTTCTCCTCTTGTTTTACGTTGTCTATCTATAT
The DNA here is from genome assembly GCA_034641835.2 of Pinus albicaulis. Classification (NCBI taxonomy): domain Eukaryota; kingdom Viridiplantae; phylum Streptophyta; class Pinopsida; order Pinales; family Pinaceae; genus Pinus; species Pinus albicaulis. The sequence goes on from CM076581.1 coordinate 676,783,940, forward strand.
GTTTGACTGTTAATTTCATAGAATTGCATGTTCTCTGTGTTGTGGGGGAAGCATCCCTCTGTGATATTTATTTTGTTCCATATTTCCAACACTATGGAGGAAAAACATCAATGGTATACAACTCTAAAGCGTATTGCCGAAGAAGATGTTGGATTGGTGACATAGTGTTGTTTGTTTGAGCATGTAAATAAATGCGCTGATCGGGCGACCCAATCACAAGCATCTAAATATTTGGAAAATTTTGCATTTAAGATGAATGCCAAAGTGGGTGCAAGTAATTTTTCTCTTCTTCATAGCCTGTCTCACCAGTTAATGAGATTTGGAAATGACCATGTCATGTACATTGGCACGGATGTCAATCATCCTGGATCGGGGGATATTGCGAGTCCTTCCATTGCTGTAGTGGTTGGAAGCATCAACTGGCCCTCGTGCAATTGCTATAATGCGAGATTCAGCTACTAGAGTCACAGGGTGGAACACATCCAACAACTCAAGGATATGTCTAAGGAATTACTAGATGATTATTTCAAAGAAAACAAGAAGCTTCCTGATATGATACTCTTCTTCAGATATGGTGTTAGTGAGATTCAATTTGATATGGTTCTCAACTCAGAATTAGATTCCCTCAGAGAAGTAGTGGCCCACTTCAGAAACTACAATCCTCTTGTTTCCTTCACAGTAGCTCAAAAGAGACATCATACCATATTGTTCCTTGTCTATCGATAACAATGGTCAAGGTCTAGAAATTTTCCTCCTTGCACTGTGGTGAACATAGTCATTGTGCATCTGGGATAATTCGATTTCTATTTGTGCAACCATTATGGGCTTCTAGGCAGAGTTGAGTGAAATTAAAGATAAGGATAGCCAGTTATTAGAGAAAACCATTTACCATGCAATAAATTTGTTGGTCGTGACAGTGGAAGTGTCATAGGAATGGGAAAATTTTCCTATTGCTAGGGTGGAATAAACTTGAGTTTTTATTCACACATTTCCCACCAGCAGTCAAACTAAAAATTTAGACTAGTTTGGACAAAATTTTAGAAGAGGATCAGATAGTTAAGGGTTATCTACACCAAGTTTCAGTCGGTCGCACAACCGTTGTTTCTCATGGATTCTCTGCTATCCAGACCCTCTAGCGTCTTTGAATCAAGGTTGCAGCACAGATGTAGTATTTGAAAGGTGGTATCTTGTTGTGTCGGCCTACACAACCATAGATAATTCACTCCTCTCACAATTTCCTGGGCTCTATTGTGAGAAGCAAACCCATAGCTATTAGCTCTGATATCAACACAATTAATTTTTCAATTGCACATCCACATCAGTCGATTACATCACAACATAATTATTTTTTCTATTTCTATTACACATCAACTGCAGTCAATTACATGACACATATATATGGTACTTATAAGACTCAACAATTTTTATAGTGAGAATTGTTGTTCAGAAAATATGTGAACAACCAAATCTACTCAAAAAACCAATATTACTTACATATTATTATTATTTCTCTATATACTTATATCATTATATATCAAATATACCTATATCATTATATATCCTCTCTTATTAGACTTTTCTTTAAAACTCTTCCTTATAATAACATCCTTTTGTCTTTATAATAACATCCTTCATCTCCTCCTAATACCATTTGAATCCCTCGTATTACCCTACCTTAGTGCAATACGATTCGAATAATTTGTATTTGATCCACACAAAATATACAATGTTCCTTTTCTCATATCTTTAATTTTCCCAAACTTCATGATGGGTCAAGAATGCAATGTTCTTCTGCTGATTTTGGTATTTCATTGTATATAATTTTAAGGAAGTGGGTCTATGCACGAAAAGTAATTCTATTTTGATTAGTATTTACTGAAAATTGGTTGGTATTAAAATGGAAAAACATATTTTTCCATGGAATAGAAAGATAGTTGTAGATAGTAGATGGTATTTTTTTTCAAATTATTATTTTTTTTGCCCTAAAAATGGATGTTATACAATGTGTTTGATATCACATCATACACTGACAGTGCACCATGTATGGTTCTATTTTTTGAAGTTTTCTACAAAATTTTTAATTCTGAATGTTGTGGCTGAAAAAAAAAGTGATATTGTTAATTCTCTTGATCATTGCATTCGATACATGCCAATGAAAGCCACGTGATACATGAATTCTTGTTCTTTAATAAAAAATGCTATAATTTGAAATAATTGAACCCTTGGTATACCTCTCTTCTTAGTGAATTTCTGTGGTTTATGAAGTGAGGGATTTGTTTACTTATCTTATTTTTTTGGTCACACTGAAAGACATTACATCGGTGAAGAGTTGTTCACTGTTTTCTATACCCCCACCCTCCAATAGATAGTAACTGCAATAAGAATGTTTCCTTACCCACAAGAGATAAGTGCTTTCTCCGACTCGTGCATGGAAGGGAGGATCTGATTAATGAATGAAACCATTGCCCTAACAATACTGTTTGGAAACCTTGCCTCTCAAGTAGTTCAACCCTGAAATATGACTGAGGGATAAGCTAACACAAGCTTATAAGTAGATTCAATAGTAATGTATTTGAGGCAGATGTTGAGAAAGAAATTGGGCTGAGAGTTTAATATATCTCTTGCTACCTGGGCATCACCACCATCCCAAAATGATCCCACTACTATGACCATATCAGTTTATCTTCACATAATCGAACGTGCAATATTGCGTCTTTATTTCGATCGATTTAGATAGAACAGATGCACATTCAATTTTTCCAAGAGAGATTGATATTATCATAACTATGGGGCCATTTTGGGATAGTTGTGATATGAAGGAAGCAAGTGATGGAAGCAATAATGCGGAGTAGAAAAAATTTTCGCGATAAGAAAAGAATGGTTTCCTACCTTTAGTTGGTTGTTTTCCGAATGCACTCACGTTTTTTGTCAGATGTACAAGAAGTCAGAGTGGTAGAGTAAATGTTGAGGGAATTCTTGAATGATTTTTCTTATGAAGTATTCGAACGTTGGCATTCGAGCGAACTAGCTGCATAGTTTTGCAACGTCACGAATATTTTCACATATGATTTATTCTCCTATTATTGACAAAAGTTGGCCATGTATAACTTGCCTAAAATTTTCCCACAACTATGAGCATATTAAATTCTCTTGGAAACATTTAATGTGTGTTTGTTCTCTAAACCGCTCGAAATAGAGAATAAAGATGTAACACCTTAATTTTGTCAAGAGAGAGAGAGCAGATGCATGTTCAATTCTATGGGATCATTTTGGGACAGTAGTGATGCCAAGGTAGCAAGAGATATATAAGGACATACTGAAGCTGCCCATGTAACCCCTTAAATAAGTATCCCACCCCGGAGTTGGGCTAAGAGCTTAGTGTTTGATGGCAGAGAAAAAAGAGGATGAGTTAATATTATTTTTTATCATTCAATTTATAAAAAAAAAATCAATCTCAAAATATACAAATTTTGATACACACTATCCATGTTTTAATTAATATCTGGTTGTTTTTTTAGGATCAAATATTTCAAAGATTTATTTTGAAGGGTGTTCTTGGATATACGTAGACAAGAAAGATTGGAAAAACTCACTAACCTTTCCAAGTCTTCTATGTCAGTCCATGGTTGCGTTCTCTTAGGTATAGTACATTGAAATTACAGTCCATTAAGAGGTACGATGAATTATTTTATGGATTTGGTAATTTTAGTAGGTTCTCTTAGTTGGTTATGTTAAACTGAAATCTCTATGTTTATCATTGAAACTGAGTGCTCTACATTTAGTATATATTTATTTCAATTTTCAGTGTAGTCTCTAATGTTAATTTATACATATGGAGGCAAATTAATCACTCTTATTAGCTCCCTCTGAAAAAAATTATTTTGAAGGGCATTGGTTTCAAATCTCGGCAAAGCGTAAAGTGGAGGATGAGTTAAACGTATTTTTATCATTCAATTTATAATATTTTTTTCAATCTCAAAATATACGGATGCTGATACACAATATTCATGTTTTAATTAATATCTCATTATTTTTTCATGATTAGATCTTTCTCTGGGTGGTAGGTGGCCCTAATTTTAGGATGCTACAATACTACATTTTAGGGCATGACCTGACCCTCAGAGGGAAAAACCTTATCATATTAGAGCTCTTCATGAAGTACTTGGTGTCATTCTCATTGGAGGACCACTACCTAAACCTTAAACTCCCCCCATCCAATTATAGTCGGTTGAAAAATTTCTCATTCTTTCTTCTCAGACCACGATGCAGCGAACTATATTCACCCTCCCTGGCATCGATTAGTGCATGTAGATATTCACCTTATACCAAGTACCCATTATTTACTTGAGCTCCACATCGAGGAATTAGACCTCACACTTCAATTTCTAACTTGTATTGAGTTATTCAGTAGATGGTGGAACCTTAACAAACAATGTTCTGGCTTGTGGTCTTGAACGAAAAAATTGGATCTATTTGTCGCAACTCTAATCCAAAGACGAAGATTGGGTGGTGCAGAGGGAAAGGTTGCAACATAGAAGGAGTCAATTAAGGGGCAGTTTTAAGTTTTTTTGGACCAAGAAATAATAGTTGCGAAGCACCTAGTGAACTGGGAAAAAGCATCATCATTGGTTGAAACAACTAAATCAACTACCTCGTTTGACAGAATGTCTATTTCAACATCTGAATTAATAGGTTAAGTTGGTCCTCTGACGACCCATATATTTCAAAAGCTATTTCTATGCCTTTCCCACAACTGGTGTTGTTACACCTGTTGGTCCTTCGACTGGATCCACTTCTCTAGCTACAATTTTCCCATGACCACAATTGGCCTTGGGTCTAGGTCCTGATCTGGAACAACCACTACTAGTGGGGTGCCACTAGTGGGGTTTCTACTACTCGGCCGACTAATTCAACTATGCAATCGATTGTTGCTTCTCCAATCCCCGTGGGTGGGAGGGATATTAAGTAGTGTTGCTCCTTATATTGAATCACTCAATAAGCTCAATCTACTGAGCCAATAATACAATCAACAACATAGGTTTCACATACAATTCCATCAATATCAGAACCAACTGAAGAATCAATTCACTAGTAAAAAATGATGAAATTAATGACTAAGTGACTAAAAATGTTAGTCACCGCAATTATTTCAAGTGAATTACTACTAAATTTGAGCAATTTTATGTGACTGAACTAAAAATGACTAACTTAAATGACTAATTTAGTCTTGGAATAAAATATATGACTAGATAATAAGTGACTAAACTAAAAGCGACTAACTTAAATGACTAATTTAGTCTTGGAATAAAATATATGACTAGATAATAAGTGACTAAGCTAAAAGAGACTAACTTAAATGACTAATTTAGTCTAGGGATAAAATATATGACTAGATAATAAGTGACTAAAGTAAAAGCGACTAACTTAAATGACTAATTTAGTCTAGGATTAAAATATATGACTAGATAATGAGTGACAAAATTAATAATGATTAATGTAAATGACTATTATAGTCCAAGAATAAAAATATGGCCAACAAGTACAAAAAGTATATGAATTAGTCATTTATGTCAGTAATTTTTAATTATGTCACTCCATATACGGAAAATTGCAATTTTGGTACCAAAGTGTTACATTTCATTATAGGTGTCTCTAAATCCATTTGTAGTGTTAAAATTTAGAGACAAAGGGGTCTCTGAATTTACAGTGTTAAAATTATGAATACCCTTTTTTCTCTAAAGTTTAATAGTGAAGATGGATTCATCTACAATTAATATAATCATATGTATCATCTATCAACTTTACACTAATGCCTTCATTATAATTTTAGTAAAGGTTATAATTATATTAATTATATAGCCAAATTAATATTTATATTTATATTTAATATTTCGTCATAAAGTTCAATTTTTAAACTTCATTGATTTATGTTAAAAGTGAGAGTTGTTTTAAATCTAAGGTTAAATCTTCATATTTATATTTAATAAATAGATAAATATAAACTTTCTTATGTTAAACATGTGAGTTCATTTAAATATAGTATTAAATCATCATATTTACATTTGATACTAAATAGATAAACCTAAAATATATATTTATAGACCTATTTAGTAAATAGGTATGGAAATTTCCCGGATGCAGGTGATAGACCAAGCTAACCAGTGTTGCCACTTAGACGCAAGGTGGCAGGGCACTATCCCTCCCCATGCGAACACACATGGCCACCCGATCAGGTTTAAATGTTGTAGCATGAGGAATTTACTTACCACCCTCGCTCACCTCCCATTGACGTACTCCGCCTTAATCATTGTCCTCTACACATTTACTCCAACAATCTTGCCTTGGTCGCCTCCCATGGCCTTTAAATCCTCCACCCCTGCTCCTTCTTTTGCCATTCGACTCTCCCTTCGGCTCTGCGCAGATGCTTCTGGGGCCTCAGCCAAGGCTTGGCTCCTCTGCCCAATTCCTTGCTCCTTCGTTCACTTTTCTCTAGAATTCAGTCTCCCAGCTGCTCCCTCAGATAATTATGTGATTCAAAAATCATCTGAGGCCCATTCCCACTCCTCTTCCATGTCTATATTCCACCACATGAGGTTTCGTAGAGGAGGAGGACGTGGGCTTCCCTCCCGACCTCCCATCTCAGCCTCTACGGGCAGGACGGTGAATCTCTCAGTTGACTGGGTGGAGCCAGAAATCCTCGAACCCATCAATCTCTATGCTCGCCTGTCTCTCCACCTTATGGATTCTCCTTCTTCATCCTCTGGCTCTATCATGATCCATCATAGAAAAAGTTCCCGCAAGTCAACCATCTCTCCCGCTCCTGCCTTCTCCCCCCACAAGATGGTAGCCTTGCCGGTGTAGAGTGCTTTGAACATCAACCATGACGGCTCAAGCTCAGACGAGGGAGGAACCAGTGTGGGTGCTAAGACTCATGTGGCTTCCTCCATTTCGCCTGACACCCATGTGGTGCTTCTTCCTCTGTCGACAGCCCACACGTCCAAGCAGGAGGAGGATAAGTCATATTATGCATGCAGAATTGTGGAAGAGTTGTTCCAACCTCTAGAAAAGGATGAAAGCTCTCCATATGCTTAACTGTTGGGTTCTTATCTCTCATTCAAGTCAATATTTTTTTATTTCAAGGTTTCTAGTGTTCTAGTTCTATCTTACACATGTCACTAGTAAGGCTTGTTTCCCACTATGGGAAGTGTATTTTCAACTCTCTATGATCCACTCTTGGGCTGGTTTCCCTGTCTCGGGCATCACCTTTTTTGTGATTTTGAAATTCAAACTTCCTTTAGGAATTGGCTTGCCAACTCTGAAGGATGAGAAATGTAATCTTTTGGACTGTATGATATAATAGAAGTAGCCTAATTTAGAAAAAAATAAAAGTATGGAAATTTATTAATTTAAGTATGAAACTTAATTAATTTTTTAGTGATGTATGAACCTTTGTTTTTTTGTAAGTCAATGTTATATTAATGTAGGAAAAAAGGAGTACATATAGCCAGTTACAAAACAAGTGGTCTCACCTCAAATCAGTTTGTTGAAAAAAATTGCACCAGATGAAAAAAAAATACAAAAGAGGGACTAGGGACATTTTCCATAAAAGGTTGGGCCAGAGGCACCAAAACACATATAAAACATAATTAAATAACACCAAATAGAATACTAGTCGTCAAACGTGATGGATTCAGGGTTGTCTGGGGTTGTTCCTAGATGCAGTGGAGGACAAAGGTCACACTAACCAAGTCTCCAGCGTTTATACTTTCTCAGTGAGTTGATTTTGGCCTCACCAAACCACTACCAGTCTATCCCAGAATTGGGATTGTAAATAGTGCATTTGGCTCATTAATGTTTCCATCTACTCTGCATGCTCCTCACAACATAATCTCTCTATTGAGTCCACTCTTTCCATCTGGTTGTCGATAAGTGCATGACAGTTCTCTAGGTAGAAATGTTGGATAATATGCCCCTCATTTACCTCAAATAAATCAAACCCATGATTCCCCTTGCCACCATGACCTCCTCTTCCCCAACGACTCTGATTTTGAACCCTTAAACCCCCACCTTTGTTATCCCCTCGCTTACCTCCTCCACAACCCCCATGCACACCCACACTAGTGAGTCGTGCATGCCCCACAATATTTCCACCCTATTATGGAGCCTCCATGATTATTTCTGAGTCTGCCACCCCCACAGGTCCATGAACGACAAGGGAGGGAGAACACCCACACCAGACCGATGGCTTCATAATTCGCCAAGGTCGAGGAACCCCACCGTGTGCAGATTCCAGAGACCATACCCCCCACTATAGAAAACAAACACCAGCAGTGAAGGAGCCAAATGTCATCTCCCACCACCACAGGGAAGCACAAAGACACCTCCCATTGTTAGATAAATACTTCCACCACCAACAAAACCAAATACCATCACCCAGAAAACCAACAGAGGAAATTGAACAAAAAATGATGACACAGTAGTCGATGCCTAAGCGTAACTTCCCCCAGGGTAGTGACCAACATCCAAATTCTCCACATAGAGACCACACACCAATCCACCAAACAATTTCACACCCACGATGGAGGGCATGAAATTTGGAAAAGAAACTAGTTTTCCATCACCACCCTCCAGGTTTCCTGGACTGCAAATTATATCTTCCTCTCTTATCACGAAAAATTAGGCTCACCGAAAGCCAAGAAAAATCAAAACCAACTAGCTCACTTCCCTTCAACTTCCTATCCTTAACCCAAGCACAATCAATCGCTAAGAAACTGAGCAACAGGGACCCGTTGAACACATTGCACCAGCAAATGCCCACGACAAGCACACACAAGCCACTCCTTCTGTAAACCTTCCTGTGACGTTTACACTTCCTCTTCGGAGGTCACCATCAGGACCAACACCAAACCATATTTAGGAGTCTAATGTTGGGCTCCCTCATCTTCCCTCGCCTTATCCTTTCACCACCTTTGAACTCCAATGCACAGTTATTTTTCACACGAATTGCTAACGTGAAGCCAATAACTCTCCCGCTGCATCTATTATGGCGAAGGGACTGGGAGTACTGTCCCTCACCCTCACTCCACCTATATTTACTCATGCAAGACAACTTCCACGTGTTGCTCATACCTCACCCCCATCGTGGAGTATTGTATGAACCTTAATTAATTTTTAATGGTGTATGAAATTTTATTAATTGTTTGATATGAACCTTGGTTAATTTTAAATGTATTATGAAATTTTGTTGATTTTTAGGTATGAACTTTATTTAATTTTTTAATAATATAGAAACCTTTATTAATGGTTATAAATATGTAATTCAAAATATTTAAGTATGGTTTATTGTGTAATAATGGATAAATGTATTTAGTTTTATCAATTTCTACGAGAATTGTACCAATGAACATATTTATTTCATTTAATACATAATATACATGATTATATCAAATTAAGCTTTAAATAAAACAATATTATTGGTTTTATATTTGATTAATAATCAAAGTAGTAAATCTCTTTTTGCAAAATAGCTCCCCTCAAGTCATGCATAGTAGGGACTTTGAAGCCCTTTCGTGTAGCTATAACAGATTCCCACATAGCTTTGTAATAAGGTGAGCGAGCAACATTAAATGGGATATCTGCATCATACCACCATCTAGCAATGTATTGAAAAGAAGATTATTTGCACAGTTACAAGACATGCCATATAACCCTCGATGATGGAGAGCTTGACCTTCACATTTTTGTTTGACAGCTTAGATTTCCTGATGGGGGAGATGGTGAAGGGGGTTTATTAGCACATATGGCAGCACTAATGAACCCTAATTTTGGAGGAAATAATGGGAAGAAGGATCCTTTTGGAGGAACGACAACTTTGGTACATTGACAGAGGAAACCAAATATGTATGATAGCCAATCTCTCCATAATTCCATTTCTCTATCGATATTTATTTGTTGAATACTCATAATGTCCCTTAACCAGACATGGTGCCAAGTTTATATACCCAAGCTCACATAGTGGACTAGAGACAGATAAAAACCCCTACAATGTCACCATCTTAGAGCTCGAAGGTGTGACCGTGGATTGGAGACAAGATCAAAACCCTTGTAACATCACCATATCGAAGCTCAAAGGCGTGACCTACAATAATGAGAGGGTTTTCAAGCTTAGCATCGTGGGATTTGGCCTCGATAGAACAATATTGCCTTTCATTTTCAACTGCACCAATTTATACGCCCTCGACTTATTAGAAAACTATTTGACTGGTGAGATACCAATGAAGCTCTAATATATGGTCATTGCAATCTAAATCCCTTGTCGTGAATCCTCTGCGCTTATCTAAATTTCAAATATATCCATGATAACAGGATCACGGGAAAAGGTGGCGGACTTTGGACATTTAAACACTAGATCCAAAGGTATTTTTGGCCCTTGGGTAGCTTGATCTTGAATACTTCAGAAGGTAGCAATTGTCAGAGCAATCTGATGTGTATTCTTTTGGAGTAGTGTTACTGGAGTTCTTGTGTGCAAGGGAAACTCTTAATCTTGTTATTCCAAAAGAACAATTCAATATAAAAGAGTGGGAAATGCACTGGCATAAAAAGGGCAATCTTGAAAAAATCATTGACCCTCACCTTGTTGGGACCATCAACTTTGGTTCTCTGAAAATGTTTATGGAGACAACCAAAAATTTATTAGAACATATGGGCTTCAACAGGATTTCCATGGGAGATGTTCTATGGAACCTGGAATATGCATTTCAACTCCAGGAGATATCCATGCAAAATGATCTAGATGAGAATAGTACAAATCATATTGCAGATGTTCCTTTGTGCTACCTAGATACTGAGCCTTTTGGTCCAAGTTCCGTATGACTTCAAGTCTTGAACGAAAGTTATCAATTTATAGATTTCATTAATGATAATGTGGCATTTTGGAGTTCTTAACATCCCACAAAGGGATAGTTGTGAGAATTTAACTATTGTTTGGAACATGTTCTCCTTCAGTGGACATGACACATAGTGGATCCATACCTTGGTGCAAAAATTCCTTACATCAGGATGTTTGGACAAAATTCAGGGCAAATTCAACACACAACACTAGTGGCTTTGGTTTGGGAGGAGAGCTATAAGTATGTCAAAGATATTGAGAGTGCATGCATTATGTTCCTTTTTGCTTCCGAGAGCCTGAGACTTCTTATACTAACGTTATTGGATTAGGTGTTGGTGGAAGTGATGATGATTTAAAAGATCTAACCACAAGCATCATGTTCTCACAATTGGTGAATCCTCGTGGGAGGTGATCAAAAAACAATACTCCTTTGCCATGTTCCAAATTTACCAAATTAGCACATGTAGAAAAAACATTAGTGAACGTGAAATGGTTAAGTTCGGTACTTGTTTTTTTCATATAACATTAAAAATCGAGTGCCTCCTCGTAAAATCCTCTCCTCGTATAATCAACCACCATTACAAACAATTACACAACATTTGGTTTAGACATTTAGTTAGGTAGGTAGGGTGCCCCTATCTCCCATATCCCTATAGCATAATTTGGTCACATATTATTTCTTCTATGATACTAGTTCCTCTCTCTTAAGTCTTATCTCTCGTCCTTCTTCTCTCTCCCTTTCTCTCTTACCTCCCTCTCTCTTCCCCAATTTTGAGTGGAGCACGATTATAAGAGCCAAATTTCTCATGAATGTGGGACACTCGAACTTAAGCTTTTCTGTAGCAGTCATGGGGTGCAATGTGGTTATTGAGACTTCATCATATGGCCATTCTCCTGACTTAAATTAATGTGTGACAACATTGTGGTTGAGTTTGAAGCTGGAGATTGAACATACATTTGGTTTAATTTCAATAGAAATTTTCATCAATAAATGTAAATCAATGGCTAAAAAATAATATAAATTAATAAATAGAGAAGACATGGAAATAAGAAAAAATACCTACAAAATTGTTACACTGAGACGCAAAGAATAAGCAACTATTGTGCACAAACAGAGACCATCGAAACTATCATCTTAACCCCTAACCCATTTAACCCCCTAAACCTCTAAACCCCTAACCCATTTAACCCCTAAAACATAAACCTCTAAACCCTTAACCCCTAACCCATTTAACCTCCTAAACCCCTAAACCCCTAACCCATTTAACCCCCTAAATGTAGGTTTTAACCCTGAACATAAATTATCTACACACGAATCTTATAAAAATAAATAAACAATAGCGAGAGCATAAAACATAAAATAGAGAAACACAGAGATTTTCCCCTAGATCCCAAATCGGGACGACCAGCTTGATTTTTCATTATATTCCTTTTAGTGTTACAACACATATATATACATGTCGAAGCATACATAAACCCCAATCCATTAACCCTGGATTAGAACATAATCGTAGTTCCCTTGATCGGATCTACAAAATACCAGGGGCCGAAAACCATCATACCCCAAAACCATGTGCAAACTCATGCACAAAACATGGGTGGGTCTGCCTATGAGTGGGTCCGCACACAAAAAAAAAATTGTTGGGGCACTGCCCCAGACTCCAACAGTGGGGTCTGCCTCCTCCCTTTTGACCCCCCTGCTACGCTCGATGTAACATACAACGCGTGGGGCTAATCGTGGAAAGAATATAACACATACCCAACATTCTCCCACTTTTTGTTTTCTTTCCACAGGGGTCCACAGGAGAGCTTAGTCATTGGGCTAATTATTCAACACCCATTTTTTCTCTACACCAAGAGAACTTCTGAGTGCTCACAGACTTCGTCAATGCATCTGCAACATTCTTCAAAGTGTCCACCTTTACTAGCAACACCCTTTTAGCCTCAACCATATCTCTAACAAAGTGATATTGAAAATCAATGTGCTTTGTCTTTGAATGGTAAGCAGGATTCTTAGCCAAGAAAATTGTGCTTTGGCTATCACAGTCTATCATTATAGCTTGTTGTACCAACCCAATACTTGAACACAATCTCTGCAACCAAACTACTTCCTTGCTTGAATGAGTGGCTGCTATGTATTCTGCCTCTGTAGTTGAAAGAGCCACTACAGACTGTCTTTTACTCATCCAATTGACTGCGCCTCCAAATAGGTTAAACACATACCCACTTGTATATCTTCTTTGTTCTAGATCTCCAGCCCAGTTTGCATCAACAAAACCACGAATGTCCAACATTCTTTCCAATCCTGGTCTTCCCTGGTAGCACAAGCCATAATCACTAGTGCCACGTAAATATCTGAAAACCCGCTTCACTGCTGTCCAATGCTCCTTCCCTGGGTTTGACATAAACCTGCTCAATACTCCCACTGCATGTGCAATGTCTGGTCTAGTACAGACCATTGCATACATCAGCCTACCCACTGCACTTGCATATGGAACACGGGACATATCCTCCTCTTCTTCTTGTGTCTTGGGACACTGTTCAGCAGACAGCTTTGCACCTACAGGAATAGGAACACTCACTGGTTTACTATCCTGCATATTGAACCTCTGCAATATAGTCTTGACATACTTCCTCTGGTTTAACCAGAGCTTCCTCTTTACCTGATCTCTCTTAATTTCCATGCCCAAAATATAGTTTGCAGCACCCAGATCCTTCATGTCGAATTTGGAGAACAGTTGGGTATTCAAATCTTGGATAATTTCTTTGTCATTTCCAATCAACAACATATCATCCACATACAAGACCAAATAAATAACACGGTCACCAATTAATTTAAAATAAATACAGTGATCCTCCTTGCTTCTGGTGAAGCCAAGTCCCCGTATATAGGTATCAAATTTCTGATACCACATCCTTGGTGACTGTTTTAACCCATACAGAGACTTCTTCAACCTGCATACTAGTTCTTTCTTACCCTTCACCATAAAGCCTTCGGGTTGCTTCATGTAGATCTCCTCTTCTAGATCCCCGTGAAGAAATGTTGTCTTCACATCCATCTGTTCTATCTCAAAATCAAATGCAGCAGCAACAGATAAAAGTAATCTAATAGAAGTAACTTTGGCAACATGAGAGAAAATATCACCAAAATCAATTCCTGGCACTTGGGAATAACCTTTTGCTACCAACCGAGCTTTGTATTTCTCCACCTTGCCTTCTACATTCATCTTCTTCTTAAACACCCATTTTCTCCCGATGGGCTTCCTTCCAGCCAGCAACTCCACTAGATCCCATGCCTCATTTTTGTGCAAGGATGCCATTTCATCAACCATGGCCTCCTTCCAGAGTTTTCCATCCTCTGAATCTACTGCCTCCCTGACAGTTCTGGGATCATCATCAGTTATAGTTAAGGCAAAACCTGAACAAAAAGCAGATGGACTATACCTTTCTGGTTGCCTTCTTTCCCGAGTTGATCTTCTCATAGCTGGAGTTTGTGGCTCTTCCTCTTCTGAGTCTTCTTCTGTTGTAGAGTCTGATTCATCCTCATTTAGCTCAAACTCTATCTTCTCAGGTTCCTTTGGTAGGAATTCATGTGTAACAACATCTTTCACCTCTCTAAACACCACATCTCGGCTGTACACAACCTTCCTTGTTTCAGGGTTCCAAAGCTTGTAACCTTTTAAACCATCCTTATACCCAATAAAGATGCACCTTTCAGATTTATTATCCAACTTGGTCCTTTTCTCCTTTGGAACATGTACATATGCATCACATCCAAATACCCTTAAATGTGAAAGAGAGGGTTTCTTACCAGTCCATACCTCATGTGGAGTCTTATCCTCCAACATTGATGAAGGTGATCTATTAACTAAGTAACATGCAGTCTCCACTGCCTCTGCCCAGAATTCTTGTCCTAACCCGGTACCACTGAGCATGCTTCTTGCCTTTTCCATCAACGTTCTATTCATTCTTTCTGCAACTCCGTTTTTCTAAGGTGCGTATGGAATAGTCTTCTGCTGTGCTATACCACACTCCTTACAGAACTCTTCAAATTCCTTCTTGCAGAACTCCCCACCATTATCTGTCCTCAACGCCTTTATCTTCTCTCTGTCTAGTTTTCCACCAGAGCCTTAAATTCTTTAAATCTGTCAAAGAATTCAGATTTCTTCCTCAAGAAATATATCCATGTATTCCTTGAGAAGTCATCTATGAATGAAACATAGTACACAGACTTTCCCAGTGATGGAACTGACACAGGTCCAAACACATCATTGTGCACAAGTTCTAATATCTTGCTCGCCCTCTTAGCACCAGAAGGAAAACTCACCTGATTTTTCTTCCCATATACACAATGTTCACAGAAATCAAAATCTAGAGAAAAATTATACATGCCTTCTACCATACTATTTCTATGTAGTATCTGAAGGCCCTTCTCTCCAATATGTCCAAGCCTTTGATGCCATAACATGGTCTTTTCTCTAGAGATAGCTAGGCTTTCCGCTCCAATTTCAGGAACCACATAACTATTACACCCATCAATAACAGTGCTACCTTTTAGCTTGTACAAAGTTCCAGTTTGAACTCCCCGCATTAATACCAGTGCTCCCCGAACCATCTTGTAGGCATCTTTCTCGAACACTATTTTTACACCTGCATCATCCATCTTGCTTATAGAAATCAGATTTCTGGCCAATGCAGGAATATGTAGAACACCAGGAAGTGTTCTAATCCTTCCACCTTATAGATTCAGCTTGAACTTTCCACGTCCGATGATTTTGGCCTTCCTATCATCCCCTAGGAAGACATCAACATCATATTTCTCATACTCGCAGAACCACTCCCTATTGGGAGTGAAGTGAAAGGATTCACCTGATTCAATCAACCATGACTCATGATCTACATGTGTATATGAAGAAGAAGCCAAATACACATCCCCACCTTCATCCGAGGTGGTTTTTTCCTCTCGTTGTATGAGCATCATCACATCCTCTTTCAGATCTTTAGATTTGCATACCTTTACAAACTTTCCAGGAGATTTAGTTCTCCCTCTAGATTTGGATCTCCCACTCGAAACCTTATTCTTGTTTCTATTTTGGTACCTTCCTCATATAGATAAGGCATCTCCATTCTAGCCCTCCATATTTCTCCGTCTCATTTCCTCCGACAACAAGGCTGAGACAATGTCATCAAAATTCAAGGTAGTTGTATTGCTACCTATTGCAATAACCGGACTGTCCCACGAATCTGGTAGAGAACACAAAAAACCTACGCACTTATCTTCATCTCGAGAATTTAATATCAATAGATGACAGTTGACTTGCCGCATTGAATGTTTCGTATGCTCTGTCACCGAGTTCCATCCTTCATCCTCGTGTTATACAACTTTTTCCGCAGAATAGCTATTCACCAGAGACTTAGATTGGTACAAATTCCCATGTTTTTCCCACAAATTCTTCATCGTAGCTTCCCCAGATACATTCAACAATATCGAATCTAAGACACACAACCGTATTGTGCTCTTAGCCTTCCGATCTAGTTTCTTCCAGTCTTCATATGACATTTCCGTTGGTTTAGTACCTAGATCTACTGCGATCCACTGATCTTTATCCACCAGCAGATTCTCCATATTGAGCTTCCACAACTCAAAAATCTAACCATTAAATTTATCGATCTCTATCTTTCTGCCGCTCGCCATCTTCTTTCACCACAAGAATCGATCCCGCAGATCTCCCACTGAATAGGGTCTACCTCAGGCCCAAGCAAAAAAAAAACCCTCAGCAGAAAAGGCGTCTCCTTGAAGCCGAAACAGCTCTGATACCAAATGTATGTTTTAACCCTGAAGAGAAATTATCTACACATGAATCTTATAACAAAAAATAAACAATAGCGAGAGCATAGAACATAAAACAGATAAACACAGAGATTTTCCCCTGGATCCCAAATCAGGACGACCAACTTGATTTTCCATTATATTCCTTTTGGTGTTACAACACATATATATACATGCCGAAGCATACATAAACCCTAATCCATTAACCCTGGATTAGAACATAACCGTAGTTCCCTTGACCGGATCTACAAAATACCAAGGGCCGAAAACCATCGTACCCCAAAACCATGTGCAAACTCATGCACAAAACATGGGTGGGTCCGCCTATGAGTGGGTCCGCACACCAAAACAATTTTCACTAGGGCGCTGCCTCGGACCCCAACAGTGGGGTCTACCTCCTCCCTTGTGACCCCCTTTCTGCACCTGGCGCAACGTACAACGCGTGGGGCTAGTCGTGGAAAGAATATAACACATACCCAACACTAAACCATTAACACCTAACCCATTAAACTGTAATTCCCGACCCCTAACACATTTAACCCCCTAAACCATTAAAACCTTAACCCATTTAACCCCCTAAACCCTAACCCCATTAATCTCTAACCCCTAACCCCTAAAATTCTTAATTTCCAAATCCCCTAACCCATTTAACCCCTTAAACCCTAAACCTCTAACCCTTTAACCCCTATCCCCTTAAACCCTAATTCCCAACCCCTAACCCATTTAACCCCCTATACCCCTCAACCCCTAACCCATTTAACACCCTAAATCATAAACCTCTAAACCCCTATCCCATTTAACCCCTAAACCTCTAAATCCTTAACCCTAACCCCTAACCCCTTAACCCCTAACCCATGTAACCCCCTAAACCCCTAAACCCCTAACTCATTTAACCCCCTAAACCCTAAACATCTAAACCCTCAACCCCTTGTCCCTTAAATGCTAATTCCCGACCCCTAACCCATTTAACCCCCTAAACCCTAAACATCTAAACCCTTAACCCCTAGTCCCTTAAACCCTAATTCCCGACCCCTAACCCATTTAACCCCCTAAAACCGTAACCCATTTGACCCCCTACCATAACCCCATTAACACCTAGCCCCTAACCCCTAAAATCCTTAAGTGCTAAATCCCCTAACCCCCTAAACCTCTAAACCCCTAACCCATTTAACCCAATAAACCCTAAACCTCTAACCCATTAAACTCTAACCCCTTAACCCCTAACCCCTAAAATCCTTAACTGCTAAATCCCCTAACCCCAACCCTTAACCCCTTAAACTAAAATTCCCAACCCCTAACCCATTTAACCCCCTAAACCCTAAACATCTAACCCCTTAACCCCTAATTATTGACCCCTAACCCATTTAACCCCATATAACCCTAAACCCCTAACCCATTTAACCCCTTAAACCCTAAACCTCTAAACCCTTAACCCTTAACCCCTTAAACCCTAAATCCCAACCCCTAACCCATTTAACCCGCTAAACCCCTAAAACACTAACCCATTGAACCCCCTAAACCATAAACCTCTAAACCCTTAAATCCCTAAACCACTAACACCTAAACCCTTAACCCCTTAACCCCTAAACCCCTAAACCGTTAACGCTTAGCCCATTAACCCCTCACCGCTAACCCCTAAAATCCTTAACTGCTAAATCCCCTAACCCCTAACCCCCTAATCCATAATCCCTTAACCACTAAATCATTGTTCACCTAACCCCTAACTACGCCTAAATCCCATAACCCCTAACCCCCTAATCCATAATCCCTTAATCACTAACTCATTATTACCCTAACCCATAAATGTGCCTAAATCCCCTAACCCCTTAGCCACTAACACATTATTCCCCTAACCCCAATCCTTAATCCCTTAACCACTAACTCATTATTCCCCTAGCCCCTAAGCCCCCAATCCTTAACCCCTTAACCACTAACTCATTATTCCCCTAACCCCAAAACCATAAACCTCTGACCCCTAAGCCCCTATTCCCCTAACCCCTAAGCCCCTAATACTTAATCCCTTAACCACTAACTCATTATTCCCCTAACCCTTATAACAATCGTTAAAACCCGTTGGGATTAGACATTCCAAACAGGAGCAAGTCTAGTTGGGAACTACCATCGGGTTAATTCCCCCTTGTTGGCAAAGTGGAATACCGTGAGAAAAACCATGGGTTGCAAAAACCTCTAATAAATTTACAATTTTATCTCAATTTTATTTTAATAATTAATTAATTAATTTCCTTAAAAACTCTTCTAGATAAATCACATAGATTTTTTAAGATCGAACGCCTTTTGAACCACTCATTGTGTGTTTCATCATCAATGTTTTTAAAATAAATTTATTAGAATGAAATTGAATTGATTTTTGAAGCTTCCTTTTAAATCAATTGTTGACATTACAAGGAATCATGAAGTGTGCTCAACATACATCAAAACAACAATGGATATAATATTAAAAATGATATTTAGAGGCCATAATATTAAAAATAATGTTTGGAAAAATGGAGGGAGAGGGTATTAGTTTAAATTTTATACCTCAAGTTAAAATAACATTTCTCCCGCCCAAAACACATCACTTTGTTTTGGTCATCTCCCACTGGCTTAGTGATTAGGGCTTTTGTTGTGGGTCTTGTTCTTGAAACTGCCTTACTGCAATTCTTTCCCGACGCCTTTAAATCTCCTCCCTTTGAAATCTCATCTTGGCACAATTTGGTTACTCTCATTTGATAATTCTAAACAAACCGAGTGATGAGGGTAAAGATCTTGTAGTTAATGGCAAGGATTCGCATGGTTGCCCCATACACTCTGGATGTTGAGGTTTGTTCTGATATATCATAATTTATAAATCAGGTGTTGGAATTTGAATTAGGTGTCTGTTATAAAAGTTGATGTAGATCTGAACACTGGAAGGGAAGAAGTTGCAGGTTTGAGAAATAGGCTATGGTTTTTCTGTTGCGTGAAGCTGGTTTCCCAAATGTAAGTTTACGCATTCCTCTTCTGTAATATTGTCTCGTTTTCCTCTTATGTGTGTGTTGTGATTCATTGTTTTGCTGGTTATTGTTACCTTGGTTATTACCAGATCCTATTTTTTAATTCACTAAAGCTCCCTTATTTCCAACTGATGATCCACCAAATCCCTTTTTCGTAATATACAACTAAAACTAAAAACCACTGGAGTCACGCCTTTTCAGCCAAATCGGTTACAATCTTTGTTCAAACTAGATTTTCTAATTGTATTTCCCAGGTCCTGTATGTTGTGTAACCATCTCCAAAAATAGAAGAAAAGAGATATCAACGCCTTAGAAATGAGCCACTTCGAGGGGGCAACCTCCAATACATTACATAAATGAACAATTCTTGGATGCTACAATTTACAAAACCTCCTTTCTATATATAGGAGTCCATGGGACCATGATGTAATCCTAGTGGGCCACAATGTAATCCTAGCCGACCTAACAATAATAATTTAAGGGCACAATAATAACAAAATGGGGGTTACAAGGGTACAATAATAACAATAAGGGGGTTACACTAACAAAAATAAGGGACTATACTAGTAATATAGGGACCTAGCATGCCCCTCTCCTTCAAAAAAGTGTTGTCCTCAATGCTTGAGTAGCTCTGGGTGCTTCTGTATAAAATTCTCATCCTCCCATGTAGAATCTTCAGTGGCTAAGTTCTTCCACTTGATGAGATACTCTGAAATTGATCGATTCCGTAGTTGTCGAGTTCTTGTTTCCGTGACCGCTTCCGGTTCCAATATGATTTTTCCTTCCTCATCAAGTTCTGGCAATATTGTTTGAACTGGAATATTTTCACCTATAACCTTCTTTAAGCATGAAACATGGAAAACTGGATGTACTCGCGAAGAAGCAGGAAGCTCCAATTTGTATGCCATAGTACCAATCTTTTGCAACACCTCGTAAGGACCATAGTACTTTGGCGATAATTTATTATCCTTCTTAGCTTGCTTGAGGGACATTTGTTTGTATGGTTGTAGCCGTAAAAATACCCAATCTCCTACATCAAAACTTCTCTCGCTGCGATGTTGATATGCCCGTTGTTTCATTCGATTTTGTGCCAAATTCAGGTTATCCTTTAAGAGTTGGAGAACTTCTTGCTGATGCTCGATGTGATCTTCCACCGCTTGAACCTTCGAATTTTCCCTTAAAGATGATGTGATGGATGGTGGATGATATCCATAAAGTGCCATAAATGGGGTCATTTTTGCTGCAGTATGGAAGGAAGTGTTATACCACCATTCACCGAGAGGTAACCACTTGACCCATTGTGTTTGTTTATCAGATACAAAACAACGAAGATATCCTTCCAAACATTTATTTACTATCTCAGTTTGACCATCAGATTGAGGATGATAAGATGAGCTATGAGCTAATTGAGTACCCAAACAAGAAATAACTCCGTCCAAAAATTTCCAGTAAAAATGGGATCTCTGTCACTCACAATAACCCTTGGGCTTCCATGTAGCTTTTGAATTCTGTCCATAAATGTAGTAGCAATCGTACTTGCTTTAAATGGATGAGATAATGCACAAAAGTGTGCATACTTGGTAAGTCTATCAACTACCACCATGATGACACTCTTTCCTTCGGACTTAGGTAAACCCGTGATAAAATCCATTGAAATCTCCTCCCAACGTTGACTTGGAATGGATAAAGGTTGTAGAAGTCCCGGGGTCTTAATTGTTTCCACTTTATTCTGCTGGCAAACCAAACATTCCGCCACAAACTTTTAAATATCAGATTTAAGGCCATCCCAAAAAAATTCTTTCTTCACCCTGTGGTAAGTTTTTAAAAATCCTGAGTGTCCTCCTAAAGGAGAAGTGTGCAATTCCAGAAGAATATTTTGTTTTAGTTGGGAATTCTTACAAAGATATAAGCGATATTTCTACCATAAGGAATCATTTTTCCAACTAAATGTATTAGATGTACTAGGATCTTGCTGCAACTTTTGAATGAGTGTCCATACGTCTTTGTCCTTCTTCCATTCATCTCTTGCTTCGGTTATCCAATCTGGTTGGATAATAGAAATGGCACAAAGCAATGCTTCCACCTCTTCATTCTTTCTTGAGAGTGCATCTGCAACAACATTAAGCTTTCCTTTTTTGTAGATTATTTCAAAGTCATAACCCAACATCTTTGTGACCCATTTTTGTTTCTCTTCTGACGATAGTCTTTGTTCCAAAAAGTGTTTAAGACTATCATGATTATTTTTTACCTTGAAGTGTCTTCCCATTAGGTAAGTTCACCATTTCTTTAGTGCATGCAGTATTGCTAACATTTCCTTCTCATAAATAGGTTTCTGTAAATACTTTCCTTTGATTGGACGACTTTCAAAAGCAATGGGTCTTCCTTCGTGCATTAAAACAACACCAATTCCATTTCCTGAGGCATCACATTCCACAATAAAGGTTTTTGTGAAGTCTGGCGTAGCTAAGATCGGTGCTAGGCACATTGCCTCTTTAAGATGTTCAAAGGCCTTAGTTGCTTCAGGAGTCCATGAAAATGCATCTTTCTTCAATAATGTTGTTAGAGGTGCTGCTATTCTCCCATAATTCTTAACAAACTTGCGATAATACCCCGTTAACCCGAGAAATCCTCGCAACTGCTTTATGGTTGTGGGGACTTTCCATTCCTTAATGGATTTAATTTTGTTAGGGTATACTTTAACACCCTCGTGAGATACAACATGACCCAGATATTCCACCTCTTGTACTCCAAAGAAACATTTGGATTTTTTTGCATATAATTGTTTCTCTTGCAATAGTTTGAGCACCCTGTCAACATGTTCAACATGATCCTTCCAAGACCTGTTGTAGATTAGTATATCATCAAAAAATACTAGCACAAATTTTCTAAGGAAGGGTTTGAAAATGGAATTCATCAACCCTTGAAATGTAGAAGGTGCATTGGCAAGGCCAAAAGGCATGACCAAAAATTCATAATGACCCTCATGAGTTCGAAATGCTGTTTTTGGAATATCTTCAGTCTTCATTCTAATTTGATGATATCCCGAACGAAGATCCAACTTGGTAAAATAAATTGCTCCATGTAATTCATCCAATAATTCATCAATCACAGGAATGGGAAATTTGTCTTTAATGGTGAGCTTATTGAGCTCCCTATAATCCGTACACATTCGCCATGATCCATCCTTCTTGTGTACCAATACTACAGGAGCAGAGAAAGAACTTTGACTAGGTTGAATTATACCTGCCTCTAACATTTCTGCAATCATACGTTCAATTTCGTTCTTTTGGAAGTAAGGATATCTATAAGGCCTAATGTTTGGAGGAACACTTCTTGGAATCAAATGAATAGCATGATCATGATCACGAATAGGTGGGATTCCTTTGGGAGTTTCAAACACCTTGGAATGATTGTCCAAGATTTGTTGGAGATCTGCAAAGATAGATGATTTTGATGTTGGAACTTCTAGTGAGCATAATTGTGCAATTACACCTCATCGCTCTTTCTTTAGAAGCTTTGTCATGAAATTAGAGCTTATTATCTTTCCTAGCTTCCCTACAATACCCCGTAATTCGACTTCCTTTCCTTCTAAAAAAAATTTCAAGAAAAGTTCTTGAAAATTAAAAGCTACCATCCCCAAAGATTGTAACCATTGTACTCCAAGTACAACATCAGCGCCTCCCATAGGAATGGAAAGCATTGGACTAGCCAATACATATTCCCCCATGGTTAGCTTGATATTATGGCATTTTCCAGAGCAATTTATAGTTCCTCCATTTGCCACCATCACTTGACATTCTGGTGCTGGGTATAGGAAACAATTTAATTCCTTGGCTACCTTACAATCAATAAAATTATGGGTGCTACCTGAATCAATCAAGACTATTACCTTTTTCTTCTTGATATGTCCTTCTATCTTGAGAGTTTGAGTAGTGGTATCCCGCTGCAACAATGTTGTTCATCATTCTTCCTTCAGGTCATTCTGCAGGTCCTCTCTTGTTCTTCATTTTCTTCTTCACAACCATGGTACAATTTTCTCTTATACTTTGTTATTCCTAGGCATTTTTCACTGTACCATATAGTTTTCCGTTGGTCTTTCTCCCAAATCTTTGCAGCTCAACTCGTAGTGGTATTGTGGAAATCTAGGCGTAGCAACACTTCCTTCTTTATAGAATTGAGTGGTAGGCTTCCTTGTCGCCATAATTTTACATTCAACTTTTCTTGCCAACCCGAATGCCTTCTCCAATGAATCAGGTTCCAAAACGCGAACTTCATGTTGGATGTTATCCTTTAAAGTGCCTATGAAGAGATCAATCCTGTGTTCCTCTGGAATATCAGTTACCCTTATATTCAATTTTTGGAAGTCCTCAATGTGCTCCCCACTAAACCCTTTTGTTTGAGATTTATCAATTGGCTAAAGAAGGTGTTGCTCTTTGTATCCTCATAATGTGCTATCATTTCCTCCGTAAAAATTGACCAAGTGACAATTTTTTTATGGGAGCAAAGCCATCGATATCATACAAATGTATTTTGTTCTAAATGTAAAGTTGCAATGTGTACCTTTTGTGTGTTTTGCACATTATGGAGATCAAAATATTGCTCCATCTATAGTATCCATGTTACAGGATCCTTTCCATCAAACTTCCTCATATCCATTTTTGGAATATGGTGGTTCTTCCTGCCAACATTACAGTTTATGAAATCACGATTAACATTTATTTTTTTCTCATCATGAGTTTCCTCTACTATCTTTTCACCATTAGGAAACATTTCTTGTATCAACTTTGTCAAACCTTCTATGTCTGCTTTTAGATCATTCTTCATGTTTTCCATTTTAGATTCCATGCCAGCTTCCATGTCATCTATCTTAAATTCCACGTCTTTCTTCAAACCATCAATATTATTCTTCACACCATCCATCTTTGCTTCCGCGCCTTTATTCGAAACTTCCATTTCATTTTTTGCTGCTTTTTGCGAGAGCGAAATTTGGTGCATTTGCTCTTGTAATTTTGATAGATCATGTTGCAATTATTCATCTTCATGAGTCATAGTAGAGCCTTCTGAAGGCTTAATGGGTGTTGAATTATTTTTACGGGGCATTTTTTAGAACCCAATACTAATATCTATTCTACAATATGCCCTTGGAACCAATTCAAATTGATTTTTCAAACAAGACTTATGCAATTCGGAAAAAAAAAATACACATATTTTTCTTGCTTTTGAGGAGCTCGATATTGAAATTTGATTATCTCTATGATTGCGGCTCTTCAATATCTGAAATTCAGCACTGAAGTAGCCCTATGAATTATCTTTTGAATGCCATAGGTCTGACCTGATTTGGATTCTCCAAGACAAAGTTATGTCCAATATCCCACAATAATCTAATTATGGACTGGTTCAGTAGAGTGAACTTGTACGACTTGCCACGTGTCACTGTTTCATCCTTCGCCTCTGAAATTGATAGCCACGAAACTACAGTCCTTGTAATTGTGACCAATTTTTACGGAACTCCAATCCGATGCTCAGATAGAGAGTTATTGAACTTTTCCCACGATCACCTCTTTGAGATGAAATTTGGGAGCCTGACACCACCTTCCACAGATCATATCTCCAAAAATATTGCGAATCAAGATCTAAAATTTTTCGACAAGTTGCCTCAGGATTTCAACTTCTCACCCTAAACATTTCAGATATTGAACCTTCGTAGCAAACAATTTTTAGTGAAAATTCCACGATGACCTATTTAGGAGCTTGAAAAAAGACCTAACTTCCACAGATCATATCTCCGAAAATATTGCGAACCAAGCTCTGAAATTTTTAGAAGATCTTTCTCAGGATTTCGGCTTCGTATCCTAAAAATTTCAGCTTCTGAAACTTCGTAGAAAAATGTTATAGCGAAAATTCCACGATGAACTGTTTGGAGTAGCGAAACCCTAGAATCCAAAGCTCTGATACCAAATGTTGTGTAACCAGCTCCAAAAATAGAATAAAAGAGATATCAATGCCTTAGAAATGAGCCACTTCGAGGGGCAACCTCCAATACATTACATAAATGAACAATTCTTGGATGCTACAGTTTACAAAACCTCCTTTCTATATATAGGAGTCCATGTGGCCATAATTAATCCTAGTGGGCCACAATGTAATCCTAGCCGACCTAACAATAATAATTTAAGGGCACAATAATAACAAAATGGGGGTTACAAGAGTACAATAATAACAATAAAGGGGTTACACTAATAACAATAAGGGACTATACTGGTAATATAGGGACCTAACACTGTACGAAGCCGAAAATTCACCAGAAACTGGGAATTTCATTAAGTCCCTCTATTTCCAATTTCATAGCTTGCTTCTTCTTTTAAAATTGTAAATGCATAAATGTGATAAAGGATCTGATGAAGATAAAAACTATATGAGACAAAGAAATTTCATAGGTAAACTACTAATCCATGGCTTTCAAATCTAGTTCTATCGATCAGATCACCAGATGCATAATTTACTCATCCTTAATGGAAATGGATATCAATTTACTGCAAGATTATCCAACTTTCTAGACCATAGGGGCATCTCCATTGAAGGTTCACTGCCTCCCATAGAAGAAAGGTAAAGAATGCAAGACCAGATTCTTTCCTTTTAGAGGAGGACAAGAGTAAATTTGGAGCCTATAATAAAGGTGGTATTGTCACCCAGGTAAAGCAACCAAAGATATTAAACTTTAAGTCACTGAAGGAAGCAATGCAAAATCCTGGTGGATTCCTTTTGAGTGACTTTTCTAAATTTGATCGCCCTCCACTTCTACACTTGGCTTTTCAAGCTCTTGATAAATTTGTTCATGAGTTTGGGCATTTCCCTCTTGCTGATTTTGAGGAGGATGCCAGTTGATTGATTGAATTCACAAAGGATTTGAATGACAACCTATCAGGTGATCAGAAGTTGGATTCCATTGATGAAAATGTATTGAAGGATTTTTCAAGTGGTTCCCGTGCAGTGTTAAATCCAATGGCAACTATGTTTGGTGGGCTTGTTGGGCAGGATGTTGTGAAAGCATCTTCTAGGAAGTTTCATCCTCTTTTCCAGTTCTTTTATTTTGATTCATTGGAATCACTTCCTCTAGAACCACTTCAGCTAGAGGATGTTGCACCCTTGAACTGTCGGTATGATGCCCAAATATTTATATTTGGAAAAAAATTGCAGAAAAATTTGGAGGATGCAATGTTGTTCATTGTTAGTGCTGCTGCTCTGGGATGCAAGCTTCTAAAAATTTTAGCTCTCATGGGAGCCTCTTTTGGAAGCCATGGAAAACTAACTATAATAGATGACGATGTCATTGAGAAGAGTAATATAAGTAGACAGTTCCTCTTTCGAGATTGGAATTTTGGGCAGGAAAAGTCAACAGTGGCTACATCAACAACAACTACAATCAATCCACATCTTAAGATTGAAGCATTGCAAAATTGTGTGACTCCAAACACAGAAAATGTTTTTGATGATTATTTCTGGGACAGCCTTGATGTTGTCTTAAATGCTTTGGAAAATGTTAATGCCAGGCTTTATGTAGATTCTAGGTGTGTCTACCTCCAGAAGCCTTTGCTAGAGTCTGGAACTCTGGGAACAAAGTGAAATACTCAAATGGTTATTCCTCACTTAACGGAGAACTATGGAGCATCACGAGATCCCTTAGAAAAGCAGGCACCCATGTGCACAATTCGCTCATCTCCACATAATATTGACCATTGCCTAACATGGGCAAGGTCAGAATTTGAGGTTTTATTAGAGAAAACTCCAGCTGAATCAAATGCCTTTCTCATGAAACCAGAAGAGTAGGAGATGTTTAATCTCGAGAACTTTTGGAGTGTGTTGTTGAGAATTTGGTTTGAGAGAGATGTGAAACATTTGAAGGTTGTGTATCTTGGGCAAGAAGAAAGTTTGAGGACTATTTTTCAAATAAGGTGAAGCAGCTTACGTACACATTCTGTGAGAATGCAACAAAAAGTGGAGGTTCACCATTTTGGTCTACTCCAAAGCGTTTTCCAAAGCCCCAAAATTTAATTCCAATGATCCTAGTCACCTGTCCTTAATTGCTGCAGCATCAATTTTACGAGCTAATACATATGGAATTCCCATTCCTGAATGGGTCTCCAATTAAAAGAAGTTTGTAGAGGAAGTTGATAAATTTCATATTTCAGATTTTAAGCCAAAGCAGGGTGTGAAGATTGTGACAGATGAGAAGGCTAAACATGCATCCATCGACAATTGATGATAGTGCAATTATTGATAATCTAATTAGAACACTAGAAAGTGGGGTTAGAAATCTATCGTCAGGCATTCGTATGAGTCCTATTCAGTTTTTAAAGGATGATGATACAAATTTTCATATACATCTTATAGCTGGTTTTGAAAATATGCATGCGAGGAACTATACATACCTAAAGTGGACAAGCTGAAAGCTAAATTCATAGCCAGGAGAATAATTCCCATAATTTCCACTACAACTACAATGGCCACTAGTCTAGTGTGTTTGGAACTTTATAAGGTTGTATTAAACCACAAATTTGAGAAGTATCGCAACACTTTTGCAAACCTAGCCCTCCCTCTTTTCTCTATGGCGGAACCTATCCCTCCAAAGATGGAAATCTGAGCTTGTCTGTCTGGGATCGATGGGTCATTGCTGGGAATCTGAATTTGTGAGAATTGTTAGATTGGTTCCAAGATAAAGGCCTCAGTGCCTATAGTATATCATGTGGGAAAATATTTATTTATTGTTGAGATTGCAAAACGATGATGAGTTTAGTGGAAAGAAGTCGCCTTCACTAAGTGGGTCCGTAGGCTATTTTTGGCGCAAAGTCTATTTTTAGACTATGTGTATTTTTAGACATATGGATCATGTTCTATGAGTTGCAAGATGCTATTTTTGGATGGTTGGTCAAGTTGGAAAAAATAGATGGACTTCTATTTTTAGACATACTGGGCGGAATCTATTTTTAGATTGCCAGTCTAAAAATAGATATGTCGAATATTATTAGGTCTTAATAATATTTGGACTATAAAAATTATCTTATTCTCTTGGAGCACTTCAGTTAAGTGCACAGATGTGGCACAGGAGCTGATAGAAGGAATTACACTATTCCTAAGGGTTATGTGGAGCTATTCCATGGAGAATTCAGTTAGAACTCATGTGACAGAGTTTGGTGGAGTTGATTGAGGAGTTAATGGAGTTGTCTTCAGTTTAACTAATCTAAACATAGTTGAGCTAGTTGTATCTAGTCTAACTAATTGATACACTAGTGAAGTGAATTAATTATTAATTAATTCACTAATTATAAACTTATTAATAAACTAAAGAATACATCAGTTAACTTCAGTGCATGGACAATTTCAGTGGAGACCAGTGCAGAGATAGGTGAAAGAGCAGGTTAACTATCAGTGTGACTATACTATTGCATATTTGCAACAACCAGTGATTGGAGAAGCCCATGAGGATTGTGAAGTACAAGCCAGGTGGTTCAAGTTATTTAATGAGCCATCCTACAGCATTGATTACGCAATAGAGGCTGGCTATCAAGTGGCAGAGATTGGAGCATGTGTTTTGCTAGATCTAGCTTGATTAGTGTGTAGAAATTGGAGGTTGTGCTGAGAGCTTGTGAGGAGCTTTGTACAATGATTGTTACATGATCTCTATGACATATAATATAAAGATAGTTGGGGTTTTTAGCTTTAATATTTCCCATGAAATACTATGTTCATATGTGTGAATTTTTATGGTTTTAATGTGCGCATGCAATTGATTTTATTTCCGCATGTAATGATCAATGGTAGAAGACATTCTATATTGTGCATGAAGCTAAAATAGTGTGTGATCAGGAGAATCTCGATGAATAATATATCAGTTATTCAAATTTTCTACATGGTATCGGAGCGATATTGATCATTGGAGAAATTGCAAAACATTGAAGCGATTGAGTTTTGTGCTGGTGGAATTCGAATTTGCAATAGTGTTTTCTTGGTGTCGCATTTGAGATGTCTTTCAACGGATTGCGATTGGAGTATGCCCTTGAGGGCAGCTCAAATTATATTGCATGGAAGGACAGGATGGAGGTAGTGCTGGATGACAATGGGTTGAAGGAGTTCATAGATGCAGAAATTTCAAAACCTACTTCTAGTGATGCTACCGTACTTGACGCATGGCAAAAGAAGACAAAAAAGTGTCGAAGGATTCTGTTGGAAGGTGTGAAGGATCACATAGTTTCTAGCCTTCATGGTAAGGCTTCTCCATTCTTGATGTGGAAATCCTTGATAGATTTATTCCAAAGCAAGAGCGATCAGAGGAATTTGGCGCTCAAGGATAAACTCAGAAACATAAAAATGGAGAGAGGCGACAGTATGCCCAAGTACCTCATGAAGTTCATCCAATGTAGGGATGAGCTAGGAAGTGTGGGGGTTACTGTTGATGACGAGTAATTGGTGAGCTTGGCTCTCCTTGGGCTTCCGAAGAGTTGGCATTCCTATCAGGACTCTATCAATGGTCGGGAGAAATTGCCAGGATGGGAGCGACTTTGGTTGGATCTTGTGCAAGAGGAGATAAGGCGAAGTACCAAGGACAGATCTTCATCAAAGAACTCTGATGAAGAGAATTGCGCTTTGGCTGCCAACGCAAAGAAGGGGAAGAGAAAGAAAGCTTCTCAATCCGGTGCGAAAGGAAAGAAGCAAGACATGTCCAAGGTGAAGTGCTTTCACTGTCACCAACACGGACATTACGCCACTAGTTGTCCACAAAAGAAGAAAAATAAGTAGGTTGCTGGAACTGCAGCTGGAGAGGCCTTAGCCTTGTAGTTTGAGCTGGATTTCTCACCGATCGCATGCTTGTTCTCAAGTGTGATGGGGTCAGTGTGGTTTCTTGATAGTGGTGCATCTTTTCACATGACAGGAGATCGAGATGTGTTTACTGATTTGGATGAGAAAGATCTTGGAGTGCACATCGAGATGGGCGATGATGGTAGATACAGTGCGACCGGTATCGGTACCATTTCCTTTGAGAGGGAGTCTGATAAACCCTTCGTATTGAAGGAAGTGATGCATGTTCCAGGATTGAAGAAGAATCTGATCTCTGTGGCGATGTTAGAAGACAAGGGATATGATGTTGTCTTTAGCGAGGGAAAGTCTTTCCTGCGCAGTAAGGCAACTGGTGAGACCCGGAGGATAGGGGTTCGAATTAAGAACCTTTATCAATTGTAGGTAGATGGCTACGCAGCAATGGCAGGCAAGGCAGAAGGAGTGGTGAGCCGAGATGATGGCGAGTTTTGGCACCGGAGATTGGGCCACCTTCACCATGGAGCTTTGAAGATACTGCAACAGATTTCTACTGGGCTTCCTAAGGGTACTCTTGCATAGTCAGATCAGTGCAAGGGATGTACCTTGGGAAAATTTGTGAAAGCCACTTTTATGAGAAGGATATTCGCGCCACGACGATCCTTGAGAGAATTCACACAGACGTGTGTGGACCTTTCTCAGTAGCTTCGACAGCAAAGCACATGTATTATGTGATATTTGTTGATGATTTTTCTCGTAAGTGCTGGATCTTCTTCATGCAGAAGAAGAGCGAGACATACTCAAAGTTCTGTGAGTTCAAGGCACTGGTTGAGAAAGAATCGAGGAAGCAGGTGAAGGCTCTTAAGAGCGACAATGGTGGTGAATTCATCTCCGGGAGTCTCACACGACTTTTGCACCCAGAAGCGGTTTGAAGAGAGCTCATAGCACCTCAGCACCCGGTACATCGTAATGGGGTTGTCGAGCGAAGAACAAAACAACGATCGGTGCTGCACCCGGCGATGCTGCGTGATCGTGTGGCCTTCCCATACACTTGTGGGCCGAGGCATGCAATACTGCAGTATATGTGCAAAACCGTTGTCCTCACAGGATACTTGGCATGAGTACACCCAAGGAGGCGTTTTCTGGTAAGAAGCCTGATATTTCCCATTTGAGGATTTCTGGTTCACCTGTTTACATTCATGTGACGAAGGATGCCAGGAAGAATCTGGATCCAACTGCAGAGGTTGGGATATTTGTGGGGTACACTAATACACCCCACAACTATCGTGTGTATTTTCCAGACAGTCGCAAGATTGTTGTGCGATGGGATATCAAATTTCATGAGGAGAAAGCCATGAAGTGTTCGCTTGAGAGGGAGCCATACTTGCATGCAGATGAGGAGCTATTAGTTCCTAAGGATGAGTCTCTAGATGTGGATCAACCACAAGAGGAGGTTCATGGAGTGGAAGAGACCACTCATGCAGCGCCAATCATCAAAGGGCAGAAGCGCACTACAGAAGTTGAGCAACTGGCTCAAGATGTAGAGAGGGTTGTAGGAGCACCTATATCACAGTGCAAATAGAGATAGTCACCTGACTGGTCTACTGGATACATGGCTCTTATGAGCAAGTGTATCATGACGGAGCCATCCTCTTTCGAGGAAGCTGTGAAGGATCCCGCATGGGTAGATGCCATGGTGGAAGAGTATGATTCGATTGTCAGAAACAATGCATGGGAGATTGTCCCAAGGCTAGAAAGGAAATCAGTGGTGGGTTCGAGATGGATGTACAAAGTTAAGTAGGCATCTGACGGGAGTGTAGAGAAGTACAAGGCAAGATTTTTTTCCCGAGGCTTTTCATAGATTGAGGGGATCGTTTATGAGGAGACCTTTGCACCTATCACAAGGTATTCTTCCATATGGATGATTCTTGCTCTCTCAGCACAGATGGGGTGGCACATTCATCAGATGGATGTGAAGACTGCATTCCTCAACAGAGTCATTGAGGAGGAGGTGTACATAGAGCAGCCCAAAGGTTTCGAGATCTTCAGCAGCGAGTCGCATGTGTGTAGGCTCAAGAGAGCGTTGTATGGGTTGAAACAAGCACCTCGTTCTTGGTACACACGGATAGACAGTTATTTCACCGGACATTGGATTCTCCAAGAGTGAGGCGGATCCGAACCTATACTAGATTTTGGTGGAGGGTAAGTTGCTGATCATTGTACTTTATGTAGATGATTTGATTTTGACGGGTGATGAACTGTTGATACACTCATGCAAGGCTGATATTGCAAAATATTTTGAGATGAAGGACTTTGGCCTCCTTCATTATTTCTTGGGATTGGAAATTTGGGAGCGCAGTGGTGGACTGTTTGTTTCTCAGGGTAAGTATACCCGGGAGATACTGGAGAAGTTCAACATGCATGGCTGCAAGCCTGTTGATACTCCTCTTCTTGGTGGTTGGAGGAAGGAGGATGCTACTTCGGCGGAGGTAGTGGATGCCACTGTTTATCAACAGTTGGTGGGGTCGCTTATGTATCTGGTCAATAAATGACCTGAAATATGCTTTTCTCGTTAACCAAATTTTCCTAAGCTATGGTTAAGCCTACCAAGCTCTATCAGAAGGGCAGGCAAGCATGGTATTGAGATATCTCTGGAGGCACATCGAGATATGTATTATGGTACGCATAGCTTGGATGAGGTGAAGTCAGGCTGACGCAGATGCATTGGGCAAAGGAGCCCAAATCCAGATGCAAAAGAGCACATCCGGGAGGGATTTTCGTGTCGCAGTCGACGCCGCCGGAATCCAAGAGGAAGCAGTAAACCCATGGCACTCGCCTAGCAGAGGTCGAGTATAAGGGCGTTGAGCTCCGTCGGCATGTGAGGATATATGTATGAGGAAGATCCTAATAAAGTTGTTCCTGCCTACACTTAGAGCCTACTGTTATTTATTGTGATAATCAGAGTTGCATTAAACTCTCGGTTAATCCAGTATTTCATGATAGATATAAACACATTGACATCCGGTATCATCATATCAGAGATTGTGTGTAGTGGAAGATCATGTTACTTTCATACATTCCCACGGAGGATCAGGATGCTGATATCTTGACGAAGGCGCTCACCAAGAGCAAATTCGAATACCACAGGGGCAGGATAGGGGTGGCAGATAATCCTTATCTTGTTGAGAGGGAGTTTTGAGATTGCAACAAGATGATGAGCTTAGTGGAAAGAAGTCGCCTTCACTAAGTGGGCCCGCAGGCTATTTTTGGCGCAAAGTCTATTTTTAGACTATGTCTATTTTTAGACATGTCGATCATATTCTATGAGTTGTAGGATGTTATTTGTGGATGGTTGGTCAAGTTGGAAAAATATATGGACTTCTATTTTTAGACATATTGGGCGGAATCTATTTTTAGATTGCCAGTCTAAAAATAGATATGTCGAATATTATTAGCTCTTAATAATATTTGGACTATAAACATTATCTTATTCTCTTGGAGCACTTCAGTTAAGTGCACAGATGTGGCATAGGAGCTGACAGAAGGAATTACACTATTCCTGAGGGTTAAGTGGAGCTATTGCATGGATAATTTAGTTAGAACTCATGTGAGAGAGTTTGGTGGAGTTGAGTGAGGAAGTTAATGGAGTTGTGTTCAGTTTAACTAATCTAAACATAGTTGAGCTAGTTGTATCTAGTCTAACTGATTGATACACTAGTGAGAGTGGTGTGAATTAATTATTAATTAATTCACTAATTATAAACTCATTAATAAACTAAATAATACATCAGTTAACTTCAGTGCATGGACAGTTTCAGTGGAGACCAGTGCAGAGATAGGTGAAAGAGCAGGTTAACTATCAGTTGTGACTATACTGTTGCATATTTGCAACAACTAGTGATTGGAGGATCCCATGAGGATTGTGCAGTACAAGCTATATGGTTCAAGTTATTTAATGAGCCATCCTACAACATTTATTATGCAATAGAGGTTGGCTATCAAGTGGCAGAGATTGGAGCATGTGTTTTGCTAGATCTAGCTTGATTAGTGTGTAGAAATTGGAGGTTGTGCTGATAGCTTGTGAGGAGCTTTGTAAAATTATTGTTACATGATCTCTATGACATATAATATACAGATAGTTGGGGTTTTTAGCTTTAAGCTTTCCCATGAAATACTGTGTTCATATGTGTGAATTTTTATGGTTTTAATGTACGCATGCAATTGATTTTATTTCCGCATGTAATGATCAATGGTAGAAGAGATTATGTATTGTGCATGAAGCTAAAATAGTGTGTGATCAGGAGAATCTTGGTGAATAATATATCATTTATTCAAATTTTCTACATTTATAATAGTATATTTCCTAAGCATAAAGAACGATTTAATAGAAAATTTCTTGACCTCGCAAGAGACATAACAAAGCTAGAGATTCCTCCTGATCGTCGCCATTTTGACATTGTTGTTGCTTGTGAAGATGATGATGGAAATTATGTGGATGTACCTTTGATATCCATATGCTTCCACTAGGTCTAGTGTTTCTAGATCAAATATTATCGATTGTGGTATTACTAAGCAAATTCTACCAGGAAAAATTTAGGAATATTTTCTTTTCTTCTGGGAGATATCAATTTATGAAACTTTTGTAACCACAAAGATTTGCTATATGGTCATCTGTGTTTTGGAGGTACTGCTGTGACATGTCACATTGGTAGTATAGCAATGCTATGCATTATCTTCACATATAGGGAGGTATATGCTGCTCATTGGGTGTTATAAATGTAGGAAATAACTAATAGTATTTCACAATGCACACAGAAAACGCTTAGCAGCATTCTTGAGCATCACTCCAATG
The DNA here is from genome assembly GCA_034641835.2 of Pinus albicaulis. Lineage (NCBI taxonomy): Eukaryota > Viridiplantae > Streptophyta > Pinopsida > Pinales > Pinaceae > Pinus > Pinus albicaulis. The sequence continues at coordinate 676,819,312 of CM076581.1, forward strand.
TTTTCCAGGATCACGATCACTCCATGCATAGTAGTTTTACGCTCACAACCTCAAGATATTTTCCACACCCCAGGATGAGAAAATTTCAACAATTATTTGACCATCAACTAGGCATAAACAAATGCATCTAGAAACCAATCCACACATAAGTCAGTGAATAATATCGATTTTATCTTAAGATTCAATGTATTAAAATTAAATCATTTTTTCTTGCGCTCATCCTTCCACAAGAAAATTTTCTTACTCAACACAACAATGATATCTTCCATTTACAAGTCCTACCACATAAAGCTACAATAATAGGTTTATGATCCTACACAAGGGCACACAAAGTAGATTCTTTTGCTTATGTAGGTTCAGTCAATCTCCACACAAAATTTAAAAGTATTCAATTACTAGAAAATATATATTTACACATGGTTCAAAGGCCCTCTTGGCCTAATTTACATTGGCTAGCCCATTCTGGCCTTCAATCCAGTTCTTGGATTTGCCAGTAAGTAAAGACACAAATTTTTTTTTGGCTATTCATGAAAGAACATGGCCTCTAAAGGGGAAAAAAGGGGCTAAAATAAACCCAAAATCAAACAAAATTCATTCCTCTGAAATTAATTGTAAAGCTGGAAATATGATGCGAACAGAAAGTGAACATGTTTTAAAGGTCGATGTGAAGCAAACAAAGAAAAGAAAATCAGACAATATAGACAAAACTGGAAAGAAAGATGTTATCAAGGGGATCAATGATCATTCTATTTATGTATCTGATTTTTAGTTAGAGGTTGCTGAAGCAAAAGTAAATTTGAAGAAGAAGAAATGCAAAGACAAGAAAGAGATGGATGAAATAATTTTTCCTTAAGGGAAGCCAATGCAGTTGATTGCAGGCATAGAATTTTCGTCAAATGATATTGGATCAGCATTGCAGTTTCTGGAAATTTTCTCAGCATCTCAACAAATATGTAGTTCTTATCAAAAATGTGTTTTAAGTTTATATCTATGGTTCAAACTGAAAATTTTTCACCGTGGATATTTTCTTTTACATTGCCGTAGTTATACCTTCTGCAGTACCTATTTTTTGCTACAAACACACTAGTGTGATGGTATGAAGTGGAAAAAGTTAATACTGGTCAGTTTACACCATGATTTGGGCTAACATAACTTCCTACTTATTCAGTTCCTGATTTTTGCAATTTAGATATAGCCCATAGCAGCTTTCCATTCTTTCAAAGCTATGATTTTACACTAGTCAACAATAATTGTTATAGAAGTTCTTTGATTGTTAAAATAAAAGTAATCTTTCCAAGGTAGAATTTTGGAAGTATCTGTAAATGAGGTCTTATAGATGTAACTTACCGGTATATGACAATATATTCTATGCTTAGTGCAAGTGAAATACCAAAGCCTCTATGATCATTAAGAAAATATGGTTTTGTAAGGTCTTTTTATTATAATGAATTTCCACTGTGCTGTTGTCCACATGCTTATATTGAAACTATGAAAGTTTAGTCCCAATTGTCAGGCCTTGGCCTTGATTCTATCCAAAATATCTCCTCTTGTTATAGGGCTTTGACATGTGCTTACCATTCAACATAACAATATATGATAAACTTTGTGTTCATAAACAAATGAGAAATGATGACTAAAAAATGCCACTAAATGAATGAAAAAACCACTGTTCTATGGGGATGTGTCCCTTAGGGTGGGAGGGGGCCCCTCCATGTTTCCCATGTTCCCAAGGTGTCTTTTTCTTGTACGATGCTCCAAGAAAAAAAAATTCCACACATCTCTTTTGGGAAATGCGGTGAAACATATAGGGAAATGCATTTCCCCAAAAGGGTTTTTTATTTTTCCCTTTTTTGGGATGATTGAAGAAACATTTCTCTACATATCTCTTTGGGAAATGTAGACGGAAACTTTTCCCGAATGTGAAGGATGCATTTTCCAAAAGGAGGATTTTAAGCTTTTCCCTGTAAAAAAATGTGCTTTTGGATGTCTCTTAGAAATAATGAGTTGTCAATTTTTATGGTGTCCCAAATGCTTCTACTTGCTTGTTTGACCATCTCTATATGCGCAACGAAGACTGCGATTCTGTGTATTCCTTCGAAGTCACTCTTTATTCATTTGTTCACTCTTTCCAATTCCATTAAAACCCTCACCTAGTCCAATATACCATCATTTTGACACGAGTCATTGATCCACATTGTACTTTTGACTAAACAATGCTAATTAAATTGTACTTTGTCAATTTCAGATTTTTGGCAATGTTATTAGAACCCCATTGTCGAGGTTCCTAATGTAGTCAATGTTCTTTATCCACGTTGTGTTCACTCTGTTGTGGATCATCTGCATATCCTTTTAATTTTATATTAAAAATACAAAAAAATCTGAAATTGAAAGAAAAGTAAAAATGTTAAAGTATTATAGTTTTATACTTTGGCATAAAAAAGAAAATGTTTTTAGTTTGATGTATTAAAGTTTAATTGTTTCAAACTTTGTACAAGTGGGTTTTATATCCAAATATTAAAGGCTGATTAATTTTACATGGGGAGAGTGTTGATATTAAAAGACTAAACCGGATGACCCAACCTGCGGGCACTACCAGCACGAAAGTTAATGAAACGGGTGCCTCCGTAGTTCACTGGGTTGATTGCAGAGGAAATGGAGATGGACGGTGGATATTGACTATGGGGGCACTAGCCGGAGTTATCATCCGTACTCCTAGACCCCCCGTAGCGACGTCATATGCTAAATGGAAAACAACTATTATTTGTGTCAAATTAGTCCAACGGTTAAGTGACACGTTGCGTAGGCATTTAACACAAAAATCGCGCCACCTATTTAGGGGTATTTTTCATTTTGTTTTCAAAATACTTTTCAGTTTTTTGCGTTTTGACTTGTTGCATTCTCCCATCACCTTTCTGTTTTTGTTCACCTTGCAAGAGTATTCCTTCAGCTCCTTTTCTAGTCATGGCTAAAAGGTCTTCTTTGTCTGGTTCATCGAGCCACATTCCTCTCATGGATAATGAGAGAGACATTCAAGATACCGTGTCTTCAGTAATACATCTTCCATTCTATCAACAAGTTGTCTTGAATAATGATAATTCCCCTTTCTATTCCACCATGAAAAAAACCGGAATCCTCTCTGCATGCATCCCGAAGACCCATTTATTCCCAGATTTTATCTATTGGCTGGTTTCCTCAATGTATCCCAGAAAATTTTTCATAATGAATTCCCAAGGAGAAAATGTTCTGCAAACGTCTAACCAATTAATCCGCCAAGCCCTGTGTTTTCCTGAGGCCGAATCGTCAGTTCAATTTTCAGAAGATTCACTAATTAAGTAATATGAAATCCTTGCAGGAGAGGAATTCAATCATTTTATGTTCCATTTGAAGCCTAATATGAAGCAGTTTCAGGTAGAGTGTGGAGAATTTACTATGGGAGTTTTCAAAGAAGAAACCCGGCCTGTATTGAGTAGTATTTCTAAAATCCTGGGCAAAGAAGATGACGTCACAGTGGAAAAGTCAGTCCTGGGAATGTACACCATGATGATGAAGCCAAGAATGGTCCTGGATATTCCATCCTTTTGGCAAGAAGCAGTCAACTCACAGTTGATGAGTCTTTCACTAACAGGTTCTTTTAAATTTCCCTCACTGATTGTCTACTTATTTTTATATCAGAATGTTGAGGAATTTAGGTAGTTAGGTCTAAATATAATGGATGTAAACAAGCAAAGGTAGTTAGTTATATTCTGGACAGATATAATCAGAAGGGAGCAAAATGAAGTGGGTTTATTTGATTTTTCTAGTCAGTATATGCCCATTGCATATAAAATATTAAATGGAATTCATCCTCCTTGTTTCTTACCTAAAGCCTAGGAGTTTCTAAATTTAGGTACTAGCTGTAAATTTGGGGTCTGGTTTGTATTTGAAGAATATTCTAAAATAAGGTTGTATGGAGCGAATGTTGAACCTTACAGGCTCCCAACATTTGTACCAATGAGGCTCTTCGCCTTAGAATTTATCAGACAGAGCCTGAATGTTGATCATGTGCACTTTGTTCCTATGAAGAAAGGTTATATGTATAAATTACCTATGAGTGTGGGACCTTTCATATTTAATATGAGACAGGCGTTTGACGAAGTAACAAAATTGTTGGAGGAAGCACATATGCTACTAGGAGAAAAATGGACTTATGATCCCCATGGTGTAATTTCACAGAGAAGAATTGAGAACAGATACTCATCTTTCATTCATGAAAGTAGACCTGAGCAAGAAAAGGTAGCAATAAAAGTTGAAATAATTTCAGTGAATATAAACATTCAGACTCCTGTTATAACTGAGAAAACAAATAAAAGAGATAAAGAAGCTATTATTGACTTGGATGATGAGGAACCGAGAGGTGAGAAAAGGAAAACAATTGTTGAATATCATTCCTCTAATTCACCTAGTTTTTCCTTGCATTTGGGTGAAGAGAAGAATTCTCCCGCTTCCCCTGGAGGTCATGAATCCCCTCATGAACAAGAACCCTTAATCAAACATATGTTTTCGGAAATTGAAGAGAGAAATCAGAAAATGAAGGCCAGCATGGAGGCCCAAGCAGAACATCAAGTTGCCACTGATCAGAAAAGGTTGTTAACTGTAATGTATCTTGAAAAAGATCAATTTAGGATTGCTCTGTCACATCCCAAAGGAATTTCAATTGGGTCCTCAAAAAATTTTAATACTGTAAATGTGACTACGGATGTTAGAAATATTCCACTAATGGACAAAATTAATTTGCATATGCAGACCGGAAAATTGATTGTTAATGAACTCACAAAAATAAATGCAATGGTAGTTAAAGCTAAAAACATGTTGGGGAAAGTTATCAAACAATTGAAACTAGAAAAATCCAACTCAAGGGCCTTAACAGTCCAAAATGAAGAATTGAAGAAAGTCATTATAAAGATTGGAGTAGACCCCGGTGATAAAGTTGTTGTACATAAGTTCATGCAAACTGCTGAGATAGAAATATCTACCTTGAGAATGAAATTAAAATTGCCTGCTGCAGAACATTCAATGGTTGCATATGTAGAGAAAGAAAAAGAAAAACTTCTGCAACAACTAATCTAAAAGGATGAAGAACTTTCCAAAGTGAAGTAGACTGCAATTTCTTTACAAAATCACATTGATAATCAGAACTGTACTTTTGTTTTCATACAGGTGATGCAGATCCTCAAACACAAGTTATTCAATTAAATACTGAGTTGAAGATGGTTGAAAGGGATAGAAAGAAGGCTCAAACAAATCTAGAGACCGCCACAAAATTGATGAAGATCACGAAAAATGAAGCAGATAAATACAAAATGGTTTTCAGAAATGCTGAAGCTGAGATTAAGAATCTCAAAGAAATAATGAAAGGTAATTTGTCATTAATACAAGCTAAAGATATCATTTTGACTGATATCATTTCATAAATGAAGTCCAATTGGTGCTTCCTGATGATAACTGCAAAAGAAAAAAGTCTTATTGTGGAATGTAAAGAACCAATTATGGTTGATAAGCAAAAAGTGATTAACAGAGACATTTGGGCCAGAAGATTTATTGATTTTATCAATTCCAAATTAGATCAGGAGTTAGAGGAGAATGATATGCAGGACAAAATGTTATATGCAGTGGAAATTAATAAATTTTTTATCAAGAATGATCTCAAAAAAGCTGCAGAAAAGAAATTAATGGAAATCAAAGAAGTAGTAGGTCAATTTGATAAACATTTTGATAAAATGACAAGGGTAGTTCTGCCATCATGCTGGGGAGTTGAAGGAAATCTTCCACCGTGGAGCTCTTATGAGAATTTACTGGTGATGAAAAAAAGCAAGGTTGATAACATGCATGAAAAGACTCAGGTGCTTAAGGGAGAGACAATGGTAAACTTCTTGCAGAGACATTTCCAACTTTTGTGGATGGTAAAAACTCTTTTCTCTGAAAGGCCTTCTTATGATCGAATTATTGAATTCAGATTGGAGTATCACAATCTGACTCATTCGTCCAGGACAAAGGTAGAAATATGGAAAAAGTGTAGAGCTTGGACAATTGACCTGCCAAAAGGATCAGTAGCAAAGAAAGACAAATCAGTTGATCAAGGAAAAGAAGCCACTCCATAAACCATTTCTATAGATTAGGATATTTATTTTATGTTATGTTCTCAAAAAAAAGTAATTGTAATAAGAAATTTTCAAGGCATGTACTAGACAGCCTTCGAAATCTTGAAGTAGTTTTGGTAGTTAGGATTGGTTACAGCAGTTCCAAACTGCTTTTTACTGTATTAAATGTAATCTTCAAGAGGGAGAAAGGTTCCGAGTTTTGGACCTCCAGACAAATATTTTTGTACTCAAATATTCAAATAATAATGGATGAGTAAGCAAGTTTCTCGCATTTTGTTTATGTTGAAGTGTATTTCAGTTTTCGTTATGTATTTTCTTCTATGAATAAAACAAGGTTATGAGCAGCAGGTTTCTTTTAATTTCTATGTATAAGAGTTAAAAAACCTTAATTGGCACTCCTTTGTTTTAACTATTTCCTTCACACACTTTTTATGGCGTTTGGAATGGTATTTTCTGTATAAAACATCATATCAGTTTGGACTTCTTCTTACATTTTCTTCTAGTCACTTCAATCAACATTAACAGATGACAGCATTGTGAGGAATTCATAATATTTGACACTTAAGAATTTGATTATAAATACTTGAGGGTTAATAAAACCGAGACATAAAAATTTGTGACATAATCATAAAATTTCTTAAGCACTGATTCCTTATCACAGCTAAGGGATTGTCTCTTAAGGTACAACATTAATTGGCGTTGTTGCCGGGGACCAAAGATTCAAAGTTTTCCCTAGGTTTTGTTCATATTTCCTCTGGTTGTTTAGAGAGGAGGAAATACTAAGTTGTGCTTCTTTAAAATAATTATGGCTCCTAAGAGGCCTCACACGAGGTAAGATACCTCTCAGAAAAAAGCTCCTATTTTGTCTGATCCAGAAAAGCTAGTTTCAAAGAAGGGCCAGAAAGCAAAAATATTTTCTACACTTGACGCCACACTGCTTGCACCAGGCAGTAGTTCACATACTTTTTCATACAAGGATATTTCTCATAAACTCATTTTCCTAGAAAAATAATCCTCACCTTCACCCATTTATTTCCAACAACCAACATTAGAAGAACAATATTTTGAGTTTGTATCATTTCCTCTTACAGAAACTCAACCTCATAGAGTTTCCAGTTCTTCTGCTATTGTTAATACACCTATCCCTATATCAATTTTTCCACCTCATTCATCCCCAGCTACAACTGGTATCCATTTTACCCCCACTCAAGGAGCAGTCAATCAGGGCATAAACATGGCATCCCCTGCTTTCTTGATGAGTATATATGCACCATTAAATATACCCCAACCAATGAATGAAATGCCTCAGGAGTATCTCAAGTTTCTTCCTAGATTTACTGGTGAAGATGAAATAGCTACAGAAAAGAACTTGCCCTTGTTCTACACATTTGCTGAAAATTTTTATGTAGAACATCTTGATGTGGTAATGAGACTTTTTGTACAGTCTCTAAGTGGAGAGACAAGAAAATGGTTTAAAGGATTACCTAATGGCTCAATCAATGATTGGGATGAATTAGAAAGACAATTCATCCAGAGACGGGGTGAAAAAAGAGACCATGGTTATTCTTTAACAAAATTTAATGCTATAAAGAAAAAATCAAATGAAAGTATGAGTGATTTTGTCAAAAGATTTAATAAGTTGTACAATATTTTTCCTGTGGAAATGAAACCTCCTCCTATTGGAGCAACAGTTGTTTTTGCTGGAGCATTTGAGTCAGATTTTAGTTTTACATTGAGAGAAAGAAGATCCCCCACTCTTGAACAGATTCAAACTGATGCCTTAGAGATTGAGGCAAATATGTCTGTTGTTGGGAAATTTCAAGATAAAGAAGGAGCCTCATCTCAAGATCAGAGGATCGATGATATGACTAAGGTCATACAATTTTTTTTTAACAAATTAGTAAAGATGGAAATAGACAACAACAAACTTGCAAAACAAAACAGAGGGGTTTTCAATCCCCAGTTCAGAAAACAACCCTTGCAGATTTTACAAAGAGAAAGAAAGGATCAAGATCAAGTGCAAGCTGCTTTATATATAGAGGTAGCACCATCACGTTCTGTTGATGATAATGAAAAGGAAGATGAAGATCTAATTTCTTCTGTGTATATGGAGGATAGTGAAATAAAAGAGGAAAATGAAGAAGAATATAAAGAGGAAAGAAAAGAATCTGATATCTCATTTGATCAAGAATAAATGGATGATTACTACAAACAATTTACTGATTTTTTTCAATTAGAGTTACATAAAAAATAAGATTTAAGGTTAAAAAAGAGATTTAGAACTCAATATGATGAGCAAAAAGAATCAGAATCAATACCTACTCCAATGGCGACTCCACTACAAAAGAACCAAATTAAAAAATCAAACAAAGGGAAACAACCCATGAATCATGAAATAGAAAAAGAAAAACAACAAGCTGATGCTTCCCAAATAAAACATAATGATCCTAATATTTTGGAGAAGATTGTTATTGTTTCTGATAAAACTAAAAATTCAAACAGAAACCAAGAAGAACCTGAAAAGCTGACAAAAAAAAATCAAACTTTTAGTTTGTCGAAAGAGTTAGAAAAAGTGAAGATTCAAATACCACTTCTTGAGTTGGTCAAAACACCTAGTTATAAGAAAGAAATTGTAGAGTTTATTAATTTATCTCAGTCTGACGAGGTGGGTGATATAGTGAACCTGCAAGAGGAGAAAACAATGGTTACTTTTAGACCTCATGTTGAAGAGGTAGATTCTTTTGTTCCACCTTTTTATATATCAGTTATGTTGCATGATTTCATTTTACATAATTGTATGCTAGATTCTAGTGCATCACATAATCTAATGCCACTTTCTGTGATGAAAGAGTTAAATTTGCAAATTACCAAGCCATATAGAGACCCTTATTCCTTTGATTCAAAAAGGGTGAAGTGTGTGTGGATTATCAAAGATATGGTTGTTTCCTTAGCTCAAATTCTAGCTAAGATTATTATGATGGATGTGGGAGTAGCAGATATTCCAGCTAGATTTGGTATGTTGTTGTCTAGATATTGGGGGGAAAAACTTGGAGGGGTTTTGAAATTATATTTCACATATGCCATTATTCTTGTTTATAATGGGGAGGAAAGGAGGTTATACAAAGAAACCAAATTTTTGAAAACTACTACCAAGAAAGATGCAGGTAATTCCCCCATTTATGGTTAAGATAAGGAGGATCTCTCATGTTTCATGCTGCATGAAGATGCATAATTTGCTGAATATTCACAAAAGAAGCTCCCTTCAGCCATTGTACATAAGGAGCTGCATTCAAATAAGCTTTGGAAGTGTTATTTTGATGGTGCATTTTTTAAGGAGGGCACCGGAGCTGTATTCATATTTGTATCACCTGAAGGTAACCTTGTACCTTTTTCTTTCAAACTGGAATTAGAATCCACTAATAATGTAGCTGAATACAAAGCATTTATTTTAAGTTTGCAAATAGCTAAACATATGGGAATTCAGTCTATCTTTGTTTTTGGCGATTCTGAATTAATCATAAGGCAAATTAAAAATTGGTGTCACACTAAGCATCCCAGATTTAGGTCCTATAGAAATGAGGTATGGGATCTAGTTGAAAATTATTTTGAGGCCTTTAATTTACAATTTACTCCAAGAGAGGAGAATAGAATGGCAGATTCGTTAGCAGTTGCAGCCAGTAAATTCAAACCACCAATCAATCCAAGGTTGAGATATGAGATTGAGTTGAGACACAAGCCTCCAATTCCTGATAATGTAAAGCATTGGCAGGTCTTTGAGGATGATGATAATATTAACTAGTTCTTGACGATGATTGGGAATTTTGAAGAAAGTCAAATTGATTTAGAAGTGGATGAAAGTGATCAAGGTGAAATGTCTAAAAATCTGAAACAGACAATTGGAAACCAGAATATAATTCAGTTTAAAGATAATATTTTTCCCAAAGGTTTGGTACCTCTTGAAAGACTATTTGATGCTAACGATGTGGCACTAAACTAGAAAAAGGTATCCTAAGATGGAGAAATGGAGGACTGTAATTTAGGAACTCAACATGAGCCTAAAAAATTCAAACTGTTCAAAGGAGTTCAAAAGGAATACAAAGAGAGGTATGTAGATCTTTTCAAGCAGTTTACGGATGTATTTGCATGGTCATATGAAGATCTGAAAACTTATGATAAAAGTATTATTCAGCATAAAATTCCATTGAAATATGGGATTAAGCCTCATAGATAGAAGCTCAGATGGATTAACCCATTATTGATGGCTCCAATTGAAAAAGAGGTAAAGAAAATTTTACAAGAAAAGATTATAGGTCCTTTAAGATATTCAGATTTAGTTTCCAATCTTGTACTGGTCATGAAGAAAAATGGAGAGATAATATTATGTGTAGATTTCAGAAGCTTGAACAGAGCTTCACTGAAGGATAATTATCCTTTGTCAAAGATGGACTTTGTCTTGCAGAAAGTAACTGGATCATACATGTTATCTATGGTTGATGGTTTTTCCGGGTATAATTAGGTTGTTGTGGAGAAGGAAGATCAAAAGAAAATTGCTTTCACTACACCCTGGGGAACATTCATGTATGCGAGGATGCCATTCGGCCTCATGAATGCAGGAGCTACTTTCTAAAGGGAAATGGATATTACATTTGCAGGGGACAAATTTTTAGTTATTTATCTTGATGATGTTACAATTTTTTCAAGTTTTGATGATGAACACCTACAACATTTGCAGAAAGCCTTTTTAAAATGCAGGAAATATGGATTATCATTGAATCCTAAAAAATTCTTGTTTTCTCTAGAAGAAGGAAAATTGCTGGGCCATATAGTTTTAAAGAAAGGAGTGAAGATTGATCCAACAAGGGTTGAAGCCATACAGACAATTCCACTCCCTCGAAGTAAGAAGGATATTCAAAGATTTCTTGGAAAAATCAATTTTCTGAGAAGATTTGTTCCAAATTATGCTGAGATTGTCAAGAAAATAACAGAGATGTTGAAAAAGGATGCTGAAGTAAAGTGGGACAAAGATGTAAGGGAATATTTTGGAAGAATTAAAGAAGCTCTTGTTTTAATCAGTCCAGATTACTTGAAGCCATTTCAAATTTTCTCATTTGCATCTTCTTCTACAATTGTTGCTGTACTACTACAAAAAAATGAAGAAGGAAGTGAGTAGCCTATAGCGTTTTTTACCAAAGTGCTTAGAGATGCAGAACTGAAGTATAATATCTTGGAGAAACAAGTATATTCTCTGGTTAAATCATTGAAGGCTTTCAGAACTTATATACTTCATTCTCAAATTGTAGCATACGTGCTTAATTCTGCTGTAAAGGATGTATTAGTATAGAGTGATGTTGAAGGGAAAAGAGGGAAATGGATTGCTAAAGTCCAAGAATATGATTTGGATATCAAACCAACAAAGCTAGTCAAACGACTAGGACTGGCTAAATTGTTAACAGAATCTAATTTCCAAGCTTTGGGAATCAATTTACTTGCACCTGTAGAAGAATTCATTGAAGAAGCAAATCACATTCAGACAAAAGTGGCAATTAAATATAAATTCCTTTGTTCAAACTGGTATAAAGATATTATTCATTATTTTTGTTTCCTTTCTTTTCCTCCTTCAATTAACAGAGCTAAGTATAGAGCCTTGAAACTTAAAGCTCAAACTTATGTTATAATTGAAGCTAAGTTGTATTGGAAAGATCCTGCTAGTGTGTTGTTGTTATGTTTAACAGAAGAGGAAACCATAGAAGTAATTAAAAAATATCATGAGTGCTTGTGTGGAGGTCATTAAAGTTGGAAAGTAACTGCTCATAAGATTCTTAAATCAGGTTTTTATTGGCCCTCTTTATTTGCAGATGTATACAGGTTTGTTAGAAGTTGTCAAAAATGCTAGTTGTTTACAGAAAAGAAAAGGTTAGCTCCTTTACCTCTTATTCCTGTCTTTGTTGAAGAACCCTTCAGACAATGGGGATTGGATTTCATTGGGGAAATCAATCCACCATCAATTGGGAAATTTAAATAGATCTTGACTACAACTGATTACTTTACAAAATGGGTAGAGGTAGTCCCTTCCAGAAAAGAAAATGATTTGGTTGTAATGAATTTTTTGGAGGAAAATATTTTTAGCAGATTTGGATGCCCAGTGAAGATTGTGATAGATAACGCTCAAGTTTTCAACTCAGTCATGTTTATAAACTTCTGTCAAAATTATAATGTGATATTGTCCCATTCTAAAGCATATCACCCTCAAGGAAATGGATTAGAAGAATCCTCTAATAAAACGTTGTTGAAAATCTTGAAGAAGACAATAAATGAGAACCAGAAGAATTGGCATTCAAAGCTGGTCTTTTCTTTATGGGTAGTGAGGATGACTACTAGGAGATCCACTAGTAAGTCACTGTATGAATTAGCATATGGTACCCAGGTGTTCTTTCCTACTCAGCTAGTAAGGCCAGTAATATCTTTTCTTCAAGATGCTCAAGAGGAACCTAATGCCTTGATTAGAAGAATGAACAGAGTGATGGAATTGAGTGAAAGAAGAAATAAGGTTAGAGACAATTTGGTCACTTATCAGGAGAAAATGAAGTCCATTTTCGACAGAAAAGCAAGAGAAATCATGTTTCAAAATGGAGATCTGGTACTGAGATGGGATACAAGAAAAGAAGATAAAAGGAAGCATGGAAAATTTGATCCTTTATGGTATGGTCTGTATAAAATCATTGAATCCATAACAAATAACACTTTCATTTTGGAAAGTCTTGACGGAGAAGCAGTAGAATTTCCTGTGAATGGGCAATATTTGAAACACTATTTCCAGCACTAGAAGCAGTCATTTCATCATTGTATATATCCGGTTTCCTATCATTGTATATTTCTCATCAAGCAATTTTCGACTCCATGCCCCAAGTGAAGGCACTGATCTATAGGTTCTTAGTGTTTTGTGGCAACAAAAAACTATCCCCAGGTGGAGCCAAATTTTGTGGATCATATGCATATCCTTTTAATTTTATATTAAAAATACAAAAAAATCTGAAATTGAAATAAAAGTAAAAATGTTAAAGTATTATAGTTTTATACTTTGGCATAAAAAAGAAGATGTTTTTAGTTTGATGTATTAAAGTTTAATTGTTTCAAACTTTGTACAAGTGGGTTTTATATCCGAAGATTAAAGGTTGATTAATTTAACAGGCGGAGAGTGTTGATATTAAAAGACTAAACCGGATGACCCAACCCGCGGGCACTACCAGCACAAAAGTTAATGAAACGGGTGCCTCCGCTGTTGACTGGGTTAATTGTGGTGGAAATGGAGATGAACGGTGGATATCGACTGTGGGGGCACCAGCCGAAGTTATCAGCTATACTCCTAGACCCCACAAAGTGATGTCATATGCTGAATGGAAAACAACTAATTCATGTTAAATCAGTCCAACGGTTAAGTAACACGTTGCGTAGGCATTTAATGATCGAGGGTAAAATCTTGATACCCTTAGCCAAGACCTTTTACTTTGGCTGATAATTAGAATTGCATTTAATTAAGACATTAATGAACTAAAATGAAAAATTTTAGCTGTAAATAAGAGGAACATAAATGAACAAGATCAAAAATCATAAGAACACGTCATTTGATGACGGAGTTCGTCCAGGAGGGACTACATCTCTGGGCCTCGGTGTCAAGATGGTGTAGGCTGCTGCATTATGTGTTGTAAGAAGAAGATGTACATGGATGTGTTTCCCTATGACATACAAGGAAAAATTTCCCTCACGCAGGAGTGGCTTGACTTCTTTAAGAGATGTTCCATTGCAAAACTCTCATACATAAAGAAAGACTCCTATCAGTATGACCATAGCTGACATGTAATAAATAAGAGTACCCTGCCAATCCTAGAAAACAAGGGATCTCAACAATACACATATTAAATTGAGCATCCCGCCAATGTGGCATAAAAGGGACTCATACATGACACAAATCCATAGCTGAAAATACATCAATAACAACACAAAGCAAGATCCCACAACTCATGTATCAACCGCGATCTGCAAGACATAATGCATCTCAAAGAGAAATAAATGAATAAGTACATGGAATCCACATCTTATACCTCATGCTACCATTTTCTGAAGGCTGAGCAGCTCTACGGCTGAATATGAAAACACCATCAATCTTGTGGCGTCGAAAAATGTGAAAATGACTACTCACATGCAGAAATCTGACACCTGCATGACCCACTTCCAAAAGTGGCTGAAAAATCAAAAACTCAGATGCATAAACTGAGCATGCCATCAAACTCATGGCGTCGAGTAGTGCTGAAACGACATAAAATTTTTCTCATTTGGACAAAGTCAAAATTTTGCCCTCCTGAAATTTGGCCTCAATCAAGGTTCCGCTTGCCTCTTTCTGGGCTCATGGTTCCACATGACCTGCAAATAAAAAAATATTAAACTCCAAATTCCATACGCGCTCCACTCCTCCATGGCCTGGGCGCACTTATGAAAATCTAAGTTTATATAAAAATAGTGGGCGGATAACCCAAAGAACTCCGTTGGCGGAGTGGTTGAGATTCGAAAAGTGTGTGAGGAGGTTGGGTGGTCAAACCCCGACCCCTCCATGAATAGTCAAACATTTGTTTTGAGTACCTGTATTAAAATTTCGAACAACCCACATTTAAGTTGGACAACCGCATTGTTTTTTAAATGGAGACACGTTTGTTTTTGTTTATACGTTGGTACGTTGGGCCACCCGTGGAGCGGGCCGACCTTTGAGGCCGGGCGGGTTCGATTTCCGCCGGTCCATGTACATGTGGCATGTTTGATGGTAGCGGTAGCGAGGTTGATAGCCCCCCCCGGCCCACACCAAAAAAACTGTTAATATAGTTTTTTGGTGAGATTCGGGGGTGGCGAGGGTCACGACCCTCACCCCCTTGTTTTTTTAATATATATTTTGTTATTAAAAAAAATTGTGCCTTTTTTTAAAATTAGATTTTTTGACCAAAGGAGACAATTTAAATAGGCCAAAAATTTTCCTGGAAACTGGCCTAAGCGTGCCGGAATCCGATGGCCAGGTTTGGTCCAAATTGCGTCCTCCTTAAGGCTGTCCAGTCACCAAGTCAAACCAAAACTTTGACCGCTCCTAACTCCTTCATACGAACTCAGAATTGAGTGTCGTCTACATCGTTGGAATCAGAAAGACGAGATCTACAACATGAACTTGGTTCGAGAGATTTTTAAACACTTTATTTTTTGAGCCTTTTACTCAGGCCACTTGTAATTGTACCTGATTAATCCACCTAGATCAATCCTCCCCACTGAGGAGCTTTTGGTCCTCCAAAAGAAAAAAGCTTTACCTATCATCAACTGTCTGCAAATTTCATTGAAAGGCACATCCCCACATGACTCCTTCACCTGACGTACATCGGAATCAAGATGCAAAGCCATCATGTACAACTGCTGCAATGCAATGTTTGAAAAGGCACATCCCTTCAAGAATCCTTCACCTCTCGTCCTTCGGAATCAGAATGCCAACACCTGCCTAAAGCTGCAACGAACATTACATTCTCAATGTGACCAACAATGACCCAAATATTTCCATACTTGCCACGAGTTTATAACATGTACTCGGTGGTCAAGCTTACAGCAAAATGGAAATCATACCTCAACAAAATTACAAGACTAGACCTCATCGTCACATTTCGAAGTGATGGAAAAACTCCTCATCACTTTTACATGAAAGAAATGCATCACACGACTCATAGAACATGACCAAAAAATAATCGTCACATCTCGAAGTGATGGCAACACATCATCACTTTTACATGAAAGAGATCTAACACTCGACTTATAAAACAAGGCCAAAAAAATATGTCATGGTTGCTTAAACGAGTGATGGAAACACATCATCACTTTCATAATAAAAATTGTGACAAATTATTTACAAGCATGGCCATGACAAGCTTAAAATATCTAGAAAAACAATCTAGAAGAACCACTTCTCATTTATTAAAACAAGTGGATCATTTCCCTGTGGCGAACTTGCTTGTCGATCAGCTCTTTCAACTAGTGTATGCATGGGGTCTTTGGCTTTACAGCGCTGCTCTGGATGAAGTTTCTAGCATGTGGCTGTTTGGTGGCCACTTTGGTCACAATGGGTACAAAAGTTCTTTTTCCTCCAAACCTGCTTAACTGATTTCTTTCCCTGTTGGGGAGAAGGCCTTTCGTGCCTCTTCCTCCTTTGTGCTGCCATCCTCTTCCAGCACTCAGAAATCACATGGTTATTTAAACCACAAAAATAAAAAGTTTTACGATGCCATATTTTACGACCGTGGTTATCAACATTCTTATAGTCAAAATGCACTCTGGAATAATGAGACTTAGTATACCTTCTGGGGTGGTCTCTGGTGCTATCATGATGATGGGAGCTCACCTCGGTTCCTTCACTACAACGTGCACTACCATGGAACGATGGCGAAGTGTCCCTATCATTCCTCTTCCTTGGAGAGTTCATCATTATCTATTTTCCCTTGTTGTCCTTTGAAAATCCTTCGCCAGTGTACCCCAAACCTACATAACAAGGTCGTTGCACAACCTTCAATAGTTCGGTTATGCCTTGGCCACGAATGCCAAGTCCTCCTCCTTTGTACCCCATTTTGGTGAGGAATCTCATGCCAGTACCTATGATGGGTATCTCCACACTTCCAACTGAAATGACATCATGTGAAGAAACTGAAGAAAAATCAAGACTGTTTACCTTAGGTGTTGATTGCGAAACAGATGAAGAAAGATGTTGTAAGCCTTCGTTTCACTTCACTTCCATAACTACCTCTGACATGGCTTGTAGATGAAGCTGCATCTATTGCATCTCCTCCTTCTCTTTCTGTAGGAATGCTTTTAAGGCATCATGATCTCTCTGAAGATTTTCATTGTTTCATTTCAAATCTTCCCACGCCTCTGTCGTGACTTACAACTGAAGCTGCAACTGTTGCTTCTCCTTCTTCTCTTCATGTAGGAACGCCTTCAATTCTTCGTTCTCTGTTGCTTTCTTTTCATAAGCCTTGTACAGCATGTTCACTTTCTCAAACACCCTGAGCATGGTTTCATACATGTCCTTGACATTTTCCATGGCTCAACTCAGCGAACGTCCAATGTTCACGCCCTGCAATCCAATCAGCAAGAATACCTGCTCTGATACCACTTGATCCAGGGTAAAATCTTGATACCCTTAACCAAGACCTTTTACTTTGGCTGATAATTAGAATTGCATTTAATTAAGACGTTAAAGAACTAAAATGAACAATTGTAACTGTAAATAAGAGGGACATAAATGAACAAGATCAGCAATCATAAGAACACGTTGTTTGATGATGGAGTTCGTCCAGGAGGGACTACATCTTCGGGCCTTGGTGAGATGGTGTAGGCCGTTGCATTATGTGCTGTAAGAAGAGATGTACATGGTTTTTTTTCTCTAAGAAATATAAGGAAAAATTTCCCTCATGCAGGAGTGGCTTGACTTCTTTAAGAGATATTCCACTGCAGAACTCTCATACATAAAGAAAGACTCCTATCAGTATGACCATAGCTGACATGTAATAAATAAGAGTATCCCGCCAATCCTAGAAAACAAGGGATCTCAACAATACACATATGAATTGAGCATCCTGCCAATGTGGCATAAAAGGGACTCATACATGACAAAAATCCATAGCCGAAAATACATCAATAACAACACAAAGAAAGATCCCATGACTCATGTATCAATCGGGATCTGCAAGACATAATGTATCTCAAAGAGAAATAAATGAAGAGTTACATGGAATCCACATCATATACCTCATGCTACCATTTTTTGAAGGCTGAGCAGCTCTGCAGCTGAATCTGAAACACCATCAATCTTGTGGCGTCGAAAAATGTGAAAATGACTGCTCACATGCGGAAATCTGACACCTGCATAACCCACTTCCAAAAGTGGCTGAAAAATCGAAAACTCAGATGTAGAAACTGAGCACGCCATAAAACTCGTGGCGTCGAGTAGTGCTGAAATGACATAAAATTTGTCCCATTTGGACAAAGTCAAAATTTCACCCTCCTGAAATTTGGCCTCAATCAAGGTTCCACCTGCCTCTTTCTGGGCTCATGGTTCCACATGACCTACAAATAAAAAAATATTAAACTTCGAATTCTATGCATGCTCCACTCCTCCATGACTTGGGTGCACTTATGAAAATTTGAGTTTATATAAAAATTGTGGGCGGATAACCCAAAGAACTTCGTTGGTGGAGTGGTTGAGATTCGAAAAGTGTGTGACGAGGTAGGGTGGTCAAACCCTGACCCCTCCATGAATAGTCGAACATTTTTTTTGAGTACCTGTATTAAACTTTCGAACAAACTGCATTTAATTTGGACAACAGCATTGTTTTTGAAATGGAGACACGTTTTTTTTTGTTTATACGTTGGTACGTTGGGCCACCCGTGGAGCGGGCCAGCCTTTAAGGCCGTGCGGGTTCGATTCCCGCCGACCAATGTACGTGTGGCATGTCCGATGGCTTCGACAGTGGGGTTGATATCCTGCCCCCCCCCCCCAAACTTTAATATAGTTTGTTGGTGAGATTCGGGGGTGGCGGGGGTCACGACCCTCAGCCCCTTTTTTTTTAATATATATTTTTTTATTAAAACAAATTGTGCCTTTTTTTAAAATTCGGTTTTTTGACTGAAGGAGGCAATTTAAATAGGCCACAAATTTTCCTGGAAACTTGCCTGAGCGTGCCAGAATCTGGTGGCCAGGTTTGGTCCAAATTGCGTCCTCCTTAAGGCTGTCCAGTCACCAAGTCAAACCAAAACTTTTACCGCTCCTAACTCCTTCATATGGACTCGGAATTGAGTGCCATCTGCGTCATTGGAATAAGAAAGACGAGATCTACAACATGAACTTGGTTCAAGAGATTTTCAAACACTTTGATTTTTTAGCCTTTTACTCAAGCCACTTGTACTTGTACCTGATTAATCCACTTGGATCATTTAACACAAAAGTCGTGCTACCTATTTAGGGGTATTTTTCATTTTGTTTTCAAAATACTTTGCATTTTGTTGCGTTTTGACCCGTTGCATTCTCTCGTCACCTTTCTATTTTTAGTCACCTTGCAAGAGTATTCCTTCAACTCCTTTTCTAATCATGGCTTAAAGGTCATCTTTGTCTGGTTAATCAAGCCACATTCCTCTCATGGATAATGAGAGAGACATTCAAGATACTGTGTCTTCAGTAATACATCTTCCATTCTATCAACAAGTTGTCTTGAATACTGATAATTCCCCTGTCTATCCCGCCATGAAAAAAACCAGAATCCTCTATGCATGCATCCCAAAGACCCATTTATTCCCAGAGTTTATCTATTGGTTGGTTTCCTCAATGTATCTCGGAAGATGTTTCGTAATGAATTCCCAAGGAGAAAATGTTCTACAGGTGTCTACCCAATTAATCCTCCAAGCCCTGTGTTTTCCTGAGGCCGAATCATTAGTTTAATTTTTAGAAGATTCACTGATTAATTACTAAGAAAGCCTTGCAAGAGAGGAATTCAATCAGTTTATGCTCCATTTGAAGCCTAATATGAGGTAGTTTCAGCCAGAGTGTGGAGAATTTACTAGGAGTTTTCAACGAAGAAACCCGGCCTGTATTGAGTAGTATTGCTAAAATCTTGGGCAAAGAAGATGACGTCACAGTGGACAAGGTAGTCCTGGGAATGTTAGCCATGATGATGAAGCCAGGAATGGTCCTGGATATTCCATTCTTTTGGCAAGAAGCAGTCAACTCATAGTTGATGAGTCTTTCACTAACAGGTTCTTTTAAATTTCCCTCACTGATTGTCTACTTATTTTTATATCAGAATGTTGAGGAATTTAGGCAGTTAGGTCTAAATATAATGGATGTAAACAAGCAAAGGTAGTCAGTTATATTTTGGACAGATATAATCAGAAGGGAGAAAAATGAAGCGGGGTTATTTGATTTTGCTAGTCAGTATATGCCCATTGCATATAAAATATTAAATGGAGTTCATCCTCCTTGTTTCTTACCTAAAGCCTAGGAGTTTATACATTTAGGTACTATCTGTAAATTTGGGGACTGGTTTTTATTTGAAGAATATTATGAAATAAGGTTGTATGGAGAAAATTTTGAACCTTACAGGCTCCCAACGTTTGTACCAATGAGGCTCTTCGCCTTAAAATTTATCAGACAGAGCCTGAATTTTGATCATGTGCACTTTGTTCCTATGAAGAAAGGTCATATGTATAACTTACCTATGATTCTGGGACCTTTCATAGTTAATATGAGACAGGTGTTTGACGAATTAACAAAATTGTTGGAGGAAACACATATGCTACTAGGAGAAAAATGGGCTTATTATCCCCATGGTGTAATTTCACAGAGAAGAATTGAGAACGGATAGTCAGATTTCATTCATGAAAGTAGACCTGAGCAAGAAAAGGTAGCAAGCAAAGGTGAAATAAGTTCAGTGAATAAAAAATTTCAGACTCCTGGTATAACTAAGAAAACAAATAAAAGAGTTAAAGAAGTTGTTATTGACTTGGATGATGAGGAACTGAGAGGTGAGAAAAGGACAAAATTTTCTGAAGATCATTCCTCTAATTCACCTGGTTTTTCCTTGCATTTGGGTGAAAAGCAGAATTCTCCCGCTTCCCCTGGAGGTCATGAATCCTCTCATTTACAAGTACCCTCAATCAAACAGATGTTTTCGCAAATTGAAGAGAGAAATCAGAAAATGAAGGCCAGCATGGAGGCCCAAGCAGAACATCAGGTTGCCACTCAGAAAAGGTTTTTAAATGTAATGGATCTTGAAAAAGATCAATTTAGGATTGCTCTGTCGCATCCCACAGGAATTTCAATTGGGTCCTCAAACATTTTTAATACTGTAAATGTGACTATGGATGTTAAAAAGATTCCACTAATGGACAAAATGAATTTGCATATGCAGACCAGAAAATTGATTGTTAATGACCTCACAAAGGCAAATGCAATGGCAGTTAAAGCTGAAAACATGTTGGGGAAATTTATCAAACAATTGAAACTAGAAAAAGCCAACTCAAGGGCCTTAACAGTCCGAAATGAAGAATTGAAGAAAGTCATTATAAAGATTGGAGTAGACCCCAGTGATAAAGCTGATGCACAGAAGTTCATGCAAACTGTTGAGATAGAAATATATACCTTGAGAAAGAAATTAAAATTTCCTGCTACAGAACATTCAATGGCTATAGAGGTTACAGAGGTAGAGAAAGAAAAAGAAAAACTTCTGCAGAAACTAATCCAAAAGGATGAAGAACTTTCCAAATTGAAGCATATTGCAATTTCTTTACAAAATCACATTGATAATCATAACTGTACTTTTTTTTTCCTACAGGTGATGAAAATCCTCAAACACAAATTATTCAATTAAATACTGAGTTGTAGATGGCTGAAAGAGATAGAAAGAAGGCTCAAAAAGATCTAGAGACCGCCACAAAATTAATGAAGATCATGGAAAATGAAGCAGATAAATACAAAATGGATTTCAGAAAGGCTGAACCTGAGATTAAGAATCTCAAATAAAGAATGAAATGTAATATGTCATTAATACAAGCCAAAGATATCATTTGGACTGATATTATTTCAGAAATGAAGTCCAATTGGTGCTTCCTGATGATAATTGCAAAAGAAAAAAGTCTTATTGTGGAATGTGAAGAACCAATTATGGATGATAAAAAAAAAGGGATTAACAAAGCCATTTGGGCCAGAATATTTATTTATTTTATCAATTCCAAATTAAGTTAGGAGTTAGAGGAGAATGATATATAGGACAGAACGTTATATGTAGTGGAAATTAATAAAATGATTATCAAGAATGATCTCAGAAAAACTGCAGAAAAGAAATTAATGGAAATTAAAGAAGCAGTAGGTGAATTTGATAAATCTTTTCATAAAATGACAAGGGTAGGTCTGCCATCATGTTGGGGAGCTGAAGAAAATCTTCCGCCGTGGAGCTCTTATGAGAATTTACTGGTGATGACAAAAAGCAAGGTTGATAACAGACATTAAAAGACTTAGGTGCTTAAGGGAGAGACAGTGGTAAACTTCTTGCAGAGACATTTCTAACTTTTGTGGATGTTAAAAACTCTTTTCTCTGAAAGGCCTTCTTATGATCGAATTACTGCATTCAGATTGGAGTATCACAATCTAACTCATTCATCCAAGACAAAGGTAGAAATATGGAAAAAGTGCAGATCTTGGACAATTGACCTGCCAAAAGGATCAGTAGCAAAGAAAGACAAATCAGTTGATCAAGGAAAAGAAGCCACTCCATCAACCATTTCTATAGATTAGAATATTTATTTTATGTTATGTTCTCAAGAAAATGTAATTGTAATAAGACATTTTCAAGGCATGTACTAGACAACCTTCAAAATCTTGAAGTAGTTTTGGTATTTAGGATTGGTTACAGCAGTTCCAAACTGATTTTTACTGTATTAAATGTAATTTTCAAGAGGGAGAAAGGTTCCGAGTTTTTGACCTCCGAAAAAATATTTTCGTACTCAAATATTCAAAGGCTAATGGATGAGTAAGCAAGTTTCTCGCATTTTGTTTATGTTGAAGTGTATTCCAGTTTTTGTTATGTATTTTCTTCTATGAATAAAACAAGGTTATGAGCAGCATGTTTCTTTTAATTTCTATGTATAAGAGTTAAACAACCTTAATTGGTGCTCCTTTGTTTTAACTATTTCCTTCACACACTTCTTCTGGGTTTTAGAATGGTCTTTTATGTATAAAGCAGCATATCAGTTTGGAATTCTTCTTACATTTTCTTCTAGTCACTTCAATCAACATTAACAGATGACATCATTGTGAAGCATTCATAATATTTGACACTTAAGAGTTTGATTATAAATACCTGAGGGTTAATAAAACCGAGACATAAAAATTTGTGACATAATCATAAAATGTCCTAAGCACTAATTCCTTATCACAATTAAGGGATTTTCCCTTAAGGTACAACACACTCTTTCAAATGTAAGTGCAACCCACACCTAATCCAATATACCATGATTTCGACATTAGTAGTTGATCCACATGGTAATTTTGACTAATCAATACTCATTAAATTGTGCTTTGTCAATTTTGGATCTTTGGCGATGTTATTAGAACCTCATTGTCAAGGTTCTTAGTGTGCTTGATGTTCAAGGTGATCAAAGGTTATAGATATTTTTCCACTTTTAGTGGTATGTAGAAGTAATTGATTGATTTCTAGTAATAAAAGTTTGTTCCAATTATATATTGTACGAGCTTTTAAAAGCCAAAAAAAATCTCTATCACTTTTCGGATAATATCGTTGGATTGTTTACATATATAATCACAAAATATAGCAATAAGTGAGACAAAAAAACTAGATATGGAAGGCAACAACCCCCAAAAAATTATTATTCGTATACTGTTGGTTTTCTAGCACTTGTGGAATAAGTTGGAGAGCCTCCTTTGAGAGATTTTCTGCTAGGGTATTGAGTTCATGGTATATATGGCCACAAGAGAACTAATCCAACTTGTTGTAGAATTATTTGATACCTTCCAAAATGTGAGCCAAATTAGGTGCCACTATGCTGACTGTCACAGACTCAATCCACAACAAGTTTTGAATCCCCCAAAATATTTAGTTTTTTGACATCTTTTTGGTTGACCTCATTAAAAAGAGCCTAGAGAGTTGAAAATTAAACTCTCATGTTTGTGCCCATACTTGGAGCATATTTGATATGCAAAAAATGAGAAAGGTTTTCATATTTCTTTCCACAATGATTTTATTTCATTTCTTTGATCTTTGATGTTGTGTCATCAATTAAATATTCCATTCCTCCATTAGCAGGACTGCCTACATACAAACCTCCACTTTGAGGTTATGTTTCTTTAAGTGGTTCACGCCCAATAAATTTCTACTCATCGATGCTATTTGGGTCATATGGTAACATTTCATCTACTTTTCATCAACCTCTAAAGACAAAACCCAGCATATCAAATGATTCATGCCCATTAACAAGACAAAATAAACTGGCTACAATCCATTCTGGTGAGATGCTGGATATATTGAAACCATTCCCACAGGCTTCAGAAACCACTATGGCTCCGGTTCAAGTTCTGGATGGAAAGACAAACTCCTTGCCAGAATCTCTTGGCAATCAATCAAGTTCTCTTGTAGTTTCATTTTTCAACAATGAAGTTAATTTTAGTTTACAGTTTTCCATCATTCCCCCTTCTGAAGTATTGAATATAGATAAAGAATATGGATTTAAACTGTCACCAGTGAACATGCCTATTGTGACAACATGTGATCTCTCTGATGGTACAGTTTCAAATTGTTCTGTAGTTTCTGCACTTGAGTCTGGATTAGATCATCATACTAGTAAAAAGCAGAAAAACATATCTAAAAAACAAGTAGGTATTTCAACAAATGAATGTTCAAATAAGATGAAAAAATCTGAGCACAATCCTAAAAAGAAGTAGATGCAACATGTGTCATTGATAGGAGGCTCTTAAAATATGGAAAGGGAGTCAAATGGAGACGTGGTTGCATAGAAGTCTAAACTTAGTGGTTCTCACAGGTGTTATCACTCCAGTAAATTCTTAAGTTGTGGGATTTTGTTTTTTTAAGTCAAAGAATACTAGAGGTAGCCATAAACCTACTTCAAACTCTAGGATCTATCCTGCCTAGGGTTTAGAGAGGGTTCTCTCTTTAATATTTAACTTTGTTTTAGTTTTGAATATTAGGCTAGTTATTAAATGCAGATTTGGTTTTGTTTTGTTGGATTTGGTGGGAAAATTTCACTTGGAGGGTAGATAGAGGGAAATCTACTTTTCCATTGGGCTATGGAGTCTAAGTCAAGCTAACAGAACTAGGATCAAGGCCTAAAAGGTCAAATGTATGCAGGGCAAGTTAGATACCCCTTGGAGATCTTGGGAAAAATGGTTTGTGAGGTTGTATGATTGGGATAAAGGGAAATTAAGGATCCTTTGATCTGGAAAAGGGAAGTAGTAGATATAGGTCAAATGGGAGAGGGAGAAATTAAGGGTTCCCTACACCATAAATCAGAAGAAAAAAAAGAAATGATAACTAGTTAAAAATAGGGTGCTATTAACATGTCTTGTAGTAATACTCCTATTTATGCATTCAGATTTAGAATTAAAACACAGATGTATGCATGTAACAAAATAAGATAACAATGACAAGTTTTAGAGAGTACTTCACTCCACATATATTATCACATGGATCTTGAAGTATGATGCCAAATATTTTATCCAGTCTGCTACTCAAAATCGAAATCCAAAGCCTTCAAGTCAACAAAATATCTATAGTAATCTCCAGCAATTTTATTCCACACCAAATACTTCCAAGAGTGAAGTATTTATATAAAATGTTTTACAAAATATCTTAGATGACTTCTAGGAATAAACTTAGGAAAATTAAATCTTTTACAACAATAATAGTGACATCTTGCTTAACAAACTAGCAAGCTGTCCTATTTTATTCAAAAATAAATAGAAATAGTTTGTAGATAAGAAGCAGTTGGCTACTTATGTGTCTTCCCTGCTAGATTTTTAGATATTTTTCAAACTCTAGTTGCCTTCACTGATACTCTTTCTCGCTAATACTCTTTATTACTGATCCTCTTTCAATTATGATACTCTTTACCTTCAGTAAAACTATCTTCTTGCTGTAAAAATCTGTTTTTACTGTGAAATCAGCAAACAAAATTTTTGTTCTTCATGTGTTTTCCTTTCTTCATAGAAAATCAGTCAATGCCTGCCACTCCTCATTTTTAGGAATTCTAATATACTTGAGTTTCCTAAAATTTTCATTAGCCTTGGTGTACCTGGAAAATGTGGGCTTTATGGAAAACAAATGTTTGATTTCATACTGTAAATAAAATAGATCTTCAAAACTTTTTAGCAATACTTTCCCTGTGGGAATTCATTGGCCTGTTGGCTTGTTCACCAGTTCTTTGGCATGTTCTCTGATCTTTTTGTCATAATCATTCTGAGGCATTAACTTTTCATTAATCACCATAATATCTGGAAGTCCCTTTTGCCTCAAATTGGTGAATTTAACCATGAATCTAGTGACAACAGTGTTCATTCCTTCACATTTTTCCTCAAGCTGTCTCATTAGATTTCTTTTAGTGGTTACTTTCCTATTTTATAGGATTGTGGTTGTTCTATCATTGATTTTTAACTCTTCAATTTGCTGTCTATTCTTGTTGTTTAGGAAATTTATTAACCTAACAGCATGTTCTGGTTTATCTTCCAATTCTTATTGTGTCTTTTGTATCTCTATCTGAGCTGCCAATAGTAACTCTCTCTGCTAAAAAATTACTTGAATTGATGGCTAAACATCATGAATGGCTTCAATTACTTTATTCCGTAAGTAATTTTTAATTTATGATACTTGATCCTTAAGAGTTAATTCTTTTTGGAGCCTGTTTACCTCTTCACTCAATATGTGAGCATTCTGTTCATGTATTTTGGCATCTATTTGAGATATTTTTGTCTTCTCAAGATTTTCAATTGTCTTGGTCAATCTATTGATTTCATTGGTCTTAAGGACATTTCCTCCATTTCCTTTACTAGTTGACTGCTTCCATCTGTGGGTGGCAACACTGTTGTAGAAGACTCAGTTACTGAAGTTGTTGTAGATGTTACTGGCACTGCAGTGGCCAGTGGCTCTTTAGGTGCCAGTTTCTCTCCTAAAGTAGATGGTACTACTGCTGTAATGACTGAGATAATAGTGGGAATGATTGGTTCCTTAACTATCTCTTTTCTTGGAAAACTTGGTCCATTTGTACTTCCATTTCTTTGATTTGAGCTATGAGTTGAAGTATCAAGCTCATCATTTCATCTTTCTCCTTCTGATCTTGTAAAACTTCCTTTGTTTGAGGATGTTCTCCTTGAGGAAGCTTGAGATGTTTCCTCAAGGCAAAAATTTCCTCATTTTATTTTTGTCTAATGCTTCAGCTGCTTTTATGTTTGTTGGATCATATCCTACTTGCAATACTAACTCTTCTAAGGCCTTTATCCTTAGATCTTTTGCATACAGTGAGGCTTTATCCATTTTCATTTGGTCCTACATATTAGAGATTGTATTTTGAAGTCTATGAGCACTCATAGCTTTGGTGGTCACTGTGGAATAGAGCATCTCTGATGTTTTCTTATGGAATTCAATCTAATCCAACTCATGGATTTTATCTATGGCTACTTCCATATCAACCTTTTTGTAATCAGCCACTATCTTTGGCACTGGTATAGTGGGTTGTATAATTGACATAATCAATTTTTGAGTTGAATAATCAAAGGCTGATAGGAATCTGTTTTGGTTACCTGGCTTCTGTTTCAAAAACTGAGAATATATTTCAATTTTTATTTCCTCATTCTTTAATTTGATTTGCTTGTATTTTTCCTTTATACCTAAATCCTTCTCCTTAGCTGAGTGTGAGGAGGAAGCCTCCATATTTTGGTGCCTCTCCGTTATTTGTGCATCTTCATTATTCAATTGTTCCTGATTCTGATTTGGCTCACTGATGAATACAGTGGCTACATTGGTCTCTGTCTATGTAGTGTTGGTGTTCAAAGGATGTGTTTCCTCAACATCAATGGTTACTTTGCCTTTAACTGCTGTATCCAGTTTAGGCCTCTTATTGTAAATGATTTTAAACTTTGTCTCTCTGGTAGTTTCTACAGTGTAAGCTCCTTCTTCTCTGATTCTTTTAGTGGATGGCTCTAGCTATTTGGAAACTTCCAAAGTGTGAATAATATTCCTTTGGTTTACTGCCTCTGTTAAAGCATTCTCAACCCACTCAATTTGATTAGCAAATTTATCTATATTTGGCTTTGAGTCATGGATAAAGGGTGTCAATTTACATTTTACCCTTAGTTTAGTTAAGGTCCCTTGTGGATCATAATTCAATTGGAAGCTTTCTTCTAGTTTGTACTCTAGTAATTGACTTACTTCTTCCTTTTCTACTTCTCTTTGATTACATATGAAAGGCCCAATTTGATTTTTGAGTTTAAACTGAGTCTTTTTCTTGGCAACCATAAAATTAATTGAATCTGAATTCTGGATCTGCCTAATGTATTCTAAGGCAAAGATCCTCATAGATGGATGCTTAGATAGCTTGTAGGGTAACAAGTTAGAACCAAAAGCTCTGATTTCAGTGAATTCCTTATATAAATACCAATCTCCTACTTTACTTTGCTCTAATAGCTGCAAAATTCTCTTCATTTCCTCACTGATTCTTGGCTGCTCTGCTTTTGTCAAGATGGTGGTCAATGGATGCAAAAACAACTCAGAAAACTCTGAATAACTGAATTATGTCCCTTCCTTTCTGAGTATAGATGTCCAGAAGGAAACTGATAGAGGCTTTCCTTCTAAATCCAATTTCTGAAGTGAAATAGGAAACTTCTCTGATTGAAAGAATACAAAAAAGTATAAAAGATAAGAGGTATATCTGAATACCCCTTCTAGCTGTAAATTAGACAATTGATAGTGAATGCTATAAGTTATAAAACCAACATAGTCAAATATAAATGAGGGTGACTACCCTGGAGAAAATGTAGAAAAAAATCCCAATATTGACTCATCAGTATGTCCATCGGTGAAGTACCCAAGTATAAAGGAAAGAATGGAGATAACATGCCTTGAACCTTCTAGGAACTTTGCAGTTGAATATGGAGGGTTTAATTTTGGGATTTCAACATGCAAAGGCATGAAAGTTTGTAAAATAATAAACCTTTTAGGAATGTCTAAGTTAATGTATAACTTAGTGAGGGCTTGAGGGTCTGATTAAAGCTATAACATTTGGCTTATAGACTCTGCCGTAATAGTAAATAGGACATCTTTTTTTGCATTGAAAATAGCTCTCTATTCAGGGATGTAATACTGGTGACATAGTCTGATAAGTTTTTGACAAGGGTGTGTCAGGGGGACTACATATTTGGGCAAATTGGATTCCCAAATGTGGACATCTTCTTGATCATCTAGGGATTTTTTAAAACACCAGTTGTATATATATAACAAATTGAACTCAACTACAGGATCAACTATTTTGTAGTCAATGTCTGCTAGAGGAATATGCTCAATATCAACAACTGGAGGCTGCAATGTATTGACTACAATGGCAGTATTTGGATTCATGGCTGGAGTAGCTTTGGGAGTATTTGAACCTTCAGATTTGTTTCCACTCTTTTTTTTTAGGCATCTTTATTGGCTTCTGCAAGCTTAAACTGTTTGCAGAGGCAATTTTACTATAACAGAGGATTGGTTAGGCAATTTTAGAAAACAAATAGAAGGCCTCTTTGGATTTGATGCTCAATTAGGTTTCTCCAATGAATTTTTGAGGCTAAAACTGGTCAAACACATAAAGTAGGGGTTTTCTGAGTCTCTTGGCTGTAGATTGGGCTCAAATTTTGATAAAAAGGGATTTTTAGAAAATATAGGGCACCTACAGAGGATTTCTGGCCTTTAGAGCTTGAAATTGACCCTAAAACTATGGAAAAATGATAATTTTCTTTGGAAAATGCTGCGCAACGGATTCTAGGATTCCTAGAAAAATTTTGCCAGGGTTTTTCTTGTTTCTGGGGCTTTTGGGTAATTGAAATTAATCAATTTATTTTTTAGGACAGATTCTTTTCTTTTAACGGTCTTTTTAATTGATTGTAGGCTAAATTCTGAGAAAAATGCTTGTATTTGATGCACGTATATGTTTAAACAGGCTATACTTCGGTCTTCTGGTCGAATTGGTTTCTTTAGAGCTTGAACTGGAGCAAGTGTGGTTCCTCGGCAATTATTTCATGTTTATTTGGAAAATTTGGGAAGTTCTGGGAGTAAAAATAGCAATAAATGGCTATAAGGGGGCTCTGTGCAGGTTTATACAAAATCGGGAGGGAAAACTTGGCTTAAACGTGAAAGATAGGTGAAAAATGCCTATACAAAGGTTTTATTAAACAATATGAATTTGCATTAAATGCAGGTCTAATCATGGCGGGAGGCGGTTTTGGATTGTAAAGTGTCGGGCACTGGATTTGTATACTTTCTTCTCTCATTCTTACCCTACCTTTCTATCTCTTTGTGCCATTATTTATCTTAAAAGCATGAGGTAAAACCCTTCTTCCTATATTTTATGGGATATTTGATTAATGATGTACTTGTCATGGAGGTTTTACCTTTCTACGTATTAACTCCTATATTTCTTCATATTTGGCTACAACAGGCACGTCACAGCCGCAATTCAGGGCACAACCCATCATTTTCCAGCATCTCCCTTATTTGTTACTACAGCGTAACAGCCATGGATGTATTAGCGCTATCTTTGGATTTCTTACGGTTTCTTGCTAGGAAATCCAGTTTCCCTTGTAAGAATATGTATTTTTGTAACAATGGAGTTGTTGGGAGGAATTTGGGATTTCAGGACTATGGTATAAAGAAGCCTATGGGCTGTGAATCGGGAGTCCTTTACACATATACAGATCTTGTAATTAATCTTTCTATTATTAATTGAATATACAACAGATCGTTCTTTCTCCTCTAATATTTGAGTTTCCGCAGCCCTGATCCAAGAGTTGGGCCCACTCTTGTGATCAGGTGATGCGTTCTTCTTTCTTTTCTTTCAGTACTGTGTTTTTTTTTTATTCCTTAATTGTTGTTACAGTTGAGTTAATTGTTGTGGATGCTTTTTATTTCTTCAGTTCATTTGATGGTTGTTAGAATGAAATTTGTGTTATAGATTAAACCTATGATTTACAGTAGACCGTGTGCTTGTATCTGCATATACTTTGCCGCTAACCTTGAAATAACTAACGCCCTCGGGTTGATAATTTATATGGAAAAATGATTGAATCTTGTTCATATCTAGACACCAACATTTTGGCACCGTTGTCGGGGAAGGATAACAGGTGCAAGAATAGGATCTGCAGTAGATCTCAAATTCGATCTCTCGTCTTGAGGTGGGAATCTATTGCCCAGCTTCAAGTCTTGAGCATAAGTGCCTTGTATTCTCTTTTTGGTTTCTTTCTTTCCTTCTTTTTGTATCATTTTGCTTTTTGTACAAATTAAGCCCTCGTCTTGGGGAAGGTGTTTTGTAAAAGCTTGCCCTAAGTCCTAGGCGTAGTCCAGTTTTTCTTTCCTGTCTTTCTTTTTAGGGGCCAATTTCTCATCCTGGGGAGAGTATGTTATTACTCAGCTCTAGGTCCTAAAATCTGATTTAATTTCTTTTGTTATTTTGTTTTATTTCCTGTGAATCTCTTCTCTTGTCCCAAGGAGGAAGTTATCTGTCCTACTTCGAGTCCTGAGTTTTTGATTGATTTTCTTTAATGAACCCTCTGCACAATTTGTATGAACAAATATCCGAACAAGAGGGGTAGAGGAAGACCCCCAAAGAAAGTGAAGGATTTGGGAAGGAAGATGTATATTTAGGAAATTATTGAAAAATCTAGATCTGAGGCATCATCTCGTGCTGCTACTAGGGTTAGGGTTCAGGCGAGATCTGAAGGACAGTCGGTGGAACAACCAGTGCCATCCATGGTATCGGAATATGTTCTTTCTACAGCAGAAGATTTAATAAACAGAGTACCAATGGAAGAGAAATCCTTATCAACAGCAGAAGGGGAAGAAGTGGCAAGTAAGGGATCAGAAGAATTAAGCAACTATAAATGGGAAGAAGAACCTCAAAAAGGGTTTTCGTCCCCAAGATACCAAGGCGGCGTTGTGAAAATTTCCATTGTTGATTTAAGAGACTCTGATCTGATAAAGAAATTTTCGAAGGACTTTGAGTCACTAAGGGACCAAGGGAGTGCGGTGTGACCACCTTCGGTTGAATCACTCCAGATATCGGCTGCGAAACCGATCAAAATTCCAAGTGAGTATTGGAAAATATTTATGGCACCTGTAAGTTCCTCCATTGATTTTCCTATAGGAAACGTTATAGGTGATGCACCTATGAGACCCTTACCTTTGAAAGCCTTGCCTAGTTTTCATGGGCTCTCTTCAGAAGACCCTGATATGTTCCTCTTTGAATTTGATATTGTTTGTCAAGGATACGACTATATGAATGATGCTCAAAAATTGAAAATATTCCATGCTACCCTAAAAGGGACAGCCCTGAGATAGTTTATGGGTTTAGGGGGAAGCATGATTACTTCATGGGAAGAAATGAAGAAAGCCTTCTTGGAAAAATATCAATATTATTGTAAATCTCATGACATCAAGAAGGAAATATTTAAATTTGCACAGAAGGAAGATGAAAATATGGAGGACTGTGTAGAATGATTTAAATACGTACTGCAGAGATCTGGACATAATGACTTGGATAAGGACATTCTAAAGTTCATTCTTCTCAGAGCACTCAGGGAAGAGTCTCTGCAACTCCTGGATATAGTGGGTAAAGGAGATATTTCAAATGAAAACTTTGAAACTATTTGTGATTACTGTATTAAATATTTAAGGGGGGCTGCAAGAAGTGGACAGGGTATTCGGTCATTAAAGACCTCCGGTGGATGGGTCACAAAAGCAGAGATTAGGAATTTGTTAAATAATCTAAGGACTGATATCCTGAGTACGCTATCAGCCCAAATGGACACTCTACAGGAAAAACAGAAGCAGAAGGAGCTGGAAAAAAGCATGGCCATATTCTGCCCTTAGTGCAGGAAGAAACACCCTTTGAAGGAATGCCTGCTGAACATGGTGGAAGCCTGTGCAATATATGAAAAGACTCACGCGACCAATGCATGTCCTTCCTTGCCCAGGCTGAAATAATTTTTCCAAGTACAAGCAAGGAAAGCACAATGGAATAGCTATATTTCATGGGGCAGAAGAAGCCATGGAAACCTCGACCACTGACAGTGAATCTAGGTATGTTTCAGGACCCATCTCAATATTTTCGTAATTTTAGTATGGGTCCCCAATCTGCACCATTTTCAGCCATGTGGCCTCAATACCAGTATCCCCCTTGGCAGCAATGGGTTCCTCAAGCTAGTTCGAATCTTTCATGGAATCAGACTTGGCGTGGATCCCCTCCCACTGGACAGTTTCCTTAGCCTATGCCTCAGAAACAACTTCAGTTGCCTTCCAATGTGCCCCCAGGAAACCAAACCATTAGAACTCAGCTTCCTCTCCAGCCCAACCCAAATCAAAATAATAAAGGGGTTCGAAAAATAGATACGATGAACCTTCCATCTTACAACGTTTCTACCGTAGGGCTCACTGAGATAAATCTACAGTCTGGCCGGGTAGTAAATGCACCTACTTCACCAATTATCATAGAAAAACTTGATGGTGAAGATACAGAACCAGAACAAAGAACAATGAGGGAGAATGCATATCAAAACATAATGAACTAGACACCTCCCCAAGTTGTTCCTAATCAAGGTCATTTAACATTTCCCCCATATCCTGAAAGATTGACCTTGAGCAAACCAAACCCTCAAGCAGAATTTGATTTTCTAGGGGAACTACAGAATCTTTTTGTTAAAATACCTCTTTACAAGCTATGAGGGATGTACCTATTTATGAAGAAAATCTGAAATAATACTGCTCAAAGAAACCGGGTAGAAAAATTAAGGATCCATTAACTGTGCATGTAATGGGCAGACTATCCGATATCATGTTAGGAAAGATAATGCCTGTAAAATACGGAGATCCTGGAAACCCGATTCTAACAGTAAAAATTAATGGGAGCTTCCATTAACATTATCATTGTTGAAACAATGAACACATTAGGACTTGGAAACATTAAATCAACCCCTACTATCATGGAACTTGCAGAC
Organism: Pinus albicaulis; assembly: GCA_034641835.2. NCBI lineage: Eukaryota > Viridiplantae > Streptophyta > Pinopsida > Pinales > Pinaceae > Pinus > Pinus albicaulis. The sequence goes on from CM076581.1 coordinate 676,853,275, forward strand.
AGATCCACAATTAAACTAGTAGCGAAATTAGAGGATGTGATCATTTCAGTAGACTCGTGACATTACCCTGTCGACCCCCTTATATTGCATACTCGATATTCAGTAGGTGACCATTGATCCTAGGAAGACCCTGGTTGGCAACTGCAGATGCCTATATAGGATGTCGGTTTGGACATATGATCATACCAAATGGGACAGTTACGAAGGACCTCAAGCTTTATTCTCCTACGAAACCAAGCCCGTCTGAAAAATCATCAACCAATCAAAAACTTGTACCTGCAGAAGAGCCTGAAGCTGAAAATGAAGATGTTAAACCAGTTCTCACTATTAGCCAGGCCCTCCGATTTAAAACAGAGACTGAAGATGATGCCATTAACACCTTCATTAATGATTCCAGTTTTGTCCCCGATCGAACTCAACATATTCTAGAAACTGTTATGAGCTGTGAGACACATGAAAACATTGAACCAGAAGATGACATAGAATACATTCCTGTAATCCCATTCCATGATAGTACTCCAATCGAGATTGAACCAGGGAAAACACTTAATATCAACCCGAACCTGTCTGAATCCCAGACCAAACATATTTTTAGAGTCCTTCAAGAACATCAGGAAGCTTTTTCCTGGGATTATACTGACATGAAGGGTATCCCTGCTAGCCTATGCACTCATCATATTTACATTAATGAAGATTTCCACCCTGTAAGACAACCTCAACGAAGGATGAATCCTGCTCTCAAAAATATTGTTAAAGATGAATTACAAAATTTTTTGGATGTATGATTCATTTATCCCATCTCAGATAACCAATGGGTATCCCCACTAGTTATCATTCCCAAAAATAATGGTAAATGGTGGATCTGTTTAGATTACAAGGAATTAAATAAGGCAACACAAAAAGACCATTTTCCTTTGCCATTCATTAACCAAGTCCTGGACACCTTGGCTGGAAAGAAGTTCTTTTCCTTCCTAGACAGATTTAGTGGATATAACCAGATCCAGATAGCTCCAGAAGACTAGGATAAGAAAAATTTTACATGCTCATGGGGAACCTTTGCATATAGGGTCCTTCCATTTGGCCTGTGTAATGCTCCTGCTACCTTCCAGAGGGCAATCTTGGGATTTTTTTCTGATTTGGTCGATGATAGTGTCGAAATCTATATGGATGATTTTACTCCATATGGGAATTAATTTGAGGAAGGATTGGAAAATTTGGAGAAGGTACTCAAAAGATGTAAACAGACCCGTGTATTGTTGAGTACAGTCAAATGCCATATGATGAGGGAAGAAGGAGTAGTATTGGGACATTTTCTCTTAGCCACTGGAATTCAAGTTGATCCAGCTAAATTAGAGGTAATATTACATTTTTCAGTACCCAAAACACCCACATAGGTACATAGCTTTGTTGGTTGTGCTGGTTATTATAGGCACTTCATAGAATTTTTTTCTAAAATAGGACATCCATTATTTCAATTGCTAACAAAAGATGTAGAATTTTTGTGGACCGAAGATGGCGAGACAGCTTTCACGGAAATTAAAGGGCTGGTGTGCACAGCCCCAATCCTTCGAGTACCTGATTGGGAATTACCATTTCACATACATACTGATGCTTCTCAGACAACAGTAGGGGTTGTTTTAGGACATAAAGTAGACAAAACATCGTATGAAATTTATTACGTTACTAAGAATATAATTCCCGCTGAACTAAATTATATGGTGATAGAAAAAGAATTCTTAGCCGTCATTTATGCTATCAATAAGTTTCAGCACTACGTCACCGGGTAATCTACTACTGTCCATACTAATCACGCAACAATTAGGTATTTGATGAATAAACCCATTACTCCTGGTTGTATTACGAGATGGTTACTATTGCTTCAAGAATTTGATATTATGATAGTAGATAAGCTTGGAAAATATCATGTAGTAGCTGATTTCCTATCTTGAATGGATAAAAATGTGAATGTACACCAATAGAAGATAGTTTCCCTGATGAACATCTTTTGCAGTCTCTACTAAACCTCCGTGGTATGCAGATATTGCTAACTATCTTGCTATAGGGAAAGTGCCTCTTCATTTGTCATATAGGGAACAACGAAAGATTATTCATCATAGTGTCTGATATTCTTAGATGGCAGGGTACCCTTTTCATATAGGAGCAGATAAGCAGATCCAACCTTGTGTGTCTGAAGATGATATCTATGAAATATTGAAAGCTGCCCATGATAGCCCTTGTGGAGGGCATTTCACAGACAAAAGAATAGGTCATAAGGTGCTACAATTGGGATATTACTGGCCTTCCATTTTTCATGATGCTCAGAATTATGTCAGGAGGTGTGATAGTTGCTAATGTATGGGGCAACCCGGTAAAGTGGATGAAATGCCTTTACAGGCATAGCTAGTTCTCAAGCCTTTTGCGAAATGGGCTATTGACTTCGTTGGACCCTTTAATCCACCCTCCCAGCAGAAATTCCACATCTTGGTCTGTACTGATTACGTCACTAAGTGGTTGGATGCAAAATTAGTTGCGAAAGTAACGGAGCAGGTAGTCTTAGATTTTTTATTTGAAGAAATTTTTGGTCGATACGGTACTCCAAGAGAGGTTGTTTTAGATGGAGGAGCACAATTCACATCACACAAGATAGCAAAGCTTATGCAAAAATACGGGGTCAAGCACAGAGTGACATCTCCATACCATCCCCAGGCGAATGGACAAGTGGAAAGCACAAATAAGACATTAGAAAATAGTTTGACAAAAACTATGGCATACCATCGTCGGGATTGGGCTCAGAAACTTCCACAAGCTCTATGGGCATACATAACAACATAGAGGAATACAACCGAGTTTTCACCATTGAAGCTGGTTTATGGGAAATCCCCGTTGTTTCCAATTGAGTTTGAAATAAGCACGCTCAGAACCGCTCTGGAAGTTGGTTTAGATCTATCAGATGCCCAGAAACACTGATTGGCTCAACTTAATGAACTTGATGAAATATGTTCAATGGTTGTCTAGCAAACTACTACTATTCAAAAGTAGAGAAAAAAATGGTACGATAAGTTTATCAGAAACAAGGTGTTTCAAAGTGGAGATTGGGCACTATTTTATGACTCTCGTTTTAAGGATTTTAAGGGAAAGCTTTGCACTCGGTGGATGGGACCTTATGAGGTGAATGTTGTATTTGATAATGGAATAGTCAGGATAGTCACAATTGACGATACACGCACTTCCTTTATATTCAATAGACATTGCTTGAGACTATACCACCGGCCGGCCTCTAAGGATGCTTTCATTAAACAAATCTCTGAGAAATCTGGTTTGAGGGTTAGCAGTGTAGAGAATCTTTCCTCTGCACCCTTCCTGTAAATATATATAATAATAATAATAATAATAATAAGAATAAGAATAATAATAAGAATAAGAATAATAATAAATAATTTTGTTCTATTTTATTTTCTTTTGTAGGAGCTACGATTAAGGAGTAAAAATCAAGGAATTTTCATGTTATTGTTACTCAGTTGCTGCTACACTGGATGCTGTTACACAGTTGTTGTTACTTGGTTGCTGCTACTTCGATGCTGCTACACCGGATGTTGTTACTTGGGTGCTGCTACTCATGATGCGGTTACACCGATGCTGCTACATCGATGCTGTTACTTCGATGCTGCTACACCGAATTTTGTTACTCGATTGCTGCTACTCATGTTGTTGTTACATGGTTTTTCTACTCCGATGTTGCTACACTAGATGTTGTTACTTGGGTGCTTCTACTCATGATGTTTTTACACCGATGTTGTTACTTCGCTGTTGTTACACCATTGTTGTTACACCAATGTTGTTACTCCACTGCTGTTACACCAGATGCTATTACACCGATGCTGTTACACTGCTACTGTTACTCCTATACTGTTACACCGATGCTAGTACACCATCACATCATCTAGGTAGGCCGTCAGGTATGCCTCCACATGACTTGTACTGATTTAATTAAATATCCCATGTGAAGATTTTAATGCCATGGACATCAAAAATTTAAGTCGGGGGGGGTGTCGTCATGCCAAGGACGATGTAATAATTACCCCATAAGTTAAGAATGACATCCCGCTCATGGTACACCTTACGAATCACATCAATATGTGATATCATCATTTTAATCCTATTGGGATTCACAAAATGTCTCATCTATCCTAAACGAGTAATTATTATTCCTATTCTACCACACTTACCATACTCCTTTATGATTTTTCTCGGTTTTTGATAATTACCAATCGTATTTACTGTTACCACCTGTCTATTTTCACTATGTTGTTCCTCCAAATCCGATACCCACCACCTTTCCCAACGGTCTGCTACTACATGAAGTGCTACTACAAGTCTCCACAGTAAGGGTGGGCTGGCTGTGCGGCATGAGCCTGAAAACACAGTTTCAGTTTGCATCAGTCTAGAGGTTTGGAAAATGTTTGTCGACGCAGGTTGGGATGTCTAATTTGACAAATTGCAGGGATTCGATGGAGGTATCAAAATGGAATTCACACTCAATTTAGAGGAAAATCATTCGTGGGTTAGAGGTTTGGAAGTTCATGTTATGGAGGAAGTAATTGCAAAGGTTAGCAGGCTGAGTCAGCAGGGGCAGCAATGGTTTGCTCGGAAGGTTTCTCTCCTGGAGTTTCCTGAATTGTTTTTGCAGGAAGGAGAAAGTGTAGTTCAATTGGGCAGGGGATACGAGTGCAGAATTGTACCGTATCCTTAGAACGAAGTCACAGGGTTCATAATCAAATATATTACCTGCGAGGGTTGGGCCTCAGCTCTGTTCAACTATTACTTTAAAATTCTAATGCACCTCTGATTTCCACATAATCAGGTGCATGCCCTAAACATTCCATTTTTTATATTAAAACAACTGCAACATATGGCACAGGCTGCTCGACGCTCCCGCTAGATGATTGCAGTACTTTCTAACCATGGATTGGTGTGATTATTGGTCATGCATGCAATAGGCAGGTTGCGGGTTTCTTGGGAGGAACTCTGCGGATCCTCAAAAGAAACGATAGTAGCTATGATTGCTGCTAGAGAAGAAGAGTGAGCCTCTCTGGCTGGTCAGGTGGAAGAAGAACCTTCAGAGGAAATTGATCAAGAGGAACCTGAGGAAATGGAAACATAGATTGATCAGGAAGAACCGGAGGAAGAGGAGATTATGATTGATCAGGAGGAACCTAAAGAAATGAGTATAAAGGAAGTAATCGGTAACGCAGCCGAGGCTATCACACAAGAACTAGCCTCGTTGGAAAAAGCCACGGAAGAATAAATAAGAATGGAAGAGTTGATTAGCGGCATAGACGAGGCTGTCACACAAGAACTAGCTTCACTTGAGGAACCCATAGAGGAAGGGATTATGGACATTATGTAGGAAATTGATATTGTGATACAATCGACAACCTTTGCTAATGAATAACAATGGGATGGAATTGTGGACAGATAAATATGAAGTGATGATGTTTCGCAAGAAACAACATCACCTACTCCAATAAAAATGGATGTTGATATAGTTGGGGGTGCTACACAAGAACCACCCCCAATTCGGCTGGAACAAGAGGAGTCAACCCACGGAATCGATGTTGGACCTCAAGAATTGGTACCAACTATTAAAACGAAGGTGATTCCCAGGGAAAAAGAGGCTAAAGAACGAATGAGTCGAGTGTTCGATATTGTTCCATAAGAACCAGTAGCGACCCATGAAGAAGAAGTGATAAGAAAAGGGCAGGAGGAAAAAAGGGAATTGAGCCACAGAATCAATGCTACTCCACAAGAACCAGCATTGACTCTGGTTGAGGTAGTAATGCATGAAGTCTCGGTCCAACCTAGGAATGATGATGAGGGGTCTGTTCCCTATTCTCTGTTCCATTCCATGATGCCCATAGGGGCAAGGAGATTTCGCTTGCCTAAACGGTTAGTGGAAGAATTCACTATTCCCTCGGTATTAAAATTTGTTGACACGACCAAGGTTGGCCCAGACACTACTGAACTGGAAAAATTGGAGGTTCACCGGGAAGACATAGTTCCTATATCGAAACACATAGAGGTCAACGAATTTGCCGGCCAAACAACAGAAGTTTCCAGAAGAAATGGAGAAGAAGGACCTGTGGGTTGGGGGCCCAGCCAAGAGGGTTTGACGAAAGAATCTGGAGAATATGCTGGCAGCATTCCACTACCTTCTGAGCCTGTTGTGGGTCCAGAACCTTAATTCACTGTTAAACAAGAATGGGTTGAAAAATGTGAGAAAATAAGGTTACCTCTTAAAAAGAGGTACCAGGTGCAATTTAGTGAAACCATGAGACTGAAGGGAGAGGTTCAGAGTTTGAAGAAGAAAGTTTCACGTTTAAAAAGGAAGGTAAAAATCTACAAATTGAGGTCAATAAAGCCGAAGGTTGAAGTCTCCACTGCGGCTACCCAGACTGGCCCAATAGAAAAATTGTTTGAAGGTCGAGAATTCGTATTGTCCACTGAAATTAAAAAATTGCAGTTTGCAGTGAGCGACCACAAGAAAGAAACAGCTAGGGTTCGAGAACTAGCTGCTGGAGTCGTCACAGGGTACATAGATCAATTATACAAGGCTCGGCTGAAGCAGGGAAAACAGATGGCTAGGATAGAAGAGTTGTAAGAACGAGTTCAGTTGTTAAAGACAGATAAGGAGGAGATGTTATCCCTAGCACAACACGCAATGGCCTGCAGACCTCTTGCACATAGCTATGCCTTATTCCTTCATGAAAGATTTATTTTCTTTTGTCTTGAAAGTATATATAAGGAGATTTGGTACGAAATTGAGGATCCCATTCAATTTCTCCGTATTCTAAAGATTCATGATGTTATAGGACAACACTTAATGTGTGAACTTTACATGCATGGGTATTATTTAAGGCATGATCAGTCCTTTAACCCCTTTCCATTCATGGGGGACATCCACTTAAGGGCTTTCACCTCCTATACCATCAATTAGATTAAATGGAGAAAGGCCTGGGATACATTTGAAGAAAATCATGCCGGAAAGCCGTTAATGGTGAGAAGAGAGTATGGTCAGTCCTCGAATATTTACAATAATAATTATACCTTTCTACATATTGAGGGCCGTAAGGAACACATGAAGGCAACTCAGAAGTGGTGCGCTGACCTGTGTGTCGAATAGATTACGACATTTCACAAGGAAGCCATGGACAGTTGTCAGAAAATATGGATTTTGTCTTCTTCAGATGTCAGGGGAAGAGAACCATTTGGGGCACCTAACTTTGCACGTGCCTTAGAAAGAATGCCGCATTATGTGGCATGTGTTAGTGTCAGTCTATTCATACTTCCATCAGTGATCAAAACTGCTCTTTTTCATTTGCATATTAGGTGTCTCATACCGAATAAATTTCACCATTCCGCTAGGTCATGGATACATTGATGGTAGTAATTTTTTATCAGTTTTCCCTCATAAGGTACTTGCTGATTTTCCTTTCTATGGTCTTTAGTCATTAGTCACTTTCATTCTCAAAATCATGTCAGTAGGTCATAGGATGGGTCTCATTAGTTTCTACGGTCTCACCATGGTCAAATTAATGAGTCAAATGTCAATAATATCAGCAAGGTCATGAGGAAGTCAATAAATTCAAAGTCGCTACACCTGGAAGATCAAAGAGACATCTTATTCGGCTTGATGTAATTTTCACCTCAAAGCCATGTTTTGAGGTGAAAATATGATATTTTTCCTTTATTATTATTCATTATGTAATTCTATATCATCATGTGTAATAAGTCACAATTCAGAAGTTGTTATCTCCACAAAGTGATTTCCCTGACTTCAGAGAAGTTTTCCGTAGCATGTTCAGTCCCAAATCATCCTCCAATTAGATCCATCAGAAGGAGCCTGGAAAAAGCTTTCCAACGGTATACTACGCTCTCAAAACTGATTTATGGATTGAAATTTATGCCTAAGTGAACTAAAAAGTCCCCTATTCCCTAAACCTCCCCTATTTCCCATGTTTCCCTTAAATTTTATGTTTAAAGTTTAATATTTTACTTAGAAAATCCCTTTTTCCCCTTCTGATGGAAAAAATTGCATTAATACATTAAACCCGATTCAAAAAACCACTTCCCCACCATTACCCCTAAACTTTATAATAAATTTTATGTTATAAACTCCCCACCGTTCCAACCACTTCCCAACCATGCTTTGAAAATGTTATAATAAAATGTTATTATAATAAACCCCGCATAACCCAAGTCCCTTCCATCGCAATCGAAATGTTTGAACGATGTGCCCCGATTGGCCAATCGCAAAAATCTCCGATGCGATTGATCGCAACCCCTCCTCCGATCTCTCGATCGCAAACTCCTGACCATCCCTCCACCGTCGATCTCACCATTTGATCCGACGGCTCACAGCCGATCAGAGCATTCTCATCGGCATTTCCCATATGTGTTTCGCCTACGCTCCCCTCTGATCTTCCGATTCCGATTGGCCCTCTGGCCCACCACATACACTTCCGCCCATATATAATACAAGGCCTTTCTCGTTGGTTTAAAATCGAATTTTGGTTTTAATTAATTTATATAAAGCTTTTCCCCCAATCGCATCGGCAAAGTTCCATATCTGTATCATTCCATCCCACTCTCTCTCCCGATTCCGATTGACAATTGCGATGGCACCGCTGATTATTATATTACAACTATTTTATTATATTATATCCCTCTGCCCCGTCCATTCCGATTGTGATTTTAAATATGGTTCCCATATCCCCTCCCTTTGATCCTTCCATTCAAAAATCGGTTTCCCTTCACAAAAGAATATAATTTCATTCTATCTCGTTTCAACAGCATTTTATTTGAGAAAAGTCAGTTTTCTCAAAACAAATAAAGGAAAGCAAAGCGACAGTCAAAGGCTGAGAGCTAAAATAAGAAAATATTGTTACAACAGCAGCAAAGTAGGAAATCTGCTTTCAGATTGCCTATTTTCTTTCATCCATGTATAACAGCGAAATCTCCAAGTGGTCAAATGTAATGTTGTCCCTTATTTTTAGGGGCAGATTGTTGTATTTCTTTTCTATGATTGTACTTCAGTTTTTGAGCTGTCAGAACAGCTCCCTTTTTTGTGGATCCATGTTCCCACATTTTAGTGTATTTATTGTAATGGTAAATCATAGTCTGTAATTGAGGAGTAGGGGAATCGTGTGGAAAAACATTTTGCGCTCCATTGTACAGTTTGACAGGGATTAATAAAAGATGCAGCTCTGATTTGTGGGATCCATGTGGTATGAGATTTAGCACTTGTTTCTTTCCTTTGTTTCATATGTTAATTGTTATGTTCCATCTCTAATCCATAAACATTTCATTTTGAATGCTTTCAAGATAGAAAGGTAGGATCCATTTTCATGCCCTGCCTTGGGAAAACGTTCATACTCTATGTTTTTCTTCTGTTTGAAAAGGATCCATTTATTGTGCCCTTTTCAGCTCCTCACCAATCTTGCCACCCCATCCTTATTAAAATTTAATTGCTAAATATCCTGCCTATCTTGCCCCATGAAATACCCTGTGTCCTGATTTAATCCCCAGTTTCAACTGTCCCCTTTATATTCCACACATCCCTGAAATTAATTCACTCATTTTATTAAAGCTTTTTCCCATCATTTTATCTAGCCTAATATCAGTCCATTTATTGTATTCCATTGAATATTCTTTCAGGGAGAGAGCCCTCTCCTGTCCTTGTAGGGCTAGCTACAAGGCTGAGCATGGTTTAGTTGTTACCTTGTTTTTCCCTTTTTCAGCCTGGGGTCCAATTCGGGTGCTAACATCATGTATTCATACCTGTGGGGTTAGATGGATGGGATTGAGATTTCAATTTCCCCTTTTATGGTTTCCAGCTGAACAGTATACTCTTGCTTATAACATTGAACTCGATTGGTGGAAATACATTGTTTTGACAGAAGGATATAAGCCACCAGGAATAGAGATGGCAATTGAATATGACCTCACACAGCTTCATGCCGATCACAGTCAGTCCAATCTAGACTTGAGGAGATGACGAGCTACATGAGGAGCTGTAGATAGATTAGCTGGGGGGAGATGTTGGGCACCGGATTTGTATACTTTCATCTCTCATTCTTACCCTACCTTTCTATCTCTTTGTGCTATTATTTATCTTAAAAGCATGAGGTAAAACCCTTCTTCCTATATTTTATGGGATATTTGATTAATGATGTACTTGTCATAGAGATTTTACCTTTCTACGTATTAACTCCTATATTTCTTCAGATTTGGCTACAACATGCGCATCATGGCCGAAATTCAAGGCACAACCCATGATTTTCCAACATCTCCCTTATTTGTTGTTACAGTGTAACAGCCATGGATGTATTAGCGCTATCTTTGGATTTCTTACGGTTTCTTGCTGGGCAATCTGGTTGCCGTTGTAACAATATGTATTTTTGTAACAATGGAGTTGTTTAGAGGAATTGGGGATTTCAGGACTATGGTATAAAGAATCCTACGGGCTGTGAATCGAGAGACCTTTACACATATACAGATCTTGTAATTAATCTTTCTTTTATTAATTGAATATACAGTAGTTTGTTGTTTCTTCTGTAATATTTGATTTTCCATAGCCCTGATCCAAGAGTTGGGCCCACTCTTGTGATCAAGTGCTACGTTCTTATTTCTTTTCTTTTAGTACTGCGTTTTGTGTGATTCCTTAATTGTTGTCACAGTTGAGTTAATTTTTGTGGATGCTTTTTATTTCTGCAGTTCATTTGATTGTTGTTACAATGACATTTGTGTTATAGATTAATCCTGTGATTCACAATATACCGTGTGATTGTATCTGCATATACTTTGTCGTTAGTCTTGAAATAACTAACGCCTTTGGGTTGATAATTTATGTGGAAAAAGGATTGGATCTTGCTCATATCCAGACACCAACACAAAGGTTTTGAAAACAAGTGGTTATCGCATGGGTATTGAGCGGTAAGTTGTTTTGAACAAAACCCATGCGATCCAATCTGGAGAGGCCATGTGGAGGGGAAGGGTCTATGTAAATCAACCTATTTTGGATAGCTTTTGCATTTGGGCAGTCGTGCACTTTCTCTATGCGATATGGATCATCGACCGTCAGATCTGAGAAAGGGATGCGAACGGTCGGGATTACTTTGGAAGTTGCATTGAACAAAGAGATGAGGGATTGGAATTTTATGTATGGGAGGTTGGGTTAATATGTATTTAAACCTTTATAATGTGGTTGTTTGGGTAAAGGTTTAACGCATATATGAAATGTTTTATTTACTCATGATATAGGCGGGGATTAATGTTTTTTATTCAAAACATTTGTTAAATGTTTAAATAAAATCATATGTAGGCGGGTTAAATTATATTATATAGTTTTTAAACCTTTTATAGTTTTCAAACCATGGGGTCGGGATATTTTAATAATGCTAGTTTTTAGACCAAAGGGTTTATAATTTGGGGTTTTTATTTGCGCACATGGGATAATAAAATTTGGTCAAAACTTTATAATAGTGGGTTTTGGGGGTTTATTAGATATAATGGAATTAATAACATAGGAAAGGGTATCTCTTATGGATTTAATAAAATATGTTAAAATTTAATATGAGAGGGGAGTGCAAAACAACATACACATTATCTATAGTATAAAATAATCAAGCATTTGATCATCTTTGTATTTCTTTGAATAATACTTAGAATAAATGTGATTTTTTGGGTTTTTGTGAATGCTTATGAAGGGATAGAGTAAATTATGTGGGAATTACAGTTTTACTAAGTAAGAGTGTTTTTTTACTTAGGAAAAAGGGGTTTTAGTACATGAATTAAGCGTAAATGATGATAATTGAGAATTTTTAACATAAGAACTCAATATTTTCAACTAACCTATCATAGAGCCTTGGGTTCGGTCCCAACAAAAGTTAGAGAAATGCTCTAAGTCTGTTTGACTGATAGCTTAGAATACTGAATGCTCATGGGGGAGGGGAAATTAGTGATTTTTCTCGATGATGTATTATTTACATGATTGCTTCACTGCTTTCTACCTACCCAACTTCTATTTCTAACATTTTTTCTTCATTTTGTAGGTGCATTTAGGCTTGCAATATTAAAACATTTTCATTCAAAGAGTAAAACTAATCTAAATCTACCTTATTTCATCCGAGGGCTTAGATTAAACTGTTGAGATCCTCATTATTCTATACCTATCTACTGATTTTTCAAGTTTAAACTGTTTGACAAATCTTTATTCTCTATCTAAAACATGAAAAGTTAAGATTAAATTGTTTAATTGATCATGAATTATGGCATTTATTGACACTCTGCACATAATCATTATTCTTTGCAGTAAAAATTAAAAGTAGTGGCATTTGGATTTGCTCACTTTCAAGTTTTATTTCTTTTCTTTTGGGGTATATATTTTTCTAAGTCCTTTGATCATTCTTTTAGGACTTTTTACCCTCTTTTTTCTTTTTTATTAATTTTCATTTCTTCAAAATATGGGAAAAAAACTTGCAGAATGCAAGGTATGTACATATTTACAAGACTTATCAAAGTCAATTCAAAATTTTATGAACCCTATTTTTATACGACCCTAACAGTGGCTCCACATGGGGATGGCATTTCTTGGTGAAATATCAAGAACTCTAAGACTTAGTAGCCTTTTAAATTTGACTGAGATAACCCTATAAATGTCTCCTAATATTTGCAACTTATTCATATTTATGATATTTAATTTTGAAAGTTAGGGTGTTCTCTTCAGGCTTCAAATTTTCTTAAGGAAACATCCAATCAAATCTAAACCTTGCAATGTATATGTACAATAGTCAAAGTGAATAAAAAATAACTATTGGTTAACTGAGGTGAGTAGTAGTGCTTCAGCATTCTGCCATTAACTGGTCCTTCTTGCAGATTTGTCCCATCCAATTCTTTCAAAAATAAAGCATTATTACGTCTATATCCATAAATTACATAAGGCCCTTTCCATACCAAATAAAATTTTCCATGTTTTCCTTTGTCTTCTTTTCTGGAATCCCATTTTAACACTTTATCTCCTATGTAAAAATCATCTTCTTTAGTCTTTTTATCATAGATTTTCTTGATATTATCCTGAATGACTTGAGATTTGACATAAAATTCTTCCCTTGTTTGTTGCAAGTGAATAGTTTGATTTATCCTTCTTTGTATGTCATTAGTTTCAACCTATAATTCTTGGATCATTTTCATCACTGGTACAACTAGGGAGGAAGGAAAAACAACATCCATTCCATAAACTAGTTGGTAAGGTGAAGTACCAATGGATTTCTTAGTAGTAAGTCTATCTACCCATAAGGCACTGACTAAATTCTTATGCCAAGTCTTTTTATTGTGTTCAAGTAATTTTTTGATGATATTTACTAGGCTTTTGTTTGAGGATTCAGCTAGGCCATTACCTTGGGGGTAATATGCAGTAGAGTGGCCTAGGGTAATATGATATTTGTGGAAAAAGTCAATCATTTTCTTAGATTTGAATGCTGGTGCATTATCAATAATTATCTTTTGAGGGCACCCAAATCTTGAAAGGATGTTGTTTTCTAGGAAGGAAATAATGACAGTATCAGTGGATTATCTGGAGGGTATGGCTTCAATCCACTTAGTAAAATAATCAGTGGCTGTCAAAATCCACTTATGTTGGCTTGAAGAGGGAGGGTGAATTTCACCAATGAAGTCTAAACCCCACTGTTGAAATGGAATTTCAGTTGAAATTGGCTTTAAAGGGAGGGGTAATAATTTATTTTTACCCTCAAAGATTTGGCACTTATGAAATGAAGTAACATATTTTTTGACATCAACAAACAATGTAGGCCAGTAAAAACCAGCTCTCAGAATCTTGTCTGCAGTAGATTTCCAGTATAAATTTCCTCCACTGTCACTTGCATGAAATTCTTCAAGTATTTTGTCAGCTTCTTCCTTTAGTAAACAATTTATTAAAATCCCACTATGATCTCTCCAAAAAATTACATTATCTAAGATACAAAATCTTACTGCTTTAAGTTTCAAAAATATAGCTTTAGTTCTAGATAATCCAAGAGGAGCTTGTAAGTTTTGGAGTAAAAATATAATATCTGTATACCAAGGTGAGTGTGAAAAGGCTTCACTGATCAATGGAGTCGCCATCTCTTCCTGATCATCAACTCGAGCAATAAAATTTATATCTAGGGAATTACAATTGGATTCAACCATAAGTCTGGCTAATTCTTGACCTTTAATGAGCTTCGTGGGTTTAATCTCTATGTCATATTCCAAGATACTGGCAATCCACTTACCTCTTCTTCCAGCAGGACCATCCTAAGTAAGAATGTCTTTAACTACAAAATTTGGGACATAGGCAATAATGTGTGAGTAGAGAATATAAACTCTAAAGTATTTAATGGCCTTAACCAAGGCTAGGGCTTGTTTTTCCATAATGTTGTACTTCAAAGAGGAATCTATAACGACTTTACTAAAAAAATCTATGGGTTTTTCAAATCCTTGCCCATTTTTCTACAGTAAAACTGCAGCAATGGTGTGTTCTGAAGCAAAAGAAAAAATCATGAAGTCTTTCTTAAAATCAAGACTTATTAGGATTGGAGTGTTAGTTAAGGCTTGTTTGATAGAGTCAAATGATTGTTTAGCTTCAACAGTCCACCTAAGAATTGAATCTTTCTTGAGCATGTTATTCAATTCTCTAATTATCTCAACTAAATGAGATATAAATCTTCTTAAAAAAATTATCTTACCTAAAAAAGCTTGTAATTCTTTGATGTTTCTTGGTGGATTGATGTTCAAAATTGCTTCTATCCTAGCAGGATCTATCCTAATTCCTTATTTTGAGATTATATGTCCAAATAACTTACCTTCCTCTAATCCAAAAAGACTTTTCTTAGGATTTAAAGAGATGCCATATTTCCTACACTTAATGAAAACTTGTCTCAAATGATCCAAGTGTTCATTATCTGTTTTGGAAAACACAGTAATGTCATCTAAGTAAATAACTAAAAACTCATGTATTTCCTTTGAAAAGGCTATATCCATAGCCCTTTGAAAGGTTGCTCCTGCATTCATTAGTCCAAAGGGCACTTTCACATACATAAAAGTGCCCCAAGGAGTAGTAGATGTTGTTTTAGCTTGGTCTTCTTCTTGAACTAGGATCTGGTTGTATCCTGAAAAACCATATAACAATGAAATCCTTGAAGAACCTACTACCCTTTGTAATACGTGGTCCATTTTAGGTAAAGGGTAATTATCCTTTAAGGAGACTTTGTTAAGATTTATAAAGTCCACACACAATCTAATTTCTCCTGTTTTCTTTCTTGTAGGAACTAAGTTTGAAACCCAATCAGAATATATGATTGGTGCAATGATATGGGCATCACACATTCTTTTAACTTCTTTTTCAATAAAAGGTAATAACACAAGGTTAATCCTTCTCAACTTTTGTTTGAATGGCTTTTGATCTTCTTTTATTGGAATATTGTGTTGGATTATGTTTGTATCTTAAGCTTTTAAATCTTCATAACTCCAAGAAAACACATCTTGATATTCCTTTAAAAGCTCAATGTATTTATCCTTTTCTTGTTGAGGTAAAATTTTGGATAGTTTGATGATCTTCGGTTTTGATTCTGTACCAATGTTACACTCTTCTATGTCAGATCTTACTGGCTCCATTTTTTGTTTTAAGCTACATCATTAGAGTCAAAAAGATCCTCTAAGGGAGTTAAACCTTTAGGTAGAAAATTATCTTTAAGATTCACTATATCTGATTTATATTCAATGATTTCTTCAATCTCTACTTTTTATAGGCTACCTATGTCAGCTTGACTAAATTTAGTGGGTTTATCAAACTTTATTTTATTTACATCTAATTCATTTAAATCTACATCACAATCCAAATCATAATTTACTATACAATCTGTATCTATAATACAATTCTGAAATTCTCCTTCATTGTTTATAACCTTGTATATTTGTTCATCGTGAGAAAAAAATCTACCAATACCTAAGATTATCTGGAATTATTGGCCTATGTTTGACTTCAGCAGTATATCTGTGATTAGGTTAGAATGGTAAATTGCATGTGCTAGCAAAATTTGCAAGACAATGAGCTTCTATATTTCGTTTTCTGGGTATAACAACAAACTTACATTCCAATAAATCATCAGTTAAATCTATAATAGTGTCTCTATATCTGCTTAGTCTAGGATTGTAAACAAAATAAACTCCATTTACTTTTTTAATGATCAAATCTGAATCTCCCATGATTAATATTCTTTTTCCTCCCGAGTTTCTAATGATTTGGAGTCCTAAGATAAGGGCTTCTTACTCAGCCATTTTTTTTGTACATTTGAAATTTAGCCTGAAAGCATGACCTTCCGAATGATTGGTCTCCATATTTGTTATCCATACTCCTGCTCCTGCTCCTAACTTATTCACTGAGCCATCAAATTCTAAATGCCAGTGAGATTCATGAAAAATGTTATCATTGTTTGGTTCTCTCTTTTTATCTACTAGTTTAACTTGGATTTCATTTGTTACAGAGTTACAAAAAATGAAAGAATCAAGGTCAGTTGGTGTAGAGTAAATTGGGTAGTTTATAGATCTTTCAACACTACTGCCCATGTATTTCATTAATGTTTCTCTATATAATTTTTTAGGCTTGCAAAACACCGAGATAGTAGCATAAGACATGTCCAGTTGTAGAGATCCCTGCAACTTTTCTCCCCATGAGCGAGAAAGTAGCATACCATATTTTTGTGGGATATTAGCTACTACAATGTCCATTAATATATTCTTACCAAGGTATTGAACTAGTGTTACACACAAATATTTAATTAAACCTAAACATTTAACCTTACTGGAATCAAAAGAAAACAAATCTTTGTATGGCCTTGTAATTTCTAGATTCAGAGTTTCCATGATGGCTTTTGGCATTAAGTTATGGGAAGCTCCTAAATATAGCATTGTGTTATGTAGAATTTGATCATGAATGGTTAAACTGATATAGAATGGAGGAACTGCACCATCTACATGTTTTCCATTTACATCTGGGCCGAAAATCAACTCTGGTTGATCATCATTTAGATTTATGGAGTCTTCTCCATCATTCATATTCAATGTTTCAGTTATGGTTGATTTTTACAAGTCATTCTTTACCAATTCAGTCAAAGGAATTGGTATTTTAAGTTTTACAATTTCTAATTGTATGTTGAATGTAGGTTGACCTTTACTGATTTGAATCAGTTCTTCTCTGGTAACTGTAGTTTGGGTTGGTTTGTCTCGCTTTTCTACAATTTTTTTTTCATTTTCAATTGTTTTAGGATTCTCTATTTGTGATTCCTTTGTTTTACTACTTCTAAATTTATTTTCAAGGATTTTTTGTGAATTAGTAGATGTTCTTTCTGATTTAGAATTTTTAGCAGGGGCTTTTGAAGCAACAATTTGTGAATCTGCTGTTTTAGGATCAGCAAAAGGTTTTTTGGGATCTAAATTTGTTGTTTTTACAGAATTAGAAACTTTAGCAGCAATAGATTTTTTAGGATCTTTTGCAACTTGAGCAAATTCATAAGTAATGTCAACAATTTTAGGGCCTGATGCTTTCTTTGGACTATAAATGTTTTGGGAAGAATTTAAGTTTTGCTTATTTTCCCTTTGAAGAATTTGCAGAACTTTTGTTTTAGGGGCTTCTATTCTTTTCTGATTTTGATTTTGAGAAGTTTTCTTAGTAGAATCCTCATTATTTTTCTTGTTTCTATGGTTATACTGGCTATTTATTTCATTTATTGCATAGTCATAACCTTGCATATAATAAAAGGATTCACTAGAATCTAATTTAAGCTGTTGAAGTTCAAACAATTCCTGATCTTCCTGAGTTAGGAAAATGGTATTTTTGTCGTCAATTCCCATTATATTAATAGTATCTTCCCCATCATCATTATCATTCTGAGAACTTTCAGCATAGTTCTCTTGGAATGGTGGTCTAATAGTTTGGTCCGAGGAAATTTCTTTTCCTTTTCCAGAATTTATATTTTTTCTAAATTTGGGATTTCTAATCTATTGTTGGTTATCCCACTGAGGTCTTCTCTCCATATTATCTAATCTATCAATCACTCTTTATAAAGTTTTATATAACATCCATTTTTGTGTCTGAATTTGCATTTTCTTCTTTAATAATAACTCTTCTTTCATTTCTAAGTCTAGCTTTTCTGGCTAGAATTTTCACTTCTACACTTACTACATCAGTTTGCATTTTTTCTAAGGTATTTGCATCTCTTTCCCTTAATTTTTATGCCATATCTGTATCAAATCCATCAGGGAATTTGAGCAGAACGGAATAAGGAGTAGGTTTCAGATTTGTAGGGATAGAATTATAGACACTATTATACCTAGTGTAGTAATCTTGAACTGATTCATTTGGAGCTCTTTTTAAATTATCAAATTCAAACACAATTTGGAGGGGGTTCTTTTTCTTCTCCCATTTATTTAAAAACAAAGTAAAAAAGACAGCTAAATATTAAAACCATTTCTTAACTACTCCTGTTAAAGCTTGAGAAAACAGTCTCATTTGAACATCTGAATCATCAATTTCATAAATTTCAAAAAAGTCTGTCATTTTTGTAATATGTTGTTGAGTAGAATATTGAGTAGTGCCATCAAACAGTGGTATTTTGTTTTGATAGTCTTGTGGCATATCATGGAGTTTCTATGGTAGGACAAGTGGGGCATATCTAGCAGCCATAACTTGAAGCTTAGCTTGACTAGGAGGTAAGGTTGAACTGCTTGGAGCTATGCTAGAAATGATAGTGGATGAACTAAAGATAATATTTGAAGTGTTGGGAAATGAGGATGATGTTTTTAAGAAATCAAATGGTGAACTAATGGATATAGTGGATGAAGTGATTGGTAGAAATAATACTCTAGGTTGTAGAGGTAATTTGGGGATAAATGGATCTGTAGATGAGCTGGTAGTAGGATTTAGGAATGATGTGATAGCATAAAGTGATGAACCTTTAGTTGGAATTATTGTGGTATGTAATTGGGAAGCTGAAGGTCTGTTTTCATAAGTCAATAAATGAGCTAATTCAATAGCTTCATCAATATCCTTTAGAATAGTAACATTAATTTCCTCAACATTGGTCTCATATTCAGCTTTCTAAGAACTTACTACAATAGATTTCTGTTTTGCATTCAAAAATGAAATAAAAACAGGGTCTAAAACATCAGTTTTTAAATCATTTTCAGAATTAATTTTAAATAATGAATGCTCAAATTTCATATCGAAATCAATGTCTTGCAGACTTTCTAATTCACTGGGTAATGTAATGAATCTTATCAATGAGATTTCAACCTCTAAATTTTCTGTTTGTTTTTTCTTTCTAGCATTTCAGTCTGGGTCATCTACTATTACAGCAGGCTTAGGATCTGGGTTAGACCTAGTATAATAGACTTTCCTAGAAGCCAGAATTACAATTTTTTAATACCCACAACCTATAAAAAAAATCTTAAAGTAAAAGGATGATTTAAAAGATTTCTTTAAGACAAATTTTATGACTGAGGACTGGTTATTTTCCTAGTATGGTCGCTAGTAATTTTATCACTCCAGTATATTCTTAAGTTGTGGGGTGTGGTTTTTTAAGTCAAAGAATACTGAGGTAACCACAAACCTAATTCAAACTCTAGGATCTAGCCTTCCTAGGGTTCAGAGAGGGCTCTCTCTTTAAGATTTAACTTTGTTTTAGTTTTGAATATTATGCTAGTTATTAAATGCAGATTTGGTTTTGTTTTGTTGGATTCGGTGGGAAAATTTCACTTGGAGGGTAGATAGAGGGAAATCTACTTGTCAATTGGGTTATGGAGTCTAAGTCAAGCTAACAAAATTGGGATCAAGGCCTAAAAGGTCAAATGTCTTCAGGGCAAGGTAGATAACCCTTGGAGACCTTGGGAAAAATGGTTTTTGAGGTGGTATGATTGGGATAAAGTGCACTTATGGATCCTTTGATCTAGAAAAGGGAAGTAGTAGATATATGTCAAATGGGAGAGGGAGAAATTAAGGGTTCCCTACACTGGAAATCAGAAGGAAACAAAGAAATGATAACTTGTTAAAAACAGGGTGCTATTAACATGTCCTGTAGTAATACTCCTAGTTATACATTCAGATTTAGAATTAAAACACAGATGTATGCATGTAACAAAAGAAGATAACAATGACAAGTTTTAGAGAGTACTTCACTCCATATATATTATCACAGGGATCCTGAAGTATGATGCCAAATAGTTGATCCAATCTGCTACTAAAAATCGAAATCCAAAGCCTTCAAGTCAACAAAATATCTATAGTAATCTCCAACAATTTTATTCCACACCAAAATACTTCCAAGAGTGAATTATTTATATAAAATGTTTTACAAAATATCCTAGATGACTTCTAGGAATAAACTTAGGAAAATTAAATCTTTTACAACAATAATAGTGACAACTTGCTCAACAAACTAGAAAGTTGTCCTATTTTATTAAAAAATAAATAGAAATAGTTTGTAGATAAGAAGCAGCTGGCTGCTTATGTGTCTTCCCTGTTGGATTTTTAGATATTTTTCAAAATCTAGTTGCCTTCACTGATACTCTTTCTCGCTAATACTCTTTATTACTGATTCTCTTTCAATTCTCATACTCTTTACCTTCAGTAAAACTATCTTCTTGCTGTAAAAATCTGTTTTTATTGTGAAATCAGCAAACATGATTTTTTTTCTTCATGTGTTTGCCTTTATTCATAGCTATTCAGTCAATGCCTGCCACTCCTCATTTTTAGGAATTCTAATATTCTTGAATTTTCTAAAATTTTCATCAGTCTCGGTGTACCCGGAAAATGTGGGTTTTATGACAAACAAATGTTTGATTTCATATTGAAAATAATAGATCTTCAAAACTTTTTAGCAATACTTTCCCTGTGGGAATTCCTTGGCCCATTGGCTTGTTCACCTGCTCTTTGGCATGTTCTCTAATCTTTTTCTCATAATCATTCTGAGGCATTAACTTGTCATTAATCACCATAATATCTGGAAGTCCATTTTCCCTCAAATTGGTGAATTTAACCATGAATCTAGTGACAACAATGTTCATTCCTTCACATTTTTCCTCAAGATGTCTCATTAGATTTATTTTAGTGGTTACTTTCCTAATTTATAGGATTGTGGCTATTCTATAATTGAATTTTAACTCTTCAAGTTGCTTTTTTTTCTTGCTGTTTAGGAAATTGATTAACCTAACAGCCTGTTCTAGTTTATCTACCAATTCTTCTTATGTCTTTTGTATCTCTGTCTGAGCTGCCAATGGTAACTCTCTCTGCTAAAAAATTACTTGAATTGATGGCCAAAAATCATGAATGGCTTCAATTACTTTATTCCATAAGTAATTTTTAATGTATGATACTTGATCCTTAGGAGTTAATTATTTTTCGAGCTTTTTTACCTCTTCACTCAATCTGTGAGCATTCTGTTCATGTATTTTGGCATCTATTTGAGCTTCTTTGCTTGTCTTCTCAAGATTTTCAATTTTCTTAATCAATCTATTTATTTCATTGGTCTTCAAGGACATTTCCTCCATTTCCTTTACTAGTTGACTGCTTCCATATGTGGGTGGCAACACTGTTGTAGAAGACTCAGTTACTGAAGTTGTTATAGATGTTACTGGAACTGCAGTGGCTAGTGGCTCTTTAGGTGCCAATTTCTCTCCTAAAGTAGATGATACTTCTACTGTAATGACTGGGATAACAGTGGGAATGACTGGTTCCTTGACTGTCTCTTTTTCTTGGACAACTTGGTCCATTTGTACTTCCATTTGTTTGATTTGAGCTGTGAGTTGAAGTATCAAGCTCATCATTTCATCTTTCTCCTTCTAATCCTGTAAAATTTCATTTTTTTGAGGATTTTCTCCTTGAGGAAGCTTGATTTGTTTCTTTAAGGAATAAATGTCCTCATTTTTCTTTTTGACTAATGCTTCAACTGCTTTTATGTTTGTAGGATCATATCCTACCAACAATACTAACTCTTCTAAGGCCTTTATCCTTATATATTTTGCATACAGTGAGGATTTATCCATTTTCATTTGGTCCTGCATATTAGAGATTGTATTTTGAAGTCTATGAGCACTCATAGATTTGGTGGTCACTGTGGAATAGAGCATCTTTGGTGTTTTCCCGTGGAATTCAATCTGATCCAACTCATGGATTTTATCTGTGGCTACTTCCATATCAACCTTTTTGTAATCAGCCACTGTCTTTGGCACTGGTATAGTGGGCTGTAAACTGACATAATCAATTTTTGAGTTGAATAATCAAAGACTGATAAGAATCTATTTTGGTTACCTGGCTTCTGTTTCAAAAAATGAGAACATATTTAAGTTTTTATTTCCTCATTCTTTAATTTGATTTGCTTGTATTTTTCCTTGATATCTAAATCCTTCTCCTCAGCTGAGTGTGAGGAGGAAGCCTCCATATTTTGTTGCCTCTTTGTCATTTGTGCATCTTAATTATTCAATTGTTCCTGATTCTGATTTGGCTCACTGATGATTACAGTGGCTACATTGGTCTCTGTCTGTGCAGTGTTGGTGTTTAAAGGCTGTGTTTCCTCAACATCAATGGTTACTTTGCCTTTAATTTATGTATCCAGTTTAGGCCTCTTATTGTAAATGATTTTGAACTTTGTCTGTGTGGTAGTTTCTGCAGTGTAAACTCCTTCTTCTCTGATTATTTTAGTGGATGGCTCTAGCTGTTTGGAAACTTCCAGAGGGTGACTAGTATTCCTTTGGTTTACTGCCTCTGTTAAAGTATTCTCAACCCACTCAATTTGATTAGAAAATTTATCTATATCTGGCTTTGAGCCACGGATAAAGGGTGTCAATTTACATTTTACCCTTAGTTTACTTAAGATCCCTTGTGGATCATAATTCCATGGGAAGATTTCTTCTAGATTGTACTCCAGTAATTGACTTGTTGCTTCCTTTTCTTCTTCTCTTTGATTACATATGAAAGGCCTAATTTGATTTTTGAGTTTAAGCTTAGTCGTTTTCTTGGCTGCCATAAAATTAATTGAATCTGAATTTAGGATCTGCCTAATGTATTCTAAGGCAAAGATCCTCATAGATGGATGGTTAGGTAACTTGCAGGGTAACAAGTTAGAACCAAAAAATCTGATTTCAGTGAATTACTTATATAAATTCCAATCTCCTACTTTTCTTTGCTCTAATAGCTGCAAAATTCTCTTCATTTCCTCACTAATTCTGGGCTGATCTAATTTTGTCAAGATGGTGGTCGATGGATGCAAAAACAACTCAGCAAACTCAGAATAACTGAATTATGTCCCTTCCTTTCTGAGTATAGATGTCCAGAAGACAACTAATAGAGGCTTTCCTTCTAAATCCAATTTCTGAAGTGAAATAGGAAATTTCTCTGATTGAAGGAATAGAAACAAGTGTAAAAGATAAGAGGTATATCTGAATACCTCTTCCAGCTGCAAATTATACAATTGATAGTGAATGATATCAGCTATAAAACCAGCATAGTCAAATATAACTGAGGGTGACTACCCTGGAGAAAATGTAGACAAAAGTCCCAATATTGACTCATCAATATGTTCATCGGTGAAATACCCAAGTATAAAGGAAATCATGGATATAACTGCCTTGAACCTTCTGGGAACTTGGCAGTTGAATATGGAGGGTTTAATTTTGGGATTTCAACATGCAAAGGCATGAAATTTTGGAAAATCATAAACCTTTTATGAAAGTCAAAGTTAATGTATAGCTTAGTGCGGGATTCAATAGATAATGGGACTGCTTGAGGGTCTGATTGAAGATGTAACATTTGGTTTATAAACTCTGCTGTAATAGTAAATAGGACCTCTTTGTTTGCATTGACAATGGCTCTCTGTTCAGGGATGTAACACTGGTGAAACATTGTGATAAGTTCTTAACAAGGGTTTGTCAGGGGGACTACATATTTGGGAAAATTGGATTCCCAAATGTGGACATCTTCTTGATCATCTAGGGATTTTTCAAAACACCAGTTGTGTATATCTAACAAATTGAACTCAACTACAGGATCAACTATTTTGTAGTCAATGCCTGCTAGAGGAATATGTTGAATATCAACAACTGGAGGCTGCAATGGATTGACTACAATGGCAGTATTTGGATTCATGGCTGGAGTAGTTTTCGGAGTCTTTGAACCTTCAAATTTTTTTCTAGTCTATTTTTTAGGCATATTTACTGGCATCTGCAAGCTTAAACTATTTACAGAGGCAATTTTACTATAACAGAGGGTTGGTTAGGGAATTTCAGAAGAAAAAAAAAAAATCCTCTTTGGATTTGATGCTCAATTAGGTTTCTCCAATGAAGTTTTGAGGCTAAAACTGGTCAAACACAGAAAATAGGGGTTTTATGAGTCTCTTGGCTACAAATTGGGCTCAAAGTTTGATAAAAATGGCTTTTTAGAAAATATAGGGCACCTGTAGAGGGTTTCTGGCCTTTAGAGCTTGAAATTGACCCTAAAACTATGGAAAAATTATAATTTTCTTTGGAAAATGGTGCGCAACGGATTCTAGGATTCCTGGAAAAAATTTTCCAGGGTTTTGCCTATTTCTGGGGCTTTTGGGTAATTGAAATTAATCAATTTCTTTTTTAGGACAGATTCTTTTCTTTTAAAGGTATTTTGAATTGACTGTAGGCTAAATTTTGAGAAAAATACCTGTATTTGATGCAGGTATATGTTTAAACAGGGTATACTTCGGTCTTCTGGTCGAATTGGTTTCTTCAGAGGTTGAACTGGAGCAAGTGTGGCTCCTTGGCAATTCTTGCAGGTTTCTTTGGTGAATTTTGGAAATTATGGGTGTAAAAATAGCAAGAAATGGCTATCAGGGGGCTCTGCGTAGGTTTATACAAAGTCGGGAGGGAAAAATTGGCCTGAACACGAAATATAGGTGAAAAATGCCTATACAGAGGTTTTATTAAACAATATAAATTTGCATTAAATGTAGGTCTAATCGTGGCGGGAGGCGGTTTTGGATTACCAAGGTTTTGAAAACAAGCGGTTATCGCATGGGTATCGAGCGATAAGTTATTTTGAACAAAACCCATGCGATCCAATCTGAAGAGGCCACATGGAGGGGAAGGGTCTATGTAAAACAACCTATCTCGCATATCTTTTGCGTTTGGGTGGTCGTGCACTTTTTCTATGCGATATGGATTGTCGACCATCAGATCTGAGAAAGGCATATGAACGACTGGGATTACTTTGGAAGTTGCATTGAACAACGAGATGAGGGACCGGGCTTTTATGTGGGCATTTGGGTTAGTATGTATTTAAACCTTTATAATGTGGTTTTTTGGGTAAAGTTTTAACGCATATATGAAATTTTTTATTTACTCATGATATAGGCGGGGATTAATGTTTTTTATTCAAAACATTTGTTAAATGGTTAAATAAAAACATATGTAGGCTGGTTAAATTATATTATATAGTTTTAAAACCTTTTATAGTTTTCAAAACATGGGGTCGGGATATTTTAATAACGCTAGTTTTTAGACCTAAGGGTTTATAATTTGGGGTTTTTATTTGCGCACATGGGATAATAAACTTTGGTCAAAACTTTATAATAGTGGGTTTTTGGGGTTTATTAGATATAATGGAATTAATAAAATATGAAAGGGTATCTCTTCGGGATTTAATAAAATATGTTAAAAGTTAATATGAGAGGGGAGTGATAAACAAAATACACATTATCTCTAGTATAAAATAATCAAGCATTTGCTCATCTTTGTATTTCTTTGAATAATACTTAGAATAAATATGATTTTGAGGGTTTTTATGAATGATTATGAAGGGATAGAGTTAATTATGTGGGGATTACAATTTTACTAAGTAAGAGTGTGTTTTTACTTAGGAAAAAGGGGTTTTAGTACATGATTGAAGGGTAAATGATGATAAATGAGGATTTTTAACATAAGAACTCAATATTTTCAACTAACCAGTCATAGAGCCTTGGGTTCAGTCCCAACAAAGGTCAGAGAAATGCTCTGAGCCTGTTTGACTGATAGCTTAGAATACTGAATGCTCATGGGGGAGGGGAAATTAGTGATTTTTCCCGATGATGTATTATTTACATGATTTCTTCACTGCTTTCTACCTACCCAAATTCTATTTCTAACATTTTTTCTTCATTTTACAGGTGCATTTAGGCTTGCAATCTTAAAACATTTTCTTTCAAAGCATAAAACTAATCCAAATCTACCTTATTTCATCCGAAGGCTCAGATTAAAATGTTGAGCTCCGCATTACTCTCTACCTATCTACTGATTTGTCAAGTTTAAACTGTTTGACAAATCTTTATTCTCTATCTAAAACATGAAATTGAAACATGAAAAGTTAATATTAAGCTGTTTAATTGATCATGGATTGTGGCATTTATTGACACTCTGCACATAATCCTTACTCTTTGTAGTAAAAATTAAAAGTAGTGGCATTTGGATTTTCTAACTTTCAGGTTTTATTTCTTTTCTTTTGGGGTATATATTTTTCTAAGTCCTTTGATCATTCTTTTAGGACTTTTTACCCTATTTTTTCTTTTTTATTATTTTTCATTTCTTCAAAATATGGGAAAACAACTTGTAGAATGCAAGGTATGTACATATTTACAAGACTTATCAAAGTCAATTCAAAATTTTATGAACCCTATTATTATAGGACCCTAACAATAGGTAGGTGGAGGAGTCACTTTTGAGTCAGACTTCATCATCTACCTCAAAAACTCCTTTAATGACAACCCTACATAAGACAATTAAAGTTATTGATGGAGGGGCTAATTCTGACCTAGCTATAGAAACAGTTCCACATTCTTCACTGCTAGAGCCTGATTTTGCAGCCCATTCTTGTGGTTCATTTAGAAATCCCAAAAAATGTGAAAAGATACTATTGCCAAAGAATTCATCAAGAAACCTGGTTAATGTTGTGGACACTCTCTCGTTAAGGATATTAGGAGTTTCATCATCTGTAGATGAGATCACCGAAAGGGATATTTCTGGGGAACCTTGGAACCTTTACAAGATTCACAATCTGTGAGTGAATTGATCATTGCTGATATGTCCTCATTTTTGGGAAGCTCTGGTGAGGGATATGAAGGGAAAACATAAACTTCTGGGCTAGTTATAGAGTTTTCTACAAAGGATGCCGTAGTAGTAAAGAAAGTAGCAAAAGATATGAAGTTTGATAACAATAATGTTCTTGTAGGAACATTGAAGAGCCCAAAATACAGTGAGGATGGCATTAAATCATATTTAAAACTTAGAAAGTGAAGAATAAACAATCTGAATCAACAAGCGACAATGCTAGACAAAGATGCAACAATAATTTTGTTAATTCTGTAATTGGAGAGAAGCAAGATCTTGGAAATTTTCTCCATCATGAGCATGGGACTCTTTTAATTTTTGATTCCCCATCTAAGTTGTCAATTTCACCTGATTTTGACATAAACAAAGAGCTGACTCTTTTTTCCAATTCTGTCATTGGAAATTAAAAAGTTAGTTTGCATGCTGGGGAGAGAAAAATAAATGCATGAGAGTAGATTGGAATCTCAACTGGCTACACATGACAATGGAACAATGGTTGTTGATCAAAATATGCTTAAAGAGAAAAAGGATGATGTGTTAGTTGTATATGAGTAGTCAACAACAAATACAAGCAAGGTGTCTGAATGGGAATTACAATCAAAAGCTACATCAATCCTCCCTAAAGCTGATATGGCTATTTTGGAGGAAAAACTAGGTTTTCTGTCTGGTAACAAAGTTGTTGATATTCTGGATATAGAAACAAAGGTAGGGTTAACCATGATAGTGCCAAACTACTTGGGGAAGGTTCAACTGCCAATGTGAAGGCAATTGACACACAAGATAAGGGTCAAGTATCCACCACTAATAGTGATATTTGTGAAATGTCTCCTCAACTTTAGGTGTTATATTTTCCTGTTGGAAGTGAAGGAAAGTAGGATTTAGTAGCTAGATTGACAGAAAAGGAGAATAAAAGTTCTTCCAATGTTTTTGCGAAGAATAGTGTTGCAAATATTGGTGATGTTGCTAAGGTAGTAGTTGTCAACAAGAAGAAGAAAAGAAGGATTTTTCCAGTAAGGAAAATGTTGCAGCTCTCACTGGGATTTATATAATAATTATAAGGTTCAAGAGGGGAAGGAGGAAGATGTGAACCTTCTGGAACCATCCAAAATAGTAATTGATGTTGTCAAGAGTAAGACTTCTTCAAAAGAGCCTGAGAAGCAAGTCCTGAAATAAGTGGATGACTGGGAAGATGCAGTCGAGTTTTCAAATCCTATGAATCAAGTAGCTATTTTAGTTAATGAATGTTCAGGAGACAGAAAGTACTCTAGAGTTTTTTTTTGACAATCAAGGATTAGTGAAAAGATCTACCAAATCATTTTGAAAATTTTCCAGACATTATTGAATTACTTGGAAATTCCCAAGCACTTGCGAGTCATGTAGGAGAGGCTGATGGATTAGCAACCAATGCAAGAGGAATTGACATGTAGCTGAGTGGGAATTATCTAATTGAACGTCGTGGGAGCAATATGTCTAGATTGGATGATGATAGATGGGCCAAGTCGGTGGATGATTTTGTTGATGGCTGTGATATGCAGATGGATGCGGATCTTAGTGCTTCTTATTTTGTGTTTCAACCTGAAAAAGGTTATAATATTTTATTTTCAAGAAATACTTGTGCAACACAAATGAGTATGAGTGTCATCCTTCCTAGAGGGCCTTATGTGCAAGCACCACTTCCACAAGTTGGACTAGTGATAAATAATTCTGATCCTGATAGGTGGCAGGGTGCTTCTGGTTTGCAGAAGGGTTTGATTCCTCTTCCACAACCTTCTCTGCCCACAATTCATATATCAGAGAACTGATATTAAGTGGGCAAGGTTTCTGATGAGGATTAGTGGAAACAAAGACAAATTAAAACCCATCCTTAATAAATTAATGCCCCAAAACTTTGAGAAAATTTTTAAACAGGTCAAACAAGTGAACATTGAATTGGCATCATGTCTTCATGGTATAGTATCTCAAATATTTGACAAAGCCTTGATGGAGATATTTTTTTGTGAAATGTATGCAAAATTTAGTTTTCAGCTTACTGTAGGAATACTAGAATTTTATGAACATAATGAAAAGGTTGTTTTCAAGAGAGTTCTTTTGAACAAATGTCAGGAATAATTTGAAAAAGATGAAGGAGAAGAGGCAGAGGCTAAAAAACCAAAAAATAATGGTGAAAAAATACTTTCAGCAGAAGAAATATGGGAGAAGAAGGCTACATCACAATGACGAATGCTAGGAAATATAAGGTTTATTGGTGATATTTATAAAGAAAGTATACTGACCGAAATAATTATGCATGCATCCATCCAGAAATTAATTGGTGAATTTCAGCATCCAAAGGAGGAAAATGTTGAAGCTTTATGCACACTGATGAGCACTATTTTTCATATGATTGACCATTCAAAGGCCAAGGAGCATATTTATTCTTACTTCGATAGGATGACAAAAATGTTCAATAACCAAGGGATTCCCTCTAGGCTGAGGTTCGTGTTGAAGGATCTAATTGATCTGAGGAGGACTGGATGGAAAAAAAGGAAGAAAGTTGAGGGCCCCAAGAAAATAGAGGAAGTGCATCGGGATGTTGTGCAAGAACTACATGGATAGGGAGGCCGCTCTCGAGGTACCAATATGGGACATTCAGGTCGGAGACTTGTGACACCACTTGATCATGGTGTGAGAGGACCTGCGATGCCACCTTACATGGCATATGCACAGATGGGTTCACTTCCACATATGGGTGGGATTAAAGGGCCAATTATGGGTTGAAGGCCACCAGTCAAGATGCTCAGATTGTGGATAGGGATCAATTTGAAAATAAATGTATGAAAACCCCTTCAACACACTGAGCTTTTGATGATGGCCACTTGACTCTTGCTCCTAAGGGAGGTCTTGACAAGGGAATAAGAGGGAGGGCTCAACCTCTTCCATATGCTAAGAGTGCTCTAGCATATGTTCCACCATTCACATCGTGAGTAATAGACGAATAGGTGCAGGTCCGATTTCAGGTTGTAGTTCTGACCGGATGCTAGTTGGTATGAGGGATGAAATTTTGACAAGGACTTATGTTGCAGAAAAGCCTTTATTTGCAAAATAATGTGTTCATGAAAGAAATGTTTTGGATAATGACATAAGAGAGTTTAATAATTCATACTCATCAAGTGACAGAGGTGGGAAGATTGCAAATTCTGAATTTCAATTATAAGAACATTCTTCTCAAATAACTTTGAGTTCACAACTAATTGATTTTCAAATGAGGAAAAGGGCTGAAATGAAAATCAAAGAATATTACAGGTGCATTCCTTTACAAGGATTCCATGCATTTTCATTATGTATTTTAGAGAAGTCGACAAGTTTCCCTGAATTTTTCTTAATTTTTCATAACATACCATCCAGTGTGAGAGATTTTAAGGAGGAAACTTTTTGTGTAGATGACATTAAAGCACCCTTGTTCCTTTCAACTATGGTTTCAATTTGGATATTAGATTCTTTTTTCAGGAAAGATGTTGAAATTGATATTATGGGGAATCTACTTACACATTTATGCAAGTCTGAGCCTATCTTGCTAAATAAAGGACAACTTACTGAAGGGTAATGTGAAATTTTGTGTTTGTTCTTATTCAAGTTTGAATTTATTTAAGGAATGCTACAGTCTATGGTCATTTGTGATTATGAATTATAACTATATAGAATTTTGATGTTTCTAGGTTGGAGACTATACTATTTTCATTGGAGGATGCTACTATGGATGCACCCAAGGATCTTGAGTTCCTTGGTCGTGTAGGGTAAAAATCCACTAAGTTGATTCCATGTCATTAGAACAATTTTGCATCCTTCCCAGGAAACAAATCCATTACGAAATAGGAGTTTCCTAAGAAGGAATTTACAACATGATACCAAAAAATTACAAGCAATGTTAGTTTGTCTTTCCAGGGCATATGATAGAGAAAATTGGATTTATTTAGGGCCACTCATCCATATAGGGTTCAATGTGAAATTGGTTAACTAGATAATGAATTGTCTTTCCTCAATATATGTGAAATTATAATTAATGGCTCAGCCTATTCTTCTATCATGCCTACAAGAGACCATGGGTAGGTATGACTAATGTCTCCTCTGCCATTTTTTACTGTAGATTAGGTGGTCTCAACAGAGTTATAACAGAGTAAAAAAGAACTATAAGCTTGACAACTATACAAATAGGATTTGCCTTAAACTTGACATATTTACTCTTTGTTGATTATGTTTTGCTTTTGGGTGATATGAACAAGGTAGATGCAATTATGTTGAAGGATACCACCCTTCAAGAACTAAAATTCCTACCTTAAAAACTACCAACAACGGAGGAGATACAAGAATCAACACCATCTTTGATTTGAACCTAAATATTCTTATTATATATTAGTATTTATTTAATCACAATGACCAGTAGATTGTCCTCTTGGATTATTTCTCTCATTCTATTTATTAGTAAAATCCACAAAATGTATCCTTACATTAGAATCTTGGGAAAAAAACATAATTTTTATCATTTAAATTATCCATATCTCTTGGAGCCCAAAAATCCATTTTATTTGGATAAGATTTATTTATAACCTCAAAAGAAACCCTATTATAAGTTGAAGGACCATTATGCCCTCTTGAGTCTTGACAAAGTATGATGGAATGAAATTGGGTGAAGACTAGATCTAGGTTTACCATGTTACAACCTAGGTTCATTAAGATGACGACCTTGGTTTGAAGATATCCACCATACAAAATAGGACCACCCATACTTATCGTTGTCATCTCTCTTTCATCATCAAGATTAACATACTGAGGACTTATAACCCATGGAGGCTCATGGAAGTCATTGCAATGTAATTTATTAGAATACATTCCATTTCTTATTATGATATTTAACACATCCGAAAATGGCATCATTCAAATCATTTTGAAGAAGTCTACAAATTAGGTCAACATAATTTTTTTCGCATTTACGACTTCCCTCACAATTGTTGGTTCTTGAAGCGCGAGCACTTTCATAAAAAAAGTAAGCAAAGTCAAACAAAAAAAATGGTCCACTCTCTTTTCATTTTCTAATATTATAATGAAGTTATATTAGAGACATTGTTTGTTTGTTTGTTTTTCTTAGAAAAGGGTTTGCTCTTGATTTTATACGACTTTCAATTTATCATATGTATCATGTTGAGAAATTGGAAAGAATAATGTGTGACATTTATCTTGCAAAAATTGATGTTGAATGAAAGGATACACAGTTCAACCAAGCTATAATTCACTTTGGTAAAGGCGGAGGAACATCTTAAAAAACTGCTTAAGAATACACCATATACAAAGTTTTACCATAAGTAATATATGCATTTTTATTTTGTAGATATGTTATTTTTTCTACCCAAGATATCAGAACAAGAAAAATATTGATATTGTAGAAATTTTTTGAGGACCTCATTGAGGTCAATTTTTTTGATGCCTTATGATTGATTCTTTCTCATATGTTAGGAAGGCTTTAAATATGAATTAATATGTTCATGAAACAAATCAGATTAATATTTTATAGATATAAAAGATAAAAACAAATGTCATTGTATTTGTTTGATTGTTACTTGACTCTGCTGTTGGTAGGTTACAGGAAATGTGATTGGAAAAATGATGGGGACACGATGCATATCATGTCTTGGATATGGTTCATTCACTGTTAGAGATCACTTAGACACCCAAGCCATCGACTTTGGAAATGTTTCTACTAGGAATTCCTATGGTTTTTAATGTTTTTATTATTTCACCTCATGGTTATTTTGGTCAAGCAAATGTTTTAGGAATTCCAGACACGACATCGGTGGACAGGTAAATTTCTTTTTATAATTGTAATTTCCATTCCATGATATCCTCTCTTTATTGTTTGATTCTAGTTTGGATGTTTATTTTTATTTTGTTTTGTCTTTTAAATATGAAATTGAAAATACTTAGTACCGTGTCCATTTAAACAACAACCAAGGCTTGAAGATGAAATTAGTATTACACTATATTGATTGGAATCGTTATAGCTATTTTGTGTTAAAATATTTTCATGACTATCAAAAAAAGTTACTTTCATGATGTTATTTGAGTACATGTTGTTTATACACTTGAATAAGTTCATGCGTTAGAAAATGAAATGTTGTTGTGAATAAAACGACAAGGATTAAACATCACACCTCGGGTTATTTGTTTTCACAAGTTATCTACAACTTGAGATTTTTAGCATATAACTTAGTTGACATGATTGTTCCTAGGCTTTCCTTGAAAGTTGAATACTAAGTTACTAAGGTGTTATTTTATATATATGGTGATGTTTTATTTACTTTGTTTATACAGGTTATCTGGCCACATTATAGTGGAAATTATCACCCAATGAAGAAAATTTGTTCGATTTTCTTACTTGTATGGGGAAAAATGGATTTGACATTGCTGATGTTGAGGTATATGTCGTATAAAATATTTATAGTCTAATTTAGTTTATATTCTAGTGTTCATTGTCTTTCATGTTTTACACTTTGCATTGTATCTTCCTTTCTTTTCAGAAAATGAACTCAGTTTTGATGGTAAGAAGCATGAATTGAAAAAAGAGGGGAGCAATAACATTGGAGCGAAAAATGAAAAGAGAGAGAGAGGAGAACTGGTCCGGTGATACTCTTAGAGCTAATATCCCGCATAAGACACACATATAAAGACCGATGGTCAAGTCTTCAGAGTTGGTGAATTAACCTACAATGCCTTGAAAACACAACGATAATGTTTTGAAGTGATGAAACACCATTTCATGTGTAAATTGTAGTCCAACCAATATTAAGTTGGAAAATCATATTGTAATACTTTAACATTTTATAATATAATTTATGTGGTTGAAATTATTTATAGTTGCACTTGATATTGTTTAGTATTGTAATTAAAATATGCGAATTTGTGTTTTCATATTAGATGAACATGCACATTGTATGACATTTTTTAAATCATACATATTAATTTATGTTGATTAATAATGAACAAAAAATCAATTTAAAACTACTAAATTAGTAGTTTATATTGATTAATGATGAACACAAATAAAATTAATATACGACTAAATTAGTCATTTATAATGATCATTAATGAAAGTAAATGAAATGAATATAAACTACTAAATTAGTCGTTTATATAATGAATAACTGACTACTGCAAATGATAAATTTGTGACTACAAATGACGACTAAATTTTGCATATATACGACTATTAGTAGCTAATTTACAGTATCTTATAACACGACTAAAATTTAGTCATATTTGTTCGGTCATTAATTGGTTTCAAATGATCACTAAAATTTGCATATATATGACTGTTAGTAGCTAATTTACAGTATATTATAACACAACCAACATTTTGGTCATATTTCTTTGGTCATTAATTGGTTTTCTCGGGTGATCATATAATAATATATTTTGTTGTATATTTGGTCATTAATTGTGACAATTAATGACCAAATCAAGGATTAAATCAATGACCAAATCAATGATCAGATCCATGACCAAATTAATGACCAAATATACAACCAGACAATAAAATTAAGATAACCAATTAATGACTAAGCTAAAAAGTGACCAAAAGTTGGTCGCATTATAAGATATTGTAAATTAGCTACTATTGATCACCGACCGAAAAATAGTCATTTATATTCAAATTTTAATTGTTTTTTTAGTAACTAATTCGCCATTTTGTACTAGTGATTGGATCTACTACTATTGGTGGGTATCTAACAGATGGGGATGTTGGTCATGGATCCATAGGCATTAGGAAACTAACTGCTACTGGTGCATCTCGATCTCAATCTGGAAATGGAACTATTGGATATGAGTCTCTATTTCAAGACTCAGAATCTTCAACTCGCTCATGGAGGTGGCTGGATCAACTAGCCATGTTATTCTTGATGCTTGGTCTCGGTATCACTAATGGACCGACTCTTGGTAGAACAACTCACTGCAATTGGCTATTTTTCTTATGGTGTTGTATAAGCATATGTGTAAGTGAACCACCTGATGATCTACCTGTTTATTCATTATAATTGAGCCAAACCCCCTTTTTTAAAATGCACATCTAATATTTTTTTTAGCACAACTTTACACAAAAACATGTAACATTAATGGGACCCCTAGACCTGTAGTACTTGTTGAAATTAATATGCAATTTTTTTCTAATCAAATGATGAATTATGAAATGATAATGCATTTCTCTCTTATGATGTGTTTCTGTATTATTTAGATAGATATTTGGGGTATAAAAAGATCGATCGATGGTATATTCCCAGCATTTGTTAATGGATGGCACTATGACACTCCTAACAATACCTTGGTATGTATATCTATCTGCATTCTCATTTTTACACTCTCTCACTGACACAGTGTCCTTTTTTATTATGTTTTTTTTCACATTATTATAACCATATTCATAAAACTCAGAGGCATACTAGCACTCTTTGACAATTATACCCACACTTTCCTTAATTCAGTCTCACAACAAACAAATTTTTCAAAACAAAAGCAATATACATGATTTCTCCTATTCTAAAAGATACATTATAGTCCATATACATAAGTCTTTCATAAAAAAATATTTGAATTTCAACAATTCTAGAAATTAGTAAACCAAAATTTGAATATCCTACTACTCAACACTTAGTAGACAACTTCAAACTCCAACTATTATCTTCAATAATTCTAACTGGTTGATTCCTTCTTTGACCTCCACTCCAAGAAGTGGTCATTTTGATAAATCATCTGCTCTTGTGTTAGGTTCTCTACAAGCATAATGATAGGATATGTTGGAGAATAATGTCTCCATTTTTTTCATCCAAACTAGCACAATGTGCAAATTAATATTCCCAATTTTGTAGCAGCCCTTCATCTAGTGTGTAACCACATTATAGTCACCAAAAATTAACAATTTTTTCACCTCCATGTATGCTTCCAGTTTCATTAAGATCATTTGATCCATCAACTCAACATACTTATTAGTACTGCACCCAAGCTTGCATTGAAATTAAGGAGAAGAGAATCATTTAGAAATAAAGTACCTCATGCAGTACAAAGAGTATGTTTCTCTTGGCTAGAACCATACAGGTCGCCCCAATTTATCAATTCATGGTTTCTTCCGCATCCTGGCTTTTTGTATCTTTTGATGTCTTTTTATGCTTCCAAATACTGACCTCATAATATCTGCACATTGAAATGGAAGAATGCATATCTCCTGAAATATATCAACATTTCAAGCTAACGATATGCTCTAAGTAACCACAACATGAAGAGCTATAAAACCTTTAAGTTCTTTATTCTGCGCCCAGTTCTTCAAAGCTTCCTCCATAGTCTGCACTTGTCACCCTTCACTACAAAATTTTAGTGACTTCATATCTTCCCATACATTCTTTGCATATTTGGAATTTTTAATAAATTTTCAATTGGTTCGCTTTCCTTCTTACATAGTGTACACCACCTTGGACCATTCTTGATGCATTTTTTAAGTATTTTCCAATTTACTGATTTGAAACAAAGAAATAATGACATATATACCTTTGAATTTAGATGATCATAAGACTTCCATGGAACCTTTCACCTCTAGGCCTCCTCTTCCTAGGTTGTATCTACAAACTTTACTTTGTACCCTAACATAGGAGTATATCCACCCAGGCAAGGGTTCCTTGAGTATAAAAAAACATCCTCCTTGCTTAATATGATATGAATCTTCTTATGTTGATCTACAAATACCTTCTAGTGGCGCATTTCCATATTTTTCAAACCAAACTCCTTTCCTTTCTTCTATATTTGTTACAAAATTGAGGTAGATATTGCATCGAATCCCTAACCCAAGGTACGAATTCCTTGGTGTTGCAAAGTAGCAATCAAATCAAGTGGTAATCTATAGGCTTATCCATATTAAACCTCTGGATTAGCCCCTATTTTGATCAGATCCCCTTTTCCAACTTCCTGTACTAACCCTACACCTACCAAAGTAAAAGTCAGTGCCAATGATTTCTAGACTATAGACCCATTTTCGATATTTTTGTTTTCATTCCTATCTCATTATTACATGTTAATGTGTTCAATGTGCTTTTGGTATATCACCTACCTCTAGAGTCCCTATTTGGAAATAATTTTCCATGGACTTTTGGTAGCTATAACTTTTCCAAAGAAGTGAATGTATTTGAAATCCAAACCTCTAGTTTCTTTTGGTTTAGACAAGGACTAGAATTTTACATGCGGAATGCCCTCTTTCCTCTTATTACCCATCCAAAAAAACATCAAATAATTTCTTTCTAATTATTTCAATACCCTGTAGGGATGTAGGCCATAATATGCCAATAGATTGGACTTACTTCCAACACTTCCTTGGCCAATGTCAATCTACCTCCCAAGAAATCCATTGATTACACCACTGGTTTTTATTTTTTCCCTATCTTCTTTATCAACGACTTATAGGGATTCTTGAAATGTGGATACGTAAAGCCTTCTTGAAAATTTCAGCTCCAAAATGAGAAGACATACAATATCATTCTAAGTTATTCCTCCTCTACCCAATTAAACACCAAGTGAATATTTAAACATATTGATTTCCATCCCATAAACTATACAATATAGGTCAAGGGTTTCAGTTAAATTATTGAAATATTGTTAGCGTGAAACTTCAATGGTCCTATGAAACTTCATTGATAAAGACGTGATTCTTCCAACCATGTTGCATCTTTCCATTAACAATGTTTACTTGTGTAATACAATTTTGTCTCTTCTTTTATGTTATTTTGAATTTTCTTTCAGAGCTGCAATTGGAATATATGATATTAATTTATGCCTTAAAATTATAGTTTTTGAGATACTATTATTTTTCTCTACTGTATTGTTATTTGTGGTCCTTTTGGTGCTTTCTTCTTGTTTTTCTTTACTACTTGAAGGGATTGGTAATTTTAGATTTTACCATATTTCTTGTTGGTTCTATGTAGATTTAATTGAAATATAATAGGTTTTTTTTTTTTTTTGGGGGGGGGGGCATGTCTGTGAAGTTTTTGTTACATGATATTGACTTTATACAGTGTGCAACTCCCTAAAATTTAGATAGAAGCTTCATTTAAAATTTTGCGGGGGGGGGGTGGTTTCAAATTTAATTTGGATAACACCCTCCTCTAGGATAAAAAATTTAACAAACACAATAATAGATAAATCATTAGAAACATCACCAAAAGTTGTAGCCTCCCTAAGGTCTTCCATCCCCTCATTAAGGTCAAGAATATATGCACCAAATATTTATTATGATAAGGATCATTTAAGAAACACAACCACATGAAAACCTTCAGTGAGAACAACCAAATCTAAAGCTTCTTCAAGGTCTTCAATCCCCTCGTCAAGGTAAATTGTGTCTGGGTCAAAGGCAACAACACAAAAAATTTCACTAACAACACCAAAATTTGCAGCTTCTTCAAGGTCTTCTAAGCCATCTTCAAACTCAGCATTGTCTGAATCAAAGTCCTCACCAAGGTTGTCCATGCAGTCATCAAAACCAAATTTTTAATATTCCATGCCAAAAATAATTTAGAATAACTCAGTTCCTCCTCCAGAACCTTCTTTTGTGAACAAAGGTGGCACCATGTCATCTAGAAATTCAGTAATGCCACAAGGAACTTCTCTCAAAGTGAAAAAAATTCCTTTGCAACCTTCTTTAATACCTACTTTTTCAGGTGTAACACCTCCAAATTTAAGGACCACAATGCCAGAAAAGACAACTTTAGCTAATAGATGTAGACCTGGAGCCCCCAAATTTGCATGATGTACAACTGAAGCTCCTACTATAAGCAATGCAAG
The DNA here is from genome assembly GCA_034641835.2 of Pinus albicaulis. Taxonomy (NCBI): domain Eukaryota; kingdom Viridiplantae; phylum Streptophyta; class Pinopsida; order Pinales; family Pinaceae; genus Pinus; species Pinus albicaulis. Next base: position 676,892,311 of record CM076581.1, read on the forward strand.
AAGACAATCATGGTCGCCGAGTAGAGCAAGAGAAATAATTTGGTATCACAACCTTGTTGGTGATAGGTCTAGTTTACAGACTACCAAACTACATGGTAATGGCATTCACAGCATGACAATTCCTATTTACCTTGGCAGAAAGATGGTAGAGAAAGGTATAGATGAAAGGAGAGATCTCTCTCAAAGTATAGTAAAGTAATCAACTAATTTTTTCAATGCTACCTTGAAAACTTAAGAGAAAGTGAATTCAATGTCATCTCAAGAGAGCATTGGCATCATTTTGAACTTTTACTTTGAGTCTGTTTTGTCTTTTAACTATAAAATTGAACATACTTGGTATCATATCCATTTAAACAACATCCAAAAATTGAAGATAATATTAGTATTATATTTTTTTCATGTTAAAATATTTTATATTGAAAGTTTATATATATAAAAGATAAAAAAAAAAATGTTAATGCCTTCGTTTGATTGTTACCTGACTCTCGTGTAGGTAAGTTATAGGAAATGTGATTGGGAAAAGATGGGGAGACAATGCAGAGCATGAATTGGATATGATTCATTTGTTGTTGAAGATCCTTTATGCACTTGAGCCATCGACTTTGGAAATGGTTCTAGTAGGTATTTCTATATTTTTTAATCTTGTGATTATTTCACCTCATTGGTTATTTTGGGCCAGGAAATGTTTTAGGAATTCCAGACAAGGCATCAATAGATAGGTAATTTTTTTTTGTAATTGCAATACCCATTCCAGGATATCTTATTGTTATTTTTCAATTTTATTTTGAACATTTCTTTTGATTTTTTTGTCTTTTAAATATAAAATTGAAAATACTCGATATCTTCTCTATTTAAACAACAACCAAAGCTTGAAGATGAAATTAGTATTACACAATATTGATTGAAATCATTTTAGTTGTTTTGTGTTAAAATATTTTCATGACTATTAGAAAAGTTTACTTTCATGTTGATATTTGATCACATGTTGTTTATATACTTGACCAAGTTAATGAATTAGAGAATGAAATGTTGTTGTGAATAAAATGACAAGGATTAAACATCACATCTCGGATTGTTTGTTTTCACTAGTTATCTACAGCTTGAGATTTTTAGCATTTAACTTGTTTGACATGATTGTGCCAAAGCTTTAGTTGAAGGTTGAATACTAAGCTACTAAGGTGTTATTTTCTATCATGAAAATTTATTTTCTTTGTTTATACAGGTCATCTAGCCACACAGTGGCCACTATCGCCCAAGTGACCAAAACTTGATCAAGTTTCTTGCTTTTATGGGGATAAATGGTTTTGACATTGCTAATGTTGAGGTATATGTCATATACATACTTTATAGTCTATTTTAGTTTATATTATAGTGTTCATAATATTTCATGGCTTACACTTTGCACTGTATTTTTTTCTTCAGAAAATGATCTCAATGTTGATGGTAAAAAGAAAGAATTGAAGAAAGAGGAGAACAATAACACTAGAGCGAAAAACACAAAAAGAGAGAGATATTGAAGATAATCAGTCTAGTGATACCCTTAGAGTCAACATCCCGCATAAGACACACATAGAGAATGATGGTTGACAAGTATTTAGAGTTGGTGAATTCAACTGCAATGCGTTGGAAACACAGAGATAATGTTTTGAAGTAACAAAACAACATTTCATGTGTAAATTTTAGTCCAACCAATATTAAGTTGGAAACTCATATTGTAATACTTGACATTTCATATAATATAATTTATTTGGTTGAAATTATTTATAGTTGCACTTGATATTGTTTATTATTGTAATTAACATATGTAACTCTGCGTTTTTATATTAGATAAACATGCACATTGTACGCTTTTTTTTTTTAAATTTAGTCCCAAAATATTACTAATTAATTTATTTTGATTATTAATGAACACATAAAATCAATATAAAGCTACTAAATTAGTAGTTTATATTGACTAATGATGAACACAAATAAAATGAATACGACTAAACTAGTTTTTTATAATGATTATTAATGAAAGAAAATGAAATGAATATAAAATACTAAATTAGTCATTTATATAATGAATATGAAACTACCAAAAAAAGATAAATGACTAATGTAAATGATAAATTTGTTATTACAAATGATGACTAAATTTTGCATATATACGACTATTAGTATCTAATTTACAGTATCTTATAACACGACCAACATCTAGTCATATTTCTTTGGTCATTAATTGGTTTCAAACGATGACTGAAATTTGCATATATATAACTATTGGTATCTAATTTACAATATCTTATAACACGACCAAAATTTTGGACATATTTCTTTGGTGATTAATTGGTTATTTCGGATGATCATATAGTAATATATTTTGTTGTATATTTGGTCATTAATTGGGACAATTAATGACCAAATAAATGACTAAATTAATGACCAAATTATGACTAAATATATTACCAAATAATGAAATTGAGACAACAAATTAATGACTAAGCTAAAAATGACTAAAATTTGGTCGCGTTATAAGATACTGTAAATTAGCTACTACTGGTCACCGACTGAAAAATGGTCGTTTATATGAAAAATTTAGTCATTTTTTTATTAACTAATTAGCCATTTTGTACTAGTGTTGGGATCATCATCAATTATATTTAAAGCAAAATTTGAACAAAAAGCAGACGGACTATACCTTTTTGATTGCCTTCTTTCTCGAACTGATCTTCTCATAGCTGGAGTTTGTGGCTCTTCCTCTTCTGAATCTTCTTTCGTTGTAGATTTTGATTCATCCTCCTTTAGCTCAATCTCTATGTTATTAGGTTCCTTTGGTAGGAATTCATGTTTAACAACATATTTTACATCTCTAAACACCACATCTCGGATGTACACAACCTTCGTTGTTTCTGGGTTCCAAATCCATATGGAGTCTTATCCTCCAATGCTAATGAGTGTGATCTTTTAACCAGGTAACATGTAGTCTCCACTGCTTCTGCCCAGAATTCCTATCCTAACCCAGTACCACTGAGCATGCTTCTTGCCTTTTCCAATAGCATTCTGTTCATTTTTTCTGTAACTCCATTTTTTTTAGGTGTGTATGGATTATTATTCTGTCATGCTATACCACACTTCTTACAGTACACTTCAAATTCTTTCTTGCAAAACTCTCCACCATTATCTGTCCTCGGCACCTTTATCTTCTTCTCTGTCTGGTTTTCCACCATAGCCTTAAATTCTTTAAATATGTCAAAGACTTCATATTTATTTCTCAAGAAATGTATCCATGTATTCCTTGAGAAGTCATCTATGAATTAGAGATAGTACACGAATTTTCCCAGTGATAGAACCGACACAGTTCCAAACACATCACTATGCACAAGCTATAATATCTTGTTCACCCTCATAGTACTAGAAGGAAAACTCACCCGATTCTGCTTCCCATATACGCAATGTTCACAGAAATTGAAATCTAGAGAGAAATTAGACATACCTTCTACCATACCATTTCCATGTAGTATCTGAAGGCCCTTATCTCCAATATGTCTAAGAATTTGATGCCATAACATGGTATTTTCTCTAGAGACCGCTAGGCTTTCCTCTCCACTTTCAGGAACCATAGAACTATTGCACCCATTAATAACCTAAAGCTTGTACAAAGTTCCAATCCAAACTCCCTGCATTAATACCAGTGTTCCCTGAACCATCTTGCAGGTATCTTTCTCGAACACTATTTTTACACCTGCATCATCCATCTTTTTTACAGAAATCAAATTTCTGGCCAATGCAGGAATATGTAGAACACCAGGAAGTGTTTTAATCCTTACACCTTGCAACTTTAGCTTGAATTTTCCATGTCTTATGATTTTGGCCTTCCTATCATCCCCTAAGAAGACATCACCACCATCATACTTCTTATACTCGCAGAACCACTCCCTATGGGGAGTGAAGTGAAAGGATGCACCTAAATCAATCAACCAAGCCTCATGATCTACATGTGTATTTGAAGAAGAAGCCAAATACACATCCCCCCTTCATCCGAGGTGGTTTTTCCCTCTGCAGAAGGAGAATCATCAGATCCCTTTCCTTTCTCAGGAGATTTAGATCTGCAATCCTTTTTGTAGTGCCCTTCCTTTTCACATTTCCAGCACACCTTTACAAACTTTCCTAGAGATTTATATCTCCCACTCGAAACCTTATTCTTGTTTCTGTTCTATGACCTTCCTCATATAGATAAGGCATATCCATTCTGACTGTCCATATTTTTTCTTCTCATTTACTCCGACAGCAAGGCTGAGACAATGTCATCAAAATTCAAGGTAGTTGTAGTGCTACCTATTGCAATAACCAGACTGTCCCATGAATCTAGTAGAGAACGCAACAAAATGGTGCACTTATCTTCATCTGAGATTTTGATATCAATAGGTAACAAATTAGTTACCACAGTATTGAAGGCATTCAAATGCTTTGTCACCGAGTCTCCATCCTTCATCCTCAAGTTATACATCTTTTTCCACGGGAACAATTTATTCAATAGAGACTTATATTGGTACAAAGTCCCTAGCTTTTCCCACAAAGTCTTCACCGTAGCTTCCCCAAATACATTCAACAATACTGAATCTGAGACACACAACCATATTGTGCTCTTTTCCTTTCAATCCAACTTCTTCTAGTCTTCATCTGACATTGTCATTGGTTTAGTACCCAGATCTACCACAATCCACTGATCTTTATCCACCAGCAGATCCTCCATCTTGAGCTTTCACAACTCAAAACTCCGATCATTAAATTTATCGATCTCTATCTTTCCAATTCTTACCATCTTATTTCACCAAAAGAATCGATCCCACAGATCTCCCACTGAACAGGGTCTACCACAGGCCCGAGAAAAAAAAACCTCAGTAGCAAAGACGTCCCATTGAAGCTGAAACAACTCTGATACCAAATGTAGTTTTTAACCCTGTACAGAAATTATCTACAAATGAATCTTAAAAATAGAAAGTAATCAATAACGAGAGAATAAAACATAAAACGCATATACACAGAGATTTTCCCCTGGAGCCCAAATCGGGACTACCAGCTTGATTTTTCATTATATTCCATTTAGCGTTACAATACATATATACATGTCGAAGCATTCATAAATGCCAACCCATTAACCATGGATTAGAACATAACCGTAGTTCCCTTGACCGGATCTACAAAATACCAGGGGCCGAAAATCATCATGCCCCAAAACCATGTGCAAACCCATTCAAAAAACCATGGGCGGGTCCACCCACCAAAAAATAGGGTCAAATTTTTTTTTTCCTGGGAAGCTGCGTCAAACCCTGAATTGTGGGGGGGGGGGAAGAGGGGGCTGTCGCCCCCCCTGCTGCGCCCGACACAACGTACAAGGGGAGCTATCACCCCCCTCTCCCCTCTGACCTCCCCATGTGTGCGACTAACCGTGGAAAGAATATAACACATACCCAAAAATTTATTATTGAATTTGAATTAAAATCATGTTTGTAGCATTTATAAATTTGATTATTATAATTTCATTGTTTACTATTTACATTGCACAATGTTGAATTTGTGAATTTGCAAGGGATGAATTGTTATTGTTGGGATTTTATCATCATTATTTTTAATTTTATATTTTAAGAGATGGGGAACCTGAGATTCCTGGGGCCCCTTAGATTTCCCCAAAATTTGGTGTTGCTTCCATAAACCATAAACCATAAATGAGTTTGATTTTAGGGTTTGGATACAATTCTTGATAATGATGACACTTTTTCTTTTACCTTCCACATTCCCCCACTCTTCCCATCGGCATTCCTCTACACCTCTAGGCGCAGTTACTCGTAATTGATTTGAAAGACCAACATGAATTTAATATTTGGAGTGAAAAAGTGTTAAAATTTTAAACTTGAAACCTTCAGAGGCTATGAAATTTAAAGATTCCCATGTGCTTCTATCGTTGACTATTTGTGCACCTCTTGTTTTTATTAAATGAGTCACCTCACCTTTCGATAAAGTGGAGCAATGATGAAAACTAGAATTTGTGAATCCGTAAGTTATGTCAAAAATTTCATGCTTTTAATGTTTAATCCTGTGATGGCTATGCTTTAAGTTTCTCAAAAACATCACACCTATAACCCTTAATCTTGTAATGATTTCCTTTTGAAATTAAAAAAAAAAAATTGCAGGTCTTCTTCTCTTAGCTCCCTTCTAGATAGCTTTGCATGCTCTTCTAGTCTTATAACTCTTGCCTCATCTTTGAAACTCACTGTAATACCAATTTTATTGAAAGGAAAAGGAGGAATAACACAAATTGATACAAAAAAACTTCTATTCATTAAGTTTTCTCACATACAAGCAACCACAGAACTGTGACTCTTGGCTTTCATGCAAACATTACAATGACCTGAAAATGGGTATATAAGGAACTAATTTACTTAATATGGAATTGTTGTAGCCGCTACAACACCCTCCAAAAATTCACCCTCTAAAATTTTTTGAGCCCCCTGAGCATCGAGAAGCGAAGTCAAAACCTGAAGTTCAAGTATTTTTTTCAAAAAGCCTTGGGTCGCTGAGTCACAGAGTAGGTATTTTACCCAATTTTTGACCTAGCGACCCTGCGACCTATCAGGTTTCCAAGTCGCTAAGTCACACATCGCACTCAAGTTAAACAATTGCGACCCAATGACCCTGCAACCCCACGACCCCTAGGTTGCAAGGTCGGAGGGTCGCGAGGTCACACATATCATCAATGTAGACTATTTGTGACCCAGTGACCTCATTTATTTCCCGCACGCATGACCCCTTTATAAATAGAAGGGTCGCTAGGTCGCATTTCACCCACGTGATGGAGAGAAAAAATGCTTTTGACAGGCCAACTGGAGCACGATTTTCTCAGGTAAGTTGCCTAATCCTCCTGATGTTTCCATTTTTTCTAGTTGTTGCCCCTTTCTTCTTATCCTAGCCCTTTTAAAGCCACCTAATATCCCCCATTTTAGATCCTTTTGAGCCTGAGTCTTTTCCAATCATCCAAACCCTGCCATTCTTATACAAACTTGTAAATGAAGCCAACCAGTCTCCCCTGTGTTTGTCTCTTCCTCTAATGACCACTTATCCTCATTTATGGTTTTCCTCACTCACTCCCTTTATTGTTTTAAGCTAAAAATGAAGCAAAAGGCCACGCCGACGTTGAAATCGTCCGCTTAGCCCTAGCGCGAATTCTGACCCTGCGACCTTGCGACCCCTGCGACCCAACGACCCTATTCGCTAAGTCGCTAAGTCACATCTTGCTCAAAACTGGAAGTTTTTGACCTTGCAACTCAGCAACCCGGTCACAAGTCACTAAGTTGTTAAGTCACGTCTCGCTCAAAACTGGATGTTTGCGACCTTGCGACTCAGCGACCTAGTGACCCGGTCACAAGTCGCTAAGTCGCAAGGTCACATTCTCATGAATTGTTAAACCAATGTGACTTAGCGACCTCACGACCTTGTCGCAGGGTCACTCTCTTCTGAAGTTTAAACCTCCACGACCCAACGACCCAAGAAATAGGTTTCTAAGTCGCAGATTCACCCTTTCCTGGATCTCATTTGGGCAGGGTTAAAAGTATTACTAGGAATTTATTAATATGGCATATGTCTTATCCTGGGACTGTTTTATGAACATGCCAGGGAACCACGAAGCAGAGTTAGAGTGTGTCTCCATCTCTTCAGCCTCAAGTGACATGGGGCCTTCGGCAGTTCGCAAGAAAAACAAAATCCTAGAGATAGAGATCACAAGAATTGAAATACCAATGTCTCCTCCCTCGATCTATGGGGAAACCACATTTACATTTAGCAAAGGAGAAAGCATGAGTTGGTATCAAGTATACCAAGAGTTCTCACAACCAGAATTTCTAGAGGACCTCCCCGACTGGAAAGTATATGTGCAAGTTAAGAGATCAAAGCTTCACCATGTAGGGGCCCACCCAACTATATTCCCATGTGCTGAAATTATTGAATGGATCATACAGAAGATTGACCCCAGGATGTGGGTCATTCAGGATTACAAGGGAAAAAAAATTTCAAATTTAAAAGGCCAGGGTGCGAAGTATTATTACACACTTCCGGAACAGGAACAGAAGTTCACAGAGGAATGGGCCACTACCCATGTGGTTCCCATAGCAGACACCCTAAGAGGATGGTGGGAAGAACCCGAGAAGTTCAAAATCAAGAAGGATCAGGAGTATCAAGTGGCAAGCCTCAGAAAGGTCTATAAGTTGGTAGCAGCTATGCTTTGTAGAATGTATGGTTGTCTCGATGCCACCACTTTCAATGGTTATTGTGTATCTCTGATGCACTTTATTACTGTATATGGCACCTGTTTCAATTTGGCCAACTTACTAATAACATCCCTCAAAACAAACATATCTACAGCACTAGCACCAAAGGAGGGATACGCGTCCGAATTTTAAATGGCCTCCTATCTATTGGATGTAGTTTGTTCCAGGTGCTAATTTCATGGATGGGCTCACAAATAGGATCAAGAGAGAGCACGCCCAATTCACAAGGAGTTTCAGGTATTCTGGGACTCCAAATACAAGCAGGATATAGAGCCAATCGCACATAGTTTCATCCTTGAAATCTATGGGAAATTGTTCAGCCAGGATACCCCATGCATGTCCTGGTGAGCCATGGAAATGATAGTCAAGGTAGCACATTGGTTTCCGTTTGCAGAAGGCACCTTCATCCGAGTCTTCGGTTCATTCAAGACTCCCCATGCTCTTCCCTGATTCATCACTGACAAGATGCTACTTCAGTAAGTATGTTATCAGATGACTTTCAGCTTCTCAAAGGTCCTTACTAAAGGTAAGAAGAAGCCATGGCCCACACTTCCGCTTACCATTGGTGCTTATACAATCAAGGATTTCAGATAGGTGGAGGTGGAAGCTGAGAAAATCGGAGGATTCTTCCTGGGGCCTTTGGATTATCGGACATATGATCCTGAGAGGATAGTCCCTGACCACTGCAAATGGGCCAAGTTGAAATGGAGCTACAACCATAATGAACGCCCAGATGAGGATGTGGTAAGAAAATGGCATAACAAGGATAGGGAACTCGCCCCAGAAGCATTGACCAATCAGGAGGACCAAGATGATCAGACTCTGGAGGAGAGAATCCATGAATTGGGAGGAGCCTCGTCTTCCTAGGCCAAGAAGCCCCGAACTAACACAAGCCATGGCTCCTCCGCCAAACAGAAAGAAAAGGAAGAAAAAGCTGAGCGAGAAGCTGAAAAGAAAGCAAAAGAGGATGAAGATAAATGTAAGAAACACCTGAAGTCGGAGCAGAGAAAGAGCAGGAGGTGAAAGCAGAATCTGAGCGGCAGCTCAAGAAAGAATTAGATAAGGTGGAGGCTGAACGCAAAAGGAAGGAAGAAGAAGAAACAAAAGCATAAGATGAACACAAAACGAAGGAAGAAGAGGAAACCAAAGTAGAAGCTGAGTGTAGATAAAAGGAAGAACATGATAAGGCAGAGGCGGAGCGGCTATTGAAAGAAGAAGCAGAATGAAAGAGGATTGAATATTGAAAGACAATTCTTCCAAAGACACCAAGACACCTCCTCCAGTAACAGGGGTACAAACAGAGCTTCCACCCATTGAAGTACCCGCAATCAAAAAAAAAATTGTAGTCTCAGAACCAGGTACCTCCGAGGGACAGGAGGAGGAAGTATTCAATCTAACAAGACTCACTTATGATTAGTTTACTTTCAAAGTCAGGTAGGAAAAGAGGAGATTCCTAGCATGGAACCCGACAGCGCCATTCACGGCTACGATGGAAAAAGATATAGTCCTGGACACTAGGACCAATCCAGTGATGATAGCATCAGCCGGCACTGCTTTCACCGTAGCCACCGAAGAGAACGTGAGCCGGATGAGTAGGGAAATCCTCTCCCTAAAAAATAGTTTACAAGACTTCGAACAAAGGGAAGCTAGGTCGGAGCAAGAAAAGAGATCACTAAGGGAAGAAGTCCAACAGCTCCAAGATAAGAACACTGTTATTAACGAAGTACCACTCATTGTCCAAAGAGAGTTGGTAACGCTGGAAGCCACCATGAGCCATGTATACGAGGAAATGTTCACCATAAAGCAAACAGTTGCGCCTCTACTAAGAGCTCAAGAAGAAACTAAGAAGAGGAATGAGAAAATGAAAGAAGCCTCCACTTCCTTGTATAGAATGATAGAATGGAAAGAAGGATATCCGCAGGCTCCAGAAACTGTGCCCAAGAAATATTGGATTCATACTCAGAACAACAAGGTCCAAATTCGTATCAAGGTGCAATGCAAGGAGAAATTATTCAAATATCTAGAGAAGGTGATGACCGCCTATGAGCATTTGATCAGTGGCATTGAATCGATGCATGAACTGCACCATAATCCCTCTCTAGGTGCATTGGGCGAAGAAAATACATGGGAACAGGTAGATCAAGACATTCAGGCATTTCTACAGCCTCTCAGACAAGCCGCTGCTACACCTAATCTTCCGACATCGCAGGAGAACTTGGTTAAGTTCGTCGTAACACCAGTTTGGATTTATACCAAACTGGCTTCTTTATCTAACCAGGTCACAATCAAGAGAGAAAATCTGATTTTGAATGCCTTAAATTGCCTGCATAGGTTAAGGGAAGATACTCCTCTGATCTCCTCAGTCGCTGCAGATTATCATGCATGGCAGAACTTCCTAAAAGAGCAACAAGTTGATGTTCTCGACCTTGCAATCACACACACGCTCCCATAATTAGCTTGCAAGGCACAATCTATAGGAGGGGTCGTAGGTCTCATCTGACATGATCAGGTCATAGGACGCACTGTCCATTCAGGTCACAGGTAGCATTTTCCATTCAAGTCACAACGCAGACCAGTAGGTGGGAAGGCGAAGAGTCAGGGCACCTAAGGGTCAATTTTGTCTTGTATATACTCCCTTCGGGGACTTGTACAAGGACTATTTTTTTGGAATCCAAAGGAGAGAAAGAGAGTTGTAAAGCATTGAAGAACACCTTATGAATGAATACAAGCATTTGTTTTAAATCTAGTATTGTATCTTATGAGAATCAATGTGTCAATACTATGAGTATTTCTTCGTATATGTATGATATCTTATGATTGATTAATCTGTATTTTTTGCTTATATTCTTTATGCATTCCAGCTCACTGAATGTGTTAAGGATGGTATGTTGTTTACACAGGAGATGTTTGTAACTTTATTATTGACATCTATCTTATTCACGAAAACGTTCGAGTACGCATAAGTTGTTTTTGCCAGGCAGAACTGTTTCTTCTATGGTTTGAATAAATTTTACAAGCATGACCTTAATGATATGCTGCTAACAACATCTCCTTCAACTACATGTTTTCTTTTATCTTTCTATTTGTAGTATTTATTCTCGTTGAAAATCATCGATATTTTTCCTTGTATCATCTGATAACTGTATGCCTATAACTCTGCAGGGCTCATTTGTGTCCAGACGAAGCAGTACTCAACGGTACCCAGACCTAGACTCCAGACATGATCCTGTTGAAGCCTAGAAAATATGTGCTTCAAACATTGGGGAAAACCACCCGGTCGGGACCTTAGGAAATCTCCTTATCCGTTTGGTATGGTGGCTCCGACTGGATTGAAAGGACCAGTTTCCTTATAACTAATGGGTTGGTGATGGGTTGATTTGGATGAGTGAAAATGGGACTAAATAACTGAAATGAAACTATCTAATTTAATTTAAATACTGATAAGAAATACTAAAATTAACCCGGGTATCATATGTGAATACAACTTAAAATTATTCCATTTGAACAATAACCATAAAAATGTATTATCGTTTAATTGAAATGTGCAGAAACAAATAAAGATAACTCTGTTTAAGAAATTAAACAGAGTTATATTAGCATATTGTATTCATCATTATATATCATCTACATACACTTATGAAAGATAACATTTCAATTATACTCAAAAATGATATATAAAGAAACGTTGTGAAAACCAAATATATATAAATGATAGCAAATTTTAAAGCGAATATCATATGACAAAAGAAATCAACAGTGAATAGATAAAAATACCTTATCCATCTTGAAAGCTTTCAAATGAAATCTGATACTCTAATCTAGTAATTCAGATGCAAAATCAAATCCAAGGTACATAAATGCAACACTTTAAAGATAATTCCGCATAAAATCACCAGATGTGATCCTTTATAAAATATAAGAGGCAATGGAGTACATAAATGTAATCTCCAAGTAAAAAATATTACAACTCAGGACCCTTTCTCCAATGCACGAGAGGGGTTTAAATATGACTTTACATGAAAACATAATCCTACTACTACTGCTACAATATATCAACTAAAAAAAACAGAAATACTATCTTTTGGGGAACTGATTCATTGCTTTTGCTTCTCGTTCAATGTAACCAAGTTGCAAATTTTCAGCATGTCCTGGACCTCCGATGGATGACTCATCTTGGAATGTAACTGTCCAGAGTATGTGGCATCAAAGAATTCTGGAATCAAACAATCAACAACATTTGATAGGAATTTAATAGCTACTTGTTGATTGTGTGGCTTAATTAGATAAGTCCACATATTGTCCCAAGATATGGTTTGAAGCTTGTTGATCTGTTGACTTTTATTCACTATTTCTTCTTTCCATCTGCAATCGGTTTCTTTAACTTTAGGCAAACTGCCTGGAACACAATCTGAAATGAGATTAATTGCATACAAGCTGTCATTGATAAATTGCGTATTACCCATCATGCTTCTAGCTCTTGATATAGCTCTCTCGGTTTTCATTAACTGATGTTCCCACTCTGTAAACAGGATATCTTTATGTCTTTCTTCTATCCTAGGAAGATTAGCTTCTCTTCCTTTTGTTGTATCTTGCCAAGTAAGAAATTCATAAATCTTTTCATCAGCTTCATCAATTTCTTGCCTGAGAGTAATCATGTCCTGGATCAAGGATGATGTGATATCACAAAATGGTTCTGCTTGTGTTAATTTTGTACAAAATTCATTTAACTACTGAGACAACAGTTTATTGACTTCAAGAGCCTCCGATTTGAATTCACTTAATTTAGGGAAATCCTTGAACTTATCTAAAGCTGCTTGAAATTCTTTTTCTTGCATAATCTTCGTATTCTTCTCATTTTGCAACAAATTTTGTAGCTTGGAAATTTCTTGATTCAACTGTTGTTGTTTGCTTAAGGCCTGTTCATCAACTTTCTTCTTTTCTATGGCAAGCTGTTCTTCTAGCTCTTTAGATCTGAGCTCTTGATCTTGTAATTGTTGTTCCAATTGAGCAATCTTCTGTTGATTTTCATTAGCTTGTTCTTCAAGTAAAGCTATATGTAGATATTTTTGGGTCATTAACTGAGAAACCTCCGCAGCTTTATCTATCGTTGCAGCACTATATGCTCCTGCATATTGGGACAACTTAGTGAGATCCTCAGATGGATTCACTTCAGCATTCTTGTAAACAATATTTATGAACTCCTCCTGTGAAGCAGAAAACATGTCTTGATCGATTTTTCTTCTCTTTCTTTGTTTTTTCACAACAGCTTTATGTTTAGGACTGTAGAATATATCCAGGGGAGGAATTTCCTCAATCTTCAATATAATTTTCCCTGTAGGATGTTCAGGAATGATTTCAACATCCTGATCTTCTAGCTTTTTCTCTTTAGGATTATCCTGCAGTCCTAATTGATGAGAAAATTGATTATATTGTTTCAAAAATTGTGAGGAAACATTAGGATCAAAAGATTCTACTATTTTCTCAGTAGTTTTGTTTCCTCCAAATTGTGTATCTGATTTCTCTTTATTTGTTTCATGTTCATTAGTTTTGCTGTCTGATCCTTCTTTTTGATTACGCACATTAGTATCAGTACTTGTGCATTCTTTCTCTGTTTGAGTTGTGGACTGCTGATCAGTATTTACATCGGATTTGCCATCAATATTATCTTTCTAAACATTAGGTTTGCCATCAGTGCTCACCTTTTCAGTATGTACAACAGGATCATTTCCTATTACTTCCTTTTGTATCTGTACAATGAGCTGGTCAGTAGATGATTGTGTAGTGACCTTACTGGTAGATGTTTCTCCTGCTGTTTTGCTAGATGTATCCTCTGTTTCTGACTCTTGCATAGGAACTCTTAATTGATCTAGAGGAACTTTCAACAATCTTTGTCTTCTAAATAGCATAAATTTATTCATCTCTTCTTTCTAGAATTTGGACTTGGCCAAATTATAAACTTGAGAAAAGTTCTCTAATGAAACAAACAAATCATCAAATTCATCCAGTTCATGCTTGAATCGAGCAATCAAAATTGAAGAAGTAACATTAAAAGCTATCTTGTGTGGATCATACTGTCTCCCTGGGATTGTTGCAAATTTTAAGTGCTTTATTTTGACGACTTCCTTTTCTGCATGTTTGAAGTCATTCAAAGTAAAATGTCCACAACTGAATGCAAAAGAAGGCCACATTATTTTCTTATTGTTGCTTAGAGATCTGGACATTCCTTCAACTGTCAATTGATAGGAGATTTCCTGGGCTAGAAGTTTATCTGGAACAAAAAGAGGGAGAACATGGGGTTCCACAATACTCCCGAAAATCCTAACATACGTGAATTTTTCTTCTCCAAACCAATCTCCTATTGAGGATAAGTCAGCTTTGGCTTTGTCGGAGAATCTAGGGGGAAATCGATTGAAAATGGTTTGAAAGACTGGAATAAGGAAACCATGACATATTCTATACACATGATCTTTGAAATGAACTTTCCAAAGGAGTTTATGGTATATATGAATCGGAGTAGGATCTTTAGAATTCCATTTCCATCCTAATAAGGGAAACTCAGAATTGAAACAAAGGGCGTCTAGAATATAAGCACAAAAGAAAAAGGGTGTGGTATTTCCAGCGATTTTATCTTGTCTGTATTCAAGTATCCTATTAGCTATCCTATCAGAAAGAATAACAGCCCAGTCCATAATTTCGGAATAGACAACAACTAGGATTAAAGGAACCATTTGTATAGAAAACCTAGTAGAAATTTTATTTCCAAATAATCTACACATCATAGCAATGGCATAGCAGTATGGGGGTGAAAGAGAGTCTACTGAATACATACCGGATGATTCATTTTTGTGCTTTTCAGGATTTTTCCTCCATTCTTTGATAGGTTCAGATTGAACTTTATTACTATCAGCAAACTCTTTGACAAATTATTTATTATAGACCTTCTGCGGATCAGGGAGATGATACATTGCTTTGAGGTCTTCTGCTTTGAATGATCCAAAAGATGCTCCAGAAGCTGAAATAAACATTCTGTCCTTAATTTCTACACTATCGATGACCCATCGAATCACATCATAATAAGGAATGATGTTTGCTCTGGCTGCAATTCGATGTAGGAATGAATTCGCAAGTGTTCTCTCAGTAATCTCAGAGTCGGAATCTGAGTTATCTTCATCCGGAACTGATACCTTTGCTACTGTGACTTTAGGGTTTTCACTCTCAATCAGATTATAAACTCCTTCCCATGTCATTTTTCCTAGCCCTTGACATGATGTATCTGTAACTAGCTTCAGCTTTACTGATTTTTCCTTCGAGACTGTAGGACTCTCAACAAACTTAGCGGCAACAACAGTCTTCATTCTCCTTGTTCTCTTTGACATTTCTGTGTCTGATATTGTTTCCCTTAGTCTGCGAATGAAAGGATTTGGCGTTCTTTGATTCTGCAAGGCAATAAGCTCTCAGTCGTGATAAACAAGCAATTGAAAAGAACGATTATAAAAATTATGGGTTCATGATTTATTATTTATTAAATCCGTGTAACACTTAAATATTTTGTTTGGGTCACACTCACGTATTCAAAACAGAATCGTAAACCAATAATCATTTGATTTGTTATTGAATGTTGAACGTACAATTGGAGATTTGGCACTTGTGAAATATTATAAAATTACCTATTTTGAATTCCTCCAATGTGATGAATGTAGTATATTAAATATCAATCGCATCGGAAGTATTCAAAAGGGTACATAGATATCACAATACATATTTCTCTGATTGCCGATTGCGATTGCAAACTTCTCTGATTTCCGATTTGCAATTACGAACTTCTCTGATTTCTGATTGTGATATGGTGGGGTCTACCATATAGAGATTCTTCTCATTTAAGCGAAACAAACGTTTATTTTCTTTTGAAAAGTGTTTTATAATAAAGCGCGTCGCATCAGAGAATTTTAAATTGACCAAAAATAATTTATTAAAAGCGCCCCGATCACACGATTGCGATTGATCGCATCGCATCGGAGATATGTGAATGAATAACTTAAATCCTTTGTGATTGGAGATTTGCGATTGGACTAATCCCATCGGAGATTTTGAACATTTATGTAAATATTTTCTCAAAAATTTTTCCAATTTCCGATTTCTGATTACTGTTCATGGGACTTTTGCAATTGATTTATTTTCTATAATAAAGTCTTTTATATTTGATCGGATCGGAAGTTTTTGAATGTTGTATTTGTTTGTACACCCTTGGTAGCAAAGATATGTAATGAGTCTTTCAAAACAATGAATCTTTATTTATAAGTCTTTTATTCCTATATTAAAAGAAGAAAAAAGGAACCCTATTTCTAAATGAATTTTATTCTAAAATTTTGAAAAAGGGAGGGTTGTTGTACAGTACAACAATTGGTGATTCACTGAAAGAAACAATTATCTCTGAAAAAATAAAATAAATACTATATTTCTAGTAAGTAAAGATTTTATAGATAATGAAAACTATCTTAGGATAATCAAAAATAAAATCTAACTATGAAAAAGAATAAAAATTACCTACATTTTATTTCTAATTTCTTGAGAATAAAAACATTTTTGGGTTATCTCAAGCTTTGATTGGTGTTAATAATGAAGTAAGTGGATTTCTCGAAGTCTGGTTTTTATAATATACTCTATTGTCATAGGCATTGCCTCTGCTGCCTGCAAACGTTCATAGTCTCGACAGGGTTACCTTTTAACCATTAACTTATTCATTGTCCCATCCAACTAAAATTATGACTTTTTAAAAGATAAATTCATAAGATATTTTATCTCATGTTTTTGTCTTTTACTTATTTTTTTACTTTTAAGAGCCATTGTTCTGGTTTGGTAGCCAGTTAATAACAATGCCATTCACTAGTTGTAATTAAACTGAACAAGCTGGCTCGTGATGAGACCCCTTGTCTTATATTTATAATCCATTACCTTGTTTTGATATGCAGTATTGGTAATGTCAGTTTTATCACTTCTTATGAACATGGTAAGCAGGCTCGTGATGAGACCTCTTATTTCTTAAAATTTTCATATAATTTCTTAGAATTACATTCTAAAAAATCACAACTTAAATGGATGGGGTGAAATAGTTATATCCTTAAGAATCAATGGATGACAATTTTCAGAGTTTCTTGAGTACCAAGACTTTGAAATTTTTTTTACTTTTATAGATAACCTTTCTCTACTCAATAAACTTATAATGATTTACATTTTCCTCAAGTTTTCAAAATATTGTGCAAATAATTGAAATAATCTTTCAAAGTTTAACATCTTATTTTAAACTATCCAAAAACTGTGATCATCTCTTTAAAAATTCTTATTTACACAAAATAAATATTTATAATATTCTTCCTAAGAAATTTTCTTAATAGTAAACAATCAATTAGAGACTTATTAACAACCTTTATTTACAAAACAATCAAAAACTTTGCAGAAAGGAATATGTACAAGTAAGAAGGGGTTACCTCCTTATGAAAAGAATTTCTTCAAGACAAGCCCATTTACAGGAAGAGATTCTCTCTTTCCTGTTAAATCTTGGAGTATGAATGTATTTGAGTCTATCTTTTCAGCAATCTGAAATGGTCCAAGCCACATTTTCTGAAACTTGGTATGCTTACCTTTTTCTTCATGTGCTTTATCCCATTTCAGAACAAGATCACCAATTGACAAAATCTTTGAGCCGGTAGAACTTGCATCAAAAGAAGATTTTACAAGCTGTTGATGTTTTTTATGAATAATTTTTGCTTTATCTCTATCTTCTTCTAATTTAAGGATTTGATCATATCTCAATTGAATGGATGAAGAAGGATTTTCTTCAATAAATTACACTAGGGCTAATGATGGGAGAGTTAGATTTGATGGTATCACAGCTTCTTTTCCATAAACCAAATTGAAAGGTGAGGTTCCTATTGAAGCTTTTTGAGTAATACGATCAGCCCATAGTGCAAAGATTAAAGACTTGTGCCAATTCTTTTTATTTTGATCAACGGTCCTTTTAATAATTTTGATAAGATTTTTGTTAGTGGATTCAGCTAAACCATTACCTTGTGGATAATAATTTGCTGAATATTTCAATTTAAAACCTCTTTTTATTGCAAATTCCATTATACTGTTTCCAGAAAAATAAGATGCATTATCAAAGACAAGAGCGTTAGGTACACCAAACCTGGTTATGATGAATTGATCCATGAAATCAATAATTGTATCAAAATTGGCTACCTTCAAAGGGATTGCTTCTACCCATTTCGTAAAGTAATCTGTTGCTGCAAGGATGTATTTGTGCTGTTTGGAAGAATGAGGTATTATCTCACCAATAATGTCAAGCCCCCATTGCTCAAATGGTTGCTCAATATTTACTGGTTGCAAAGGAAAAGCTGGTTTCTTTTGTCTTCCACTAGCAGTTTGACAAATTTTTCACTTCCTCACATAATCACACGTATCTTTAAAAAGGGTAGGCCAGTAATAACCAGCATGAATTATTTTGTGAGCTGTGGTATCACCTCCAAAATGACCTCCTGCTGGTCCATCATGCAATTCCTGCAACACCTTTTCAGCTTCAGTATTTTCAAGACATCTTAATAGGATTGAATCCTAATTCTTTCTGAATAACACATTATCAATGATCTCATATTTAATAGCCTTCAATCTTAAAGCATGTTTGTTCTTATAGCTGAGATTAGAAGGAGCATACCCATTTTTCAAGTAATAGATGAGATCAGCATACTGAGGTTCAGAATCTGTAACACTTATCTGACTAACTTGAATATCATTGTTTGGATCTTGATTTTCTGGTATGTTATGAGCTCCTGCCAATAATCTGCAAAAACCTTGTCCTCTAAAAATCTTAGCTGGTTTAATATCAATTTCATATTCTTGCAAGGCTGTTACCCAGTTAGCTCTCTTTTCTCCTACTTTTTGAATTAATAATTGTCTCACTGCAGAGAATGGGGCAATGATTTTTGTATGTGTTTTCAAGAGAAAAGGTCTGAAGTGTTTGATTGATTTAAACACGGCAAAGGCTTGTTTTTCAACATCGGAATAATTAAGCTCATCTCCTTGCAGATTTGAGCTAAAGAAAGAAATTGGTGCTTCAATTTTCTGATCATTGTGCTGTGTTAAAACAACAGCATAGGATGTTTCGGTGGCCAAAGTATACAAAGTAAAATCTTTAGAAAAATCAGGGGTATTCAATGCTGGTGCATTAATGATTGATTGTTTGATTGCCTCAAAGGCTTCTTTCTCTTTATGCCCCCATTTGAATACTGAATTTTTCTTGATCATATTTTGCATAGGTAAAACAATTTGAGAGAAATCGGGAATGGATCTTTTTACAAAATTGATTTGCCCAAGAAATGATTGCATGGATTTTTTGTTATGAGGTAAAGAAATATCATAAATTTCTTTCACTCTATCTGGATCAATATATATACCATATTTTGACACAACAAATCCTAAGAGTTTTCCTTCATCAAGAGCAAAGAAATATTTCTTTGGATTTAAGGAAATACCAAACCTTCTACATCTTTCAAATATTTGCTTTAAATCATGTAGATGATTGGCTCTCTTTTTTGAAAATATTGTTATGTCATCAAGATAAATAACAACTGATCTATTGATCAGACCTTTAAATGCTATGTCCATGGCTCTTTGAAAAGTTGCTCCTGCATTTATTAGACCAAAAGGCATTTTCTGATAAGCATAGGTTCCCCATTTGGTTCTGAAAGTTGTTTTCAATCTGTCATCTGGATGAACTAAAACTTGATTATAGCCTAAAAATCCATCAAGAAATGACATGAGTTCAGAACCAGCTACCTTTTGAAGTATATGTTCCATGGTTGGCAATGGGAAATTGTCTTTTAAACATGCCTTGTTTAAATTTCTAAAATCAATACAGATTCTTATATCGCCATTCTTCTTCCTTACAGGTACCATATTGGGAACCCAATTGGAATGCCTTACAGGAAAAATGATTTTGGCTTTTAAAAGTTTATTAAGTTCTGATTTGATTTGACCTTCGAGATTTGGATGAATCTTTCTTAACTTCTGTTGAACAGGTTTAATATCAGGAAGCATTGGAATTGTGTGTTGAATAACAGAAGTATCATACGTTTTTAAATCATTATAATTACAAGAAAATATATTTTTATACCTACTCAGAAGTTTAATGAAAGCATTCCTTTCCTCTGGAGTTAAATTGAGTCCTAAATTAACGTTTTGAGGATTAGAGTCAGAGCCAAGATTTACTAATTCAAACTTCAAAGTGGAACTTTGAAGTTTAGCATTGGTAACTTTCTTGAATCTGTCTTTTATATCATATAAGTCCTCCAATTTAACAACAGATTTCGGAATGGGATTTTCATTACCTTTTGAGGCAATTTGCAAATAATGATTATCCTCATCAATAATTTGTTCATCATATGATTTCTCTGAAGTCATGAAGTTCAAAATGTCTTGATCATGATAGAATACTCTCCAATTTGTGACATTATCTGGGACAGATGGGCGAAAAATTAATTCTACTGAAAATCTATCAGGACTGCAATCTTCAGCAGGATATTTCTTCTCGGCTAATGTAGGTTTTGCAGCTCTATCTACAAAAATTGCTATGTTTGAGGGAAAAGCAGTTATGTACCATTCACTTCTGACTTGTTCACTAGGCCTTGAGTCTGTGTGGATTTTTTTCAAGAGTTTGTTGAATCTAGCGTTGAAATATTTAATGGGCTCCTTGGGTTCTATCTTCAAATTTGAGAGATCGTTGATTAAAGTAGCTATTGATCTGTCATCTCCAAATTTGGTTAAAAAATGATCTGCAAAAATGGCCCAACTTGTTATGGATCCTGAAGGTAATGAAAAGTACCAGGATCCTACTACCCCTTGAAGAGTATAAGGGAATAGTCTGACCACAACATCTTCTTCTTGGACTCCATTCAAATTTACAGCCAGCATAAATTTATTGATGTGTTCTTCAGCTGGAATGTTAAGCTCTGGACTGAATTTTGGAAGCCATTTTCCAGGATTTTCAGGTAAATCATGTAAAGGTGTAGGCATGTTGACAGCCCCTGGACTAGCCCATGGTCTCTGTGCCATTATTGTAACAACTGTTGAAGAAGTAGTAGAGACTGGTGATGTTGGAACAGAAGTTGTTGGAATAGATGATGATTGAGCAGATTATGTGGGAACAACTGCACTTTGTTGAGTTGAAGTTTTGGAAGCAGGTGATTGAATATGAGATGAAGAACTTATATCACTTTCTGATTCCGATTGAGTTTTTCTTGTCTTGACTCTACTAGGTAAAGGGAATTCTTTCGGAGGAATACCAAGTTTTTCACTTTGTAGTCTAGTAAGAGGTTTTGAAGAAACAAATTTTGAGCTTACACTACCTTCAGATATTTCAGACTCATCTAGAGATAATGCGAATCCTTTCAATTTATGTATTAAATCTTGTACTTTAGGAGGCTCAGGATTTTGGTTGTCCGATTGTTTTGAAATTTTGGTAGTGGGTGTCTGAATATTCTTCTCAATTCCTTCTATAGGATTTTGTAATTCAAAAGAAATTGAAGAAGTTAATGAGGGTGTTTTCTCAGAATGGCTTGTGGATAAATATTTACTTGCCATTCATAGCTCATGCCCTCATTCTAGTGCCAAAAATGTTGAAGCCTAGAAAATCTCTGCTTCAAACATTGGGGAAAACCACCCGGTCGGGACCTTAGGACAGCTCCTTATCCGTTTGGTATGGTGGCTCCGACTGGATTGAAAGGACCAGTTTCCTTATAACTAATGGGTTGGTGATGGGTTGATTTGGATGAATGAAAATGGGACTAAATAACTGAAATGAAACTATCTAATTTAATTTAAATACTGATAAGAAATACTAAAATTAACCCGGGTATCATATGTGAATACAACTTAAAATTATTCCAATTGAACAATAACCATAAAAATGTATTATCGTTTAATTGAAATGCGCAGAAACAAATAAAGATAACTTTGTTTAAGAAATTAAACAGAGTTATATTAGCATATTGTATTCATCATTATATATCATCTACATACACTTATGAAAGATAACATTACAATTATACTAAAAAATGATATATAAAGAAACGTTGTGAAAACCAAATATATATAAATCATAACAAATTTTAAAGCGAATATCATATGACAAAAGAAATCAACAGTGAATAGATAAAAATACCTTATCCATCTTGAAAGCTTTCAAATGAAATCTGATACTCTAATCCAGTAATTCAGATGCAAAATCAAATCCAAGGTACAAAAATGCAACACTTTAAAGATAATTCCACATAAAATCACCAGATGTGATCCTTTATAAAATATAAGAGGCAATGGAGTACAGAAATGTAATCTCCAAGTCAAAAATATTACAACTCAGGACCCCTTCTCCAATGCATGAGAGGGGTTTAAATATGACATTTACATGAAAATAGAATCCTACTACTACTGCTACAATCTATCAACTTAAAAACAGAAATGCTATCTTTTGTGGAACTGATTCATTGATTTTTCTTCTCGCTCGATGTAGCCAGGTGGCAAATTTTCAACATTTCCTGGACCTCTGACGGATGACTCATCTTGGAATGTAACTATCCAGCGTATGTGGCATCGGAGAATTCTGGAATCAAACAATCAATAGCGTTTGATAGGCATTTAATAGCTAATTTTTGATTGAGTGGCTTAATCAGATATGTCCACATATTATCCCAAGATATTGTTTGAAGCTTATTGATCTGTTGATTTTTATTCATTATTTCTTCTTTCCATCTGCGATCAGTTTCTTTGACTTTAAGCAAACTTCCTAGAACATAATCTGAAATGAGATTAATTGCATACAAGCTATCATTGATAAACTGTGTTATATTACCCATCATGCTTCTTGCTCTTGATATGGCTCTCTCGGCTTTCATTAACTGGTGTTCCCAATCTGTAAACATGATTTCCTTATGTCTTTCTTCTATTTTAGGAAGATCAACTTTTCTTCCTTTTTCTGTATCTTGCCAAGCAAGAAATTCAGAAATCTTTTCATCGGCATCATCAATCTCTTGCCTGAGAGTAACTATGTTCTGTATCAAAGATGATGTGATATCAATAAATGGCTCTGTTTGAGTTAATTTTGTACAAAAATTATTTAACTGCTGAGACAGCAGTTTATTGGTTTCAAGAGCTTCTGCTTTGAATTCATCCAATTTGGGAAAATCCTTGAACTTGTCTAAAGCTGCTTGAAATTCTTTTTCCTGTACAATCTTCATATTTTTCTCATTTTGCAACAAATTCTGTAGCTTGGAAATTTCTTGATTCAATTGTTGCTATTTTCTTAAAGCCTGCTCATCAACTTTCTTCTTTTCTGTGGCAATTTGTTCTTCTAGCTCTTTAGATTTGAGCTCTTGATCTTGTAATTGCTATTCCAATTGAGCAATCTTTTTCTGATTTTCATTAGCTTGTTCTTCAAGTAAAGCTATATGGAGATCTTTTTGGGTCATTAACTGAGAAACTTCCGTAGCTTTATCTATCGTTGCAACACTATATGCTCCTGCATATTGGGACAACTTAGTGAGATCCTCAGATGGATTCACTTCAGTATTCTTGTAAACAATATTCATGAACTCCTCCTGTGAAGTAGAAAACATGTCCTGATCCATATTCCTTCTTTTTCTCTATTTTTTAACAACATCCTTATGCTTAGGGCTATAGAATACATCTAGAGGAGGGATCTCCTCAATTTTCAACACAATTTGTCCTGTAGGATGTTCAGGAATGATTTCAACATCCCGATCTTCTGGCTTTTTCTCTTCAGGATTATATGCAGTCCTAATTGATGAGCAAATTGATTATATTGTTTCAACAATTGTGAGGAAACATTAGGATCAACAGAGTCTACTATTTTCTCAGTAGTTTTGTTTCCTCCAAGTTGTGTATCTGTTTTCTCTGTATTTGTTTCTTGTTCATTGGTTTTGCTGCCTGATCTTTCTTTTTGATTATGCACATTAGTATCAGTACTTGTGCATTCTTTCTCTGTTTGAGCTATGGACTGCTGATTAGTATTTACATCGGATTTTCCATCAGTGCTCACCTTTTCAGTATGTATAACAGGATCATTTCCTATTACTTCCTTTTGTATCTGTGCAATGGGCTGGTCAGTAGCTGATTGTGTAGTGACCTTACTGGTAGATGTTTCTCCTGCTCTTTTGCTAGATGTATCCTCTGTTTCTGACCCTTGTATAGGAACTCTTAATTGGTCTAGAGGAACTTTCAACAATCTTTGACTTCTAAATAGCATAAATTTATTCATTTCTTCTTTCTGGAATTTGGACTTGGCCAAATTATAAACTTGAGAAAAGTCATTTAATGAAACAAACAAATCATCAAATTCATCTGGTTCATGCTCGAACCGAGCAATCGAAACTGAAGAAGTAACATTAAAAGATATCTTTTGTGGATCATACTGTCTCCCCGAGATTGTTGCCAATTTAAAACCCTTTATTTTGGCGACTTCCTTTTCTGCATGCTTGAAGTCATTCAAAGTAAAATGTCCACAATTGAATGGAAACGAAGGCCACATTCTTTTCTTACTATTGTTCAGAGATCTGGACATTCCTTCAACTGTCAATTGATAGGAGATTTCCTGGGCTAGAAGTTTATCTGGAACAAAAAGAGGGAGAACATGGGGTTCCACAATACTCCCGAAAATCCTGATATACGTTAATTTTTCCTCTCCAAACCAATATCCTATTGAGGATAAGTCAGTTTTAGCTTTGTCGGAGAATCTAGGGGGAAAACGATTGAAAATGGTTTGAAAGACTGGAATAAGGAAACCATGACATATTCTATACACATGATCTTTGAAATGAACTTTCCAAAGGAGTTTATGATATATATGAATTGGAGTGGGATCTTTGGCAGTCCATTTCCATCCTAACAAGGGAAACTCAGAATTAAAACAAAGAGCGTCTAGAATATAAGCACAGAAGAAAAAGGGAGTGGTATTTCCAACGGTTTTATCTTGTCTGTATTCGAGTATCCTATTAGCTATCCTATCAGAAAGAATAACAGCCCAGTCCATAATTTCGGAATTGACAGCAGCTAGGATTAAAGGAACCATTTGTATAGAAAACTAGCAGAATTGTTATTGCCAAATAATCTACACATCATGGCAGCGGCATAGCAGTATGGGGGTGAAAGAGAATCTACTGAATACATACCGGATGATTCATTTTGTGCTTTTCAGGATTTTTCCTCCATTCTTTGATAGGTTCAGATTGAACTTTATTACTGTCAGCAAACTCTTCGATAAATTCTTTGTTATAAACCTTCTGCGGATCAGGAAGATGATACATTTCCTTAATGTCTTCTGCTTTAAATGATCCAAAAGATGCTCCAGAAGTTGAAATAAACATTCTGTCCTTTATTTTCACATTATCGATGACCCATCGAATTACATCATAATAAGGAATGATGCTTGCTCTGGCTGCAATTCGATGTAGAAATGAATTTGCAAGTGTTCTGTCAGTAACCTCAGAGTCGGAATCTGAGGTATCTTCATCAGGAACTGATACCTTTGTTATTGTGACTTTAGGGTTTTCACTCTCCAATAAATTATAAACTCCTTCCCATGTCATTCTGCTGAGCCCTTGACATGATGTATCCGTAACTAGTCTCAGCTTTGCTATCTTTTCCTTTGAAACTGTAGGAATATCGACAAACTTAGCGGCAACAGCAGTCTTGGTTCTCCTCGCTCTCTTCGACATTTCTGTGTCTGATATTTTTTCCCTCTGTCTGCGAATGAAATGATTTGGTGTTATTTGATTCTGCAAGGCAATAAGCTCTCGGTTGTGATAAATAGGTAATTGAAAAGAACGATTATAAAAATTATGGGTTCATGATTCATTATTTATTGAATCCGTGTAACACTTAAATATTTTGTTTGGGTCACACTCACGTATTCAAAACAGAATCGTAAGCCAATATCGTTTGATTTGCTATTCAATGTTGATCGTACTTTTTGGAGTTTTAGCGCTTGTGAAAATAATATTAAATTACCTATTATGAACTCTTCCGATGTGACAAGTATATAATATATGAATAACAATCGCATCGGAAGTATTCAAATGGTGTATAAATATCACAATAAAGATTTCTTCGATTTCCGATTGTGTTTACAAAAGTTCTTCGATTTCCGATTTTCAATTATGAACTTCTCCGATTTCCGATTGCGATATGGTGGGGTCCACCATATAGATATTCTTCTCATTTAAGCGAAACAAATGTTTATTTCCTTTTGAAAAGTGTTTTTATAATAAAGCGCGTCGCATCGGGGAATTTTCAATTGACCAAAAAGAATTTATTAAAAGTACCCCGATCACGCGATTGCGATTGATCACATCACATCGGAGATATGTGAATGAATAACTTAAATCCTTTGCTATTGCATATTTTCGATTGGACTAATCGCATCGGAGATTTTGAACATGTATGTAAAACTTCTCTCAAATATTTTTCCGATTTCCGATTTCCGATTACTGTTCATGGGACTTTTGCAATTGATTTATTTTCTATAATAAAGTCTTTTATATTAGATCGGATCGGAAGTTTTTTTTTGAATTTTGTATTTGTTTGTACACACTTGGTAACAAAGATATGCAATGAGTCATTCAAAACAATGAATCTTTATTTCTAAGTCTTTTATTCCTATATTAAAAGAAGAAAAAAGGGACCCTATTTCTAAATGAATTTTATTCTTAAAATTTTGGAAAAAAGGGAGGGTTGTTGTACAGTACAACAGATCCCTATCACAAATGGTTCAGAGTCTAATTGGGACTTTTTACTGAGGAGATCCCCTATTGTTGGCCGGACAAATTTTCCCGTCAACAGATTTTGTGCTAGAAGGAGGGCCTGAATTGCAGGTTCCTAGCACACAAGTAACATCCCATTACAAACTCCCCAAGGGGAGATCATGCATGAAAATACCGGTCCTCCCCCTTTGGAAAATTCTCAGGAGGAGGAACACCCTTTCTATAAGGTTACTTTAGCTTAGCTTAGGGCCTTGCACCCTATCGCCCGCGACCTTATTAGGGGTTTGCAGTGAGCCCCGGTCACTAGTTCCTTGGCAAATCCTGGAACTCCCGTAGCTAACCATATGCGCTAAGGAACCCTTGTCAACTCCCTTCCTTAGCTCGTGGGTCTTATGATCAAAGATTATGTAGATGTAGTTGAGTGTAATTCTGAAGCACCCCCTGATAGCCCTAGTGACGGGGAAGAGGAAGGCACCAAGATCACTGAACCTCAACCCAACACCGGCCCCCAACAAGGCCAGATTGCGAATAATGAAACTCAAGCAAATGAGCCCCCAGAAGGAGGATCCAGAAGGGGCTGGGTTAACAGAGGCAGTGGAGACAGAGGTTGTGGACAAGGCTGAAATTTCGACCACCAACCCCACCAAAACCAGAATAGGTTTCCTTTCCTTTACAGTTGGAGAAAAATCAGGAATACAGGGAACCATGGAGAAAACCAAGGCATGCAGTCCCACCAGGGCGAGGCATCCGGGTCTAGCATGGGTAGCGAATCCGAAAAAGAAAGAGGTTATATGTACATACTGCGCCACCTGAGGGCCAGACGTGTGCAACCTTTGGCTTAGATGGCCCAGTCTCCCTTAGATATCCAAGGCCCCCTCCATGACATGCATCGACACCCGAAGAAGCATCTCCCCAAGTTCGACCCTGAGAAAGGCACTTTGGTTGAAGACCACATTAGCAACTTCTACTTATCCCTACAGATGATGAGGGTGCAGTATGACGACGTAGCATGTCATATTTTTCCTCATACTCTAGAAAAAAAAGTAGCAACATGGTATTGGTCTCTCCCTGTCACTTCCGTTCCTTCATGGGAACACTTCTGTCGTACCTTCCTATAAAAATTCACAAAAGATAAAACCCCCTCAATGCTCCTCACAGAGCTCAGTACGCTGAAGTGTCATAAGAAGGAGAAGGTCAAAGAATTCAATCAACATTTCACCACTATATTGAAAAACTTCCCCCCAAACATGGATTTGGATGATTCCATTACCATTGATTATGACACAAGAGCCCTCCTGCGAGATATTGTCGTTTTTGCGAAGCATGAGGCTAGGGCCACCCTGGCCGAAAACTATACCACCACCCTTGCGGTCAAAAAGGACATGTTTTCCACAGGTGCCATTGACCACGAAGGTCGGGATGATCAAAAACCAACCACGAAAAGAACACAATCCTCTAGTCATAAAACCGGGGACAAAGATAAGGACCCCTTTGATTTTGAAAGTATCACAAAAAACTTTAAGTTGTTGACCAACGAAGTCTCTAACTTGAAAAGAAAGAGCCATGAACCTACCCTAGCTGCTAAAACGCAAAAAAAAAATTTCAGAAAAAATAATCCCGCCACGAAGCGACCCCCATCCAACGCTAGTGCCAACCTCAACGTTGAGGAAATAGGGAAAGACAATTTCTGCTCTTTTCATCAGGCCTCACACTCAGAGAAAACATGTCCCTAGTGGATAAATAGTATGATCGCCATTGTCAATTAGCTGTTAGAAGATCAGATCCCTGGGGATTTATAAGAAGAAGATGATTTAAGGGACAAGGAAGCCTCTCCCTCGGATGAAGACGCCGGTTCGACTGTCCTATCCTTTGAAGTAATCCACGGGGAGAGCTCCCTTACCACATCCATGATAAACTTAGCAAACGATCCCAAAACCAAACCTCCTCGAAACTACTTTTTGAGGAGAAAAGGTCTTGTCCCAGAATAGTCGTTTGAGGAGAAAAGGAAGGCATTCCTGCGAAAAATCTTACCCCCAACTACAGAGAACCAAAACAAAGCTCCTAAAAAATTTAGTCCAACTAATCCTAGAGAAGGCCCTAAGGCTAAAGCTTCATCAACTCCCTCTAAAAACACCACCCAGCTTGCCTCGCACCCAGATTCTGGGTATAACATTATTGAGGATATGAAGAAGACCCGAGCTAATATCTCTCTCTATGAGATCGCTCGCATTTCCAACCAACGAGATCTTATCCTCAAAGCCTTTTCCAATCTACCGGCAGCCAAACCCATGAGCATCACGTCTGTCCAAACGGTCGCTAGTTCCCAATCCATCATAAATGCCATAAACACCAACTCCAGGGGAACCACACCACCTTTTCTCCTATCCTTCGGGATTTTTAACTTCAATGTCCATAATTTCCTCGTCGATTCTGGCGCATCCATGAATTTTATGCCCTTATCCATATGCAAGAAGTTAAACATCCGCCCTGAGATGACCAACACCAAAATTATCCAACTTGATAGATCTCAAGTCCCCGCAGTAGGAGAGTTAAACAACATTATCATCTGCCTATCCTTTGACTCCAGAGTGCATCAATGCATCGATATATTAATCATGGATATCCCCGAGGCCTATGGCCTCTTGTTAAGCAAAGATTGGTCTAGCAAGCTCAAGGGATACTTTGCCACTCATTGGTCCCACCTTTGGCTCTCGTACAAAGGCAGGAATAATCAAATCTGGGTCGAGAGTGAACCATACATGAAGCATACTGTGACTAACCTGGATGAAACTAACGAACCAGTCATTTTTTCACAAGAAGAGCTCAATATGTGTTTCTTAGAGTCCATCTTTGGTTGTTATCAGACTCACCAATCCCCGATCACCCCAGACATCCAGTTTGAGTTGCTCCTGGTTGTCGAAAAATCCTCCCCTTCCAACAAAGACTCTATAGACACTGATGCCATTAACACAGCCTCAACAGGCTCGGATAGAATTTTCCAACCAAGAGATGAAACATGGACCTTATACTATGACGGTTCCAAAACCCAAGATGGGGCTGGTGCAGGTTGTATCTTGCTAGACCCTCAGAAGAATAAATTTCTAATTTCCTATTGGTTAGAGTTCCAGTGCACCAATAATATAGCTGAGTATGAGGCACTGTTACTAGGACTCTAGAAGGCTATAGATCTAAAAGTCTGTTGTTTGAAAGTAATTGGCGACTCCGAGATTGTCATTCGTCAGGTACGCAACACTATCCATTGCTTATCCCCACATCTGAATGGTTACCAGCAACAGGTATGGTGTTTAATTTCAACTTTCGATGCTTTTGGTATTAAATCTATACTTAGAATGCATAATGCAGTAGCCGATACACTTGCCAACGCTGCTGCTAGATTCAAGCCACTTAGAGATGGATTTTCTATTGAAGTTATATACAAGCCATCCATACTAGACATTGTTACTAATTTACGCATTTTCAATGATGACCAATAGGTAGTGGATTTCATGCTCAACACAGATATATTCAAAGACGCAGTTATGGAAGAAGAGGATGATCACTGGGCTTTGCAGGAGGAACTAAGAAATCAGAAAGAAAATCCCATACCCAAATGGGTCGTGTCACTTGAAAATTTGTTTGACTTACAGAACCGTTTTCGAGGCCCCCCAAATATGAAGGTGCAAATTTCCATGTTAGCGCATTGACAAATCAACCTCGGGACAGACAAGGATCCCAAGCTTGTAAATTTAGGTAATGAGTGCACCCCTTTGGAGAAACAAGCATTCACAGGGTTATTTAAGAAATACCGAGATGTGTTTTCCTGGACGCATGATGATCTTCGGACTTATGATACGAGGATCATCCAACACGTCATACCCATTAAGGAAGGAGTGAAGTCGTTCCAACAAAAACTGAGAAAATTACACCCAGCTCTAGAACCAATGATCCAAAAGGAACTAAAGAAGCTCTTGGATGTGCGGATAATTTTCAAAGTTAGGCATTTGACGTGGGTATCCAACTTGATCCCTATTCGCAAGAAATCCGGCGAAATCCGTTTGTGCGTAGACTTCAGAAATTTGAACAGAGCCTCCGACAAAGACAACTATCTGGTCCCTCCTATGGAGAAAATCCTGCAAGCTGTATCAGGGTCAAAAATATTCTCTCTATTGGATGGGTTTTCAGGGTATAATCAAGTACTAGTGGCTAAGCCCGATCGGCTCAAAACCACATTCAGAACTAAGTGGGGGACATTTGCATTCAGACGCATGCACTTTGGGTTGAGGCACCACTTTCCAAAGAGATATGGACATCACCTTCAGAGGACTCATTGGGAAAAGCATGGTAGTATACCTCAATCACGTCACCCTGTTTTCAAAATGCAGATCTGACCACATACACCACCTTAAGCAGATTTTTGAAAGGTGTCGGAAATACGGGATCTCACTGAACCCGAAGAAAAGCATTTTTTTCGTCACTGAAGGAAACTTGTTGGGCACATAATAACTCGAGATAGCATAGTGGTGGATTTGGAATGTGCAAAGGTCATCGCTCAAATACTGCACCCAAGTGGTAAGAAAGCTATGCAATCCTTCCTTGGAAAAATCAACTTCATCTGAAAATTTATATCAGATTTCACTCAGATCGTGAAACCATTGCAAGGCATGATTAAGAAAAACGCTAACTTTAAATGGAATCCTCCCGAGAAAGAAGCGTTCAATAACATCAAGCAAGCCATTGCGGAAGCTCCCGCTCTTTACAGTTCAGATTTCAACAAAGGTTTTATCTTGTATACTTTTGCCTCAGATTCATCTTTGGCTGCTGTCCTCACTCAGAAATATGACAACAATGATGAGCGGCCTATATCATTTATGAGCACTGGATTACAAGGCGTTGAGCTGAATTATCTAGATATTGAAAAACAAGCCTATATAGTATACAAGGAAGTTAAACATTTTAGGCCATATATTTTGAAGAATCGTGTCACAGTCTTTGTGCCTCACCCAGTTGTCCGCTCACTATTCGTGCAACAAGAGTTGGGTGAGAGACGAAGCAACTGGATGACGTGCCTTCAAGAATATGACATGGAATTCAAGCCAACACACACTATAAAGGGCCAAGGGTTATGTCGGATGGCCACAAAGGTAGTAGTCTCACAAGGCAGTGAAGAGGAGGATTGGGACCACGAGATCGACATGTATCAAACTGATAGTACATTTGGGCAGGATACCTCCTCATGGTACGTAGATCTCCAGCAATATCTAGAATGTGGTACCGTGTGTCCCAATTTAACCACTCAGCAGAAACGTGCATTGAGATTGAAAGCTGTATCCTACCAGCCGGTGTTGGGTAAAATGTTTCGCAAACACCACAGCAGTGCCCTGCTACGCTGTTTGGAGTATGATGAGGCCCAGAAAATGATGACAGAACTCCACGATGGTCCCGCAGGTGGACACTATGTAGGAGATACCACTTCTCATAAGATCATGCGTGTCGGTTTCTATTGGCCTACTCTATTCAAAGATGCACATGCCTATGTTTGGAAATGCCAACAATGCTAAAAGTTTGCAGCTAGAGACATACGGCCTTTAACCCCATTACAATCTGTCGCGGTGGAAGAACCATTTCAGCAATGGGGGTTGGATATGACTGGGTAAATCTTGCCGCACTCTTCCAAGCAACATAAATACATCATCACTACTACAGACTATTTCACAAGGTGGGTTGAAGCGATACCATTGCGTTAAGTCAATTATCAAGAGGTAATATCCTTCGTCACCCAATGCATCATGATCAGGTTTGGCGTTCCAACCTCCCTTGTTTTTGATAATGCAACATATTGCTCATCATTGAAATTATATGATTTTTCTATAGAAAATGGTATCATTCTTAAACACTCTGCCAACTATTACCCTCAAGGAAATGGGTTAGCCGAGTCAACCAACAAGAACCTAATCCGCATCATCAAAAAGACTTTGTTGTCCCAACAATGAAATTGGCATAAGGCACTCCACAATGCCCTTTGGGCTGAACGAGTCACACCCAAACCTTCCTTGGGCACCTCCCCCTTTTTCCTCGTATACAAAAAAGAGGCTATCCTTCCTCCCAACTTGTCTCTCCCAGCCCTTCAATTATCTCAGGAGACTCATGGCACTCCTTGCCCTGCCTTACAGGCTCAAATAGACACAATACTGAAACTTGAGGAGGAAAGGAAAAAAACACGGGAAAAATTTGCCATCCACCAGAGTCGAATAAAACAGTGGTTCGACAAGAAGTCATCCGGAAACAAGGTTTTTTAGA
The DNA here is from genome assembly GCA_034641835.2 of Pinus albicaulis. NCBI lineage: Eukaryota > Viridiplantae > Streptophyta > Pinopsida > Pinales > Pinaceae > Pinus > Pinus albicaulis. Next base: position 676,925,738 of record CM076581.1, read on the forward strand.
TATGTGACCTCGTCCTCAAATGGGATAAAGCTCATGAAGATAAAGGGAAACACTCTAAGTTCCAGGGGTTATGGACAGGCCCTTTCCAAATCAAGTAAAAGGTCGGCTCTCACACCTACAGGTTACAAACCCTTGAAGGGAGGATTGAGGTCCTCCCTGTGAATGGGCACGACCTTAAGCTCTATTTCACCTGAAAGCCCCTAGGGGCCGTCACCGCACCCTGTACTATAGTTTGTCTTGTTTTCTGTTGTTCTTTACCTTTTTGTTTTCAATAAATCACTTGTTCCACAGAGGCTCTCTTTAACCTTTTCTTTCCCTTGGTATCCATTTTTTGAAAGGGGATATATAAGATACTCAAGTGGCATACTAAGTCGAGATCTAGGCTAGTGTATTATCTCCTCCAAAACTGTAAAAGGGAGCAAGCATACCTGTGATGGGCACTCAATGGCGAGAACATGACTAAGGCCTTCAGACCAAGATGCGACAGCTTACCTAGTATGCTGGCCTAAGGGACTACTGTGAAAAAGGAAATGTTCGGTTGAATAGGTTACTGGATGGAAAAGGGAGGAGTTAGCCTCAGGTGAAGAATGGAAATCTAGGAAAACCCTAAGTCCTCATGTAGACTAGGAGCAACCTCACTTGCAAGTAAAATAAGTCAGGATCCCTCATCCGCCCAGGCAATAATTTCCAAATAAACTAAATGCCCTGAGCATGAAAATAAGTGCCTTGAGCAAATTTCAATAAGTGCATTAAGCACATGATAAAGGGTAAAGGATTGAGAAAGGCTTCCTGTGTAGAGAGGCGATACGACAACTCCGTCGGGGTACTGACGAGGCTCACTTGCAGCGGAGAAACGCTCGTGATTCCTAGGCAGTGACTCCACTGGGACCATCTGGTTCACTAGCAGTGGAGCAAAACCATGAGGACCAAATAAACTATACTGGATCCGTAAATACCTAGGGTTACTCCAAACTTTTCCATCCGGTCTCCAAGAATGAAAACACCGTAAACCAACACCCAAGGGCAAGCAGATAGGGAGAGAAAATGCACAAGGCTCGAAGATGGAAGAAGTGGGACCCATGAGGTGAAAGGAACAAGTTATATACGCCCTCCCCCCCCCCCCCTCAAGATGAAACACCGGTAGAGATTCTAGGCCCTACCAGTGAATCACCATTTGTTGTAGCCGCTACAACACCCTCCAAAAATTCACCCTCTAAAATTTGTTGAGCCCCCTAAGCATCGAGAAGCGAAGTCAAAACCTGAAGTTCAAGTCCTTTTTTTAAAAATCCATAGTTCACTGAGTCGTAGAGTAGGTCTTTTACCCAATTTTTGACCTAGCAACCTATCAGGTCGCCAAGTCGCTAAGTCGCACATCGATCTCAAGTTAAACAATTGCGACCTAGCGAGCCTGTGACCCTGCGACCCCTAGGTCGCAAGGTCGCACGGTCGCGAAGTCGCACATATCATCAACACAGACTATTTGTGATGCAACGACCTCATTTATTTCCCGCATGTGCGACCCCTTTATAAATATAAGGGTCGCTAGGTCGCATTTCACCCACGCGACGAAGAGTAGAAACACTTCTGACAGGCTAAATGGAGCACGATTTTCTCGGGTAAGTCACCTAATCCTCTTGATGTTTCTTTTTTTTCTAGTTTTTTCCCCTTTCCCCTTATCTTAGCCCTTTTAAAGCCACCTACTATCCCCCATTTCAGATCCTTTTGAGCCTGAGTCTTTTCCAATCATCCAAACCTTGCCATTGTTATACAGGCTTGTAAATGAAGCCAACCAGCCTCCCCTGTGTCTGTCTCTTCCTCTAATGACCACTTCATCCTAATTTATGGTTTCCTCACTCACTCCCTTTATTACTTTAAGTTAAAAATGAAGCAAAAGGCCACGCCGCCATCAAAATCGTCTGCCCAGCCCTAGCGTAACTTCCAAACCTGTGACCTTGCAACCCCCGCGACCCAGCGACCCCGGTCGCTAAGTCGATAAGCCGCATCTCGCTCAAAACTAGACATTTGTGACCTTGTGTCTTGACGACCCAGCGACCTAGTTGCAAGTCTCTAAGTCGCTAAGTCACGTCTCGCTCAAAACTGGACGTTTGCGACCTTGTGACTCAGCGACCCAACGACCCAGTCGCAAGTCACTAAGTTGCAAGGTCGCATCCTCATGAATTTTTAAACCAATGTGACTCAGTGACCTCGCGACCTAGTCACAGGGTCGCCAAGTCGCAGGGTCGCTCTCTTCTGAATTTTAAACCTATGGGACCTAGCGACCCACAAAATAGGTCGCTAAGTCATAGATTCACCCTTTCCTAGATCTCAGTTGGGAAGAGTTAAAAGCAGTAGTAGGGATTTATTAATATGGAATTTGTCTTATCTTGGGACTGTTTTATGAACATGCCAGCGAACCTCGAAGCAGAGTTAGAGTGCGTCTCCATCTCTTTAGCCTCAAGTGACATGGGACCTCCGGTAGTTCGCAAGAAAAATAAGAGCCCAGAGATAGAGATCACAGAAAGTGAAATACCAATGTCTCCTCCCCCGATCTATGGGGACACTGCATGTACATTTAACAAAGGAGAAAGCATGAGTTGGTATCAAGTATACCAAGAGTTTGCACAACCAGAATTTCGAGAGGACCTCTCCGAACGACAAGTATATGTGAAAGTTAAGAGGTCGAAGCTTCACTACACAGGGGCCCACCTAGCTATATTCCCATGTGCTGAAATTATTGAATGGAACATACAGAAGATCGACCCCAGGATGTGGGTAATTCGGGATTACCAGGGAAAAGCTTTTGAAAATCTAAAAGGCCAGGACGCAGAGTAATATTACGCACATCTAGAATGGGAACAAACGTTCACAGAGGAATGGGACACTACCCATGTATTTCCCATAGCAGACACCCTGAGAGGATGGTGGGAAGAACCCGAGAAGTTCAAAATCAAGAAGGATCGGGAGTATCAAGTGGCAGGCCTCAGAAAGGTCTATAAGCTGGTAGTAGCTATGCTTTATAGAATGTATGGTCGTCCCGATGCCACCACTTTCAGTGGTTCTTGGGTATCCCTGATGCACTTTATTACTGTATAAGGCACTCATTTCAATTCGGCCAACTTACTAATATCAGCCCTAAAAAAAAGCATATATGTAGCACTAGCACCAAAAGAGGGATACTTGTCTGAATTTTACATGGCCTCCTATCTATTGGATGCAGTTTGTTCCAGGTGCTACTTTGAGGGATGGGCTCACAACTGGGATCAGGAGCGAGCATGCCCAATTCACAAGGATTTTCAGGTATTCTGGGACTCCAAATACAAGCAGGATATAGAGCCAATCGCACACAATTTCATCCCTGCACTCTACAGGAAATTGTTTGGTCAGGATACCCCATGCATGTCCTGGCGAGCCATGGAAACGATAGCCAAGGTAGCACATTGGTTTCCATTTGCAGAAGGCACCTTCATCTGAGTCTTTGGTTCATTCAAGACTCCCCATGCTCTGCCCCAATTCGTCACTAACAGGACGCTACTTCAGGAAGTATGTTATTAGATGACTTTCGGCTTCTCAAAGGTCCTTACTCAAGGTAAGAAGAAGCCATGGCCCACACTGCTGCTCACCAATGGTGCTTATATAGTCAAATATTTCAGAGAGATGGAGGCAGAATTTTAGCAAATCAGAGGATTCTTCTTGGTGTCTTTGGATTACCAGACATACGATCCTGAGAGGATAGTCCCTAACCACTGCAAATGATCCAAGTTCAAATGGAGCTACCAACATATTGAATGCCCAACTGAGGATGCGGTAAGAAACTGGTATAACAAGGATAGGGAACTCGCCTTGGAAGCAATGACTAATCAGGAGGACCAAGATGATGAGACTTTGGTGGAGAGAATCCACGAATTGGGAGGAGCCTCATCTTCCTAGGCAAAGAAGCCCTGAACTATCATAGGCCATATCTCCTCCGCCCAACAGAAAGAAAAGGAAGCAAAAGCTCAGCAAGAAGCTGAAAAGAAAGTAAAAGAGGATGAAGATAAACATAAGAAACACCTAAAGGCAAAGTAGAGAAAGAAGCAAGTGGCAGATGCCCACAAAAATAAGGAAGAGGAGGAGGCGAAAGCAGAAGCTGAGCGGCAGCTCAAGAAACAATTAGATCAAGTGGAGGCTGAACGAAAAAAGGAAGGAAGAAGAAGAAACAAAATTAGAAGCTGAATGCAAAAGGAAGGAAGAAGAGGAAACCAAAGCAAAAGCTGAGCGTAGAAAAAAGGAAGAACATCATAAGGCAGAGGCGGAGCGGCTATTGAAAGAAGAAGCAGAACTGAAGGAAAAGGAGGAAGAGGATCGAAGATCAAAAGACAATTATTCCAAAGACACTAAGACACCTCCTCCAGTAATAGGGGTACAGACAGAGATGCCACCCATCGAAGTGCCCGCAATCAACACACGTTTTGCACTCTCAGAACCAAGTACCTTCGAGGGATAGGAGGAGGAATTATTCAATCTAACAAGACTCACTTATGATCAGTTTACTTTCAAAATCAGGCAGGAAAAGAGGAGATGCCTAGCACGGAACCCAGCTGCGCCATTCACGGCTACGACAGAAAAAGATATATTCCTCGACACTAGGAACAATCCAGTGATGATAGCATTAGCCGGAACTGCTTTTTCCGTAACCACCAAAGAGAACGTGAGCCAGATGAGTACGGAAATCCTCTCCCTACAAAATAGATTACAAGACTTCGAACAAAGGGAAGCTAGGTCGAAGCAAGAAAAGAGAGCACTAAGGGAAGAAGTCTGAGAGCTCGAAGATAAGAACACCCTTATTAACGAAGTACCACTCACTGTCCAAAGAGAGTTGGTAACACTAGAAGCCACCATGAGGCATGTATACGAGGAAATGTTCACCATAAAGCAAATAGTTGTGCCTCTACTAATAGCTCAAGAAGAAACTAAGAAGAGGAACGAGCAACTAAAAGAAGTCTCCACTGCCTTGGATAGAATGATAGAATGGACAAAAAGATATCCACAGGCTCCAGAAACTGTGCCGACGAAAGATTGGATTCATTCTCAGAACGACAAGGTCCAAATTCATGTCAAGGTGCAATCCAAGGAGAAATTATTCAAAGATCTAGAGAAGGTGATGACGGCTTATGATAATTTGATCAGTGGCATTGACTCGATGCGTGAACTGCACCATATTCCTTCTCTAGGTGCACTGGGTGATGAAAATACATGGGAATAGGTATATCAGGACATTCAGGCATTTCTACAGCCTCTCAGACAAGCCGCTGCTACACCTGATCTTTCGGCATCACAGGAGAACTTGGTTAAGTTCGTCATAACACTAGATTGGATTTATACCAAATTGGATTATTTATCTAACCAAGTCACAATCAAGAGAGAAAATTTGATTTTGAATGCCTTAGAATGCCTGCATAGGTTAAGGGAAGATACTCCTCTGATCTCCCCAGTCGCTGCAGATTATCGTGCATCGCAGAATTTCCTCAAAGAGCAACAAGGTGATGTTCTCGACCTCGCAATCACACACACGCTCCCATAATCAACTTGAAAGGCACAGTCTACAGGAGGGGTCATAGATCGTGTTTTCCATGATCAGGTTACAGGTCGCACTGTCCATTCAAGTCGTAGGTCGCACTGTCCATTCAGGTTGCAAGTTGAATTTTCCATTCAGGTCGCAAGGCAGACCAACAGGTGGGAAGGCGAAGAGTCAGGGCACCCAAGGGTCAATTTTGTCTTATTTATACTCCCTTCAGGGACTTGTACAAGGAACTTTTTTTTGGACTCCAAAGGAGAGAAAGAGAGTTGTAAAGCATTGAATAGCCCCTTATGAATGAATACAAGCATTTGTTTTAAATCCACTATTGGATCTGATGAGAATCAATGTGTCAATACTATGAGTATTTCTTCATATATGTCTGATATCTTATGATTGATTAATCTGTGTTTTCTTATTATATTCTTTATGCATTCCAGCTCACTGAATGTGTTAAGGATGGTATGTTGTTTACATAGGAGATGTTTGTAACTTTATTATTGACATCTATCTTATTCACGAAAATGCTCGAGTACGCATAAGTTGTTTTTGCCAGGCAGAACTATTTCTTCTATGGTTTGAATAAATTTTATAAACACGACCTTAATGATATGCTGCTAACAGCATCTCCTTCAACTGTGTGTTTTCTTTTATCTTTCTATTTGTAGTATTTATGCTCGTTGACAATCATCGATATTTTTCCTTGTATCATCCGATAACTGTATGCCTATAACTTTGTAGGGCTCATTTGTGTCCAGAAGAAGGAGTATTCAGCGGTAGCCGGTCCCACACCCTGGACCGGATCCCTATCACAAACGGTTTAGAGTCTAATTGGGACTTTTTACCGGGGAGATCCCCTACTATTGGCTAGACAAATTTGCTCGTCAATAGGAATCATGAAAAAATCTAACTTGACTTGCCTTTTATCCATCTAACTTGCACTTACAAAATCACACTTACAAACTCACACCCAACTTCTGTTATTGGAGTCATCTTAAATCAACTCATCTCTCCATGCATTGCATGCATACTAGAGTAATTTACTATTTCTAACAAAAATCTGGCAAGGATTTGCTAGAATCACAAGTTTATGATGTGAAATCTCTACAATCTGAGTGTCTTAAGAGTTTTTGAGGGTGATGAATCTATATATGTAGTCAAAAATTAATTTGAAACAAAAAAGATCAATATTTAACCATTTTTTTTCCAAATTCCTGCCATAAACCCAAAAATACATATTTATTAGACAACTCCCCCTACCACCCATGTGATACCGCCACCCTAATTACATACAATTGTTCCTACACATGCAATTTGGGTCGATGAATGTGTCAACAAACCTCACCATCCAAGTTCCCTATTACAAAAATCTTCATCTAACAGAAATTTGACTATTTCTTCGAAGTTGTGGCCCTATGTTTGGGAGAGCTTCCATATTTGAAGGATAAAATACACTAAAATGGTAGTGGGTGAGCAATGGTGAGTTGTGACATTCTCTTTTTTTTTCTTTTAATGGTGGGAAAATATATCGTAAATCAGTTGTCAAAACAACAATGAGGATGGTTTCTTCTCCAAATCCGAATTGACTTGTCATTGGTATTCAAGGAAAACGATGCCACCTATAATTACTAAGGGGGAAAACTTTCTCTCGTGACAAATACTTCTAGATCTTGGGAAGTGAACATGTTTCTTTACATCCCTGCAAGGTATACTTTTACAATGTTAAAGCATACTCAAAGACAAAATATCTAGCTATTATGTATTTAGAATTAAAACCAAGATAATAAAAAATAACAATTAAAAACAAGATAAGCAAAAATCACAATGCTGTAAAATCAAACCTAATGTGTGAGTAATATTAAAAAAAGGTTTATTGGTATCTCAGAAATCATTTTTGGGTAACTACCTTTATTTTGATTGTTGATTAAGGAAATATTTCCAAAACTAAAATACAAAAAATAGTTGGTGTCACTCTAGTTTGTCCACTTCTAGAAATGGAAATATGTTCATCATTCACGTTTAGCGATAGTTTTGTACCGTGTTACCAGAAACGAAATGTTAGGGGGCGTTCTGGGAAAAACCAGAGCTAGAAACGCAACGGCCGGGGAAGCGTCGTCCTGTACGATCATTTCTGTTCTCAGTGCCTAGAAACCTGTTTCTTGCAAAACGAGTTGCAAAAATGTTTGTTTCTTACCACTGTTTCTCCACCGTCTCTTTGGATTGGCCTTAACGAGCGGCAAAACTGGTTGTTTTTGCCTTAATTGCAGTTCCAAAATTCAAGTAATCTGTTCCAAAACTAAAAGTATTATGTTCCAAAACTACAGAGGTTTTTTTATAAATGGTAAATCCACAAGAAGTCGAACTCTCCAACTTTGAAACTCAAGTTGATTATCTATAAGTTATGTGTATTCTGTTCCAAAGGTTTTTTAATAAATTCTAAATCCATAAGAACTCGAGCACTCTAGTTCTGAAACTCTAGTTGATTATCTATAAATTGTGTGCATGCAAAATAAACTTGAGTTGTTATTTCTGGCAGCAATGTTTTTCAATTATTTAAGGGGCAGAGCAGAGTCTATTACCATTCACGGGATACAACAAAAGCGTAGATCAGATCCAGTTGAGCATATTCATGCACCAAGGAGTTAGCTTCAGCTTCATCTCAATCTCAACGATCTCAGCCTTGGCCCTTCGGCAATCTCAGCCTTGGCCCTTCAGCGATCTCAACCTTCAACATCGATCTCAGCTTTTAGGTGAGTCCATCGGACTAGTGATTCCTAGCATAATTTTGATTTTGAATTTTTGTGAGGTAAAATATACTTGCCATGTTAAACTTTGTGAAGATGGATCTGGATTTTTCAATAGGGTTAAGAGAATGAGGTAGTGCCTCTTAGTGGCATGGTATCTTATATTTTTGTATTTCCATGGCAATTTGTTTAAATTTCTATGAATATGTCTCTGTGTAAGTGGATTTGAAAATATCTACATATTGTTTATAAACGTATGATGTTTAGGTAGTTCTGAATTATGATTTTAATTATTTTCCATGGAGTTTTCCATCTTTCAGTGCATCTGAGTGATGAAAATTATCAAATATGTGACCCAGTTAACCATGAATGGAAATTTCAAAACTGGATGCTTTGTTGTAGTTTCAGTTCTTTGTTTACATATAAAACAATGATTGAAGTTTACTCAGATTTTAGAATTGCTGAACTTTATTTATATTTTTACATTTTTAGAATATTTATCAAAGTTTTAAAAATATTGTCAAATTCAATAGACAACAATTCCACCTTCTCAAAATATTTTGAAAATATACAATAGGAATAAAATTCTCCCAATAAAAACCCCGCCGAAGTAATGTAATGGTTGGCCTGAAACGCTCTTGAGTTTTCCAGTGTAACGGTGCTCAGTGCATGCCAGAGTTTATCTCAATGTGAGGAATGTTGATGTTAATTATTAGGGATGGATTTTGTTTGCCATATTAGAATTTGATATTTTCAATTTTATTTTTGTTAATTTTACCAAATGCCAAGTCCTCTATCTCTGCTTGATACCCAAAATTTTGTTATGAAAATTCTAAAACCCGTGTCTGCCCCTAGCTTCTCCAGGGCATAGCTTGCTCTTGGATGTTCTTTTCTAGTTTATTATTAGGTTTTCTATTCAAAAAAATCCTTGGAATGTGACTATGCTCATAAACATTCCCCCGCTCTTCAAGGTCTCGGTTGCTCTCGGATTGTGACTATGCTCAAAACACTTCCCTTTAGGTCTGGGTTGCTCTTGGATTGTGACTGTGCTCGTAAAAACTGCTTCTTCAAGGTCTGGGTTGCTCTAGGATCGTGACCATGCTAAAAAAATTCCCCTATAGGTCTGGGTTGCTCTTGGATTTTCCATTAAGAATTGAATGCTATTTATCAAAACTTGAATGTTAACTGTGAGGAGGGACTCCAAATCAGGCATATAAAATATGTGTTTGTTAAACATTTTTCTGCTAATGGTGAAACATTTTCCCTTACTTGTTGAAGCTTTTATAATTAATTTTTTGATGATTACGTGAGTAATTCAATTCGGTAACAGTTGACAATTTTTTACAAAGGGTGTATTAAACTGTATTAACTAATAATATTATTTTCTCCAAAAAAAAACAATGAGAAATCCCTTTACCTAGAAACTTCCATCTGCAATAACATCTTTGGCAAGTTTACCCATGTTCATATATTTGAAATAGATAATTCAAACACATGATCATATATTATTATTATTATAAATATAATTATAATATTTTTTAACTAATAATATAATTATTTAATTAAATAAATAAAAACATATCATCCCAAAATGTAAATTTAAGTAAGTATATCCATTAATTTAGTATTTAAAAGAAATTTAAATCAAATATCAAGAAGAAAATAGAGGTGGAAACGAAATAAACAAGACTGATGGTACAAACAACTTTAGTGGAAAAGCGAAGCATGGTTAGCCATTGAAACTTTTGGAAAATCAATCAGTTTCATTACATCTTGTCAAGGCACCCTAGCTCGATATTTTTCATTTATGAAAAAGTTTTACTTTTATGGAAAGGATAATAATTATTGAGGTTAGTTGGCGGTTTTGATTTTTCAGTTTTATTTTTGGGAGATATGTTAGTTTGTGTGATAAAAATTTAAATATTTTGAAAATTTGAGGATTAATTTTTATAACTATGAATTTATAGAGAATTTCAATATCTTGATATTGAAGTGAATAGTAAGAGTTGTTGTAATTTGATACTAAGTCTGGCTCAAAAATATTGTGGTAAATATCTATAAAATTACTAATTCACCAATTACTATATAAAATAAATAAATAAATATCATGAAAGAAAAACACAAAAAATAAATCAGTTTCATTATATCTTGTCAATGGGCACTCACTCTTATATTTCTATTTTTATTTGATGAAATTTTTTTTGATTTTGGGGAAAAACAAAGAAATTAATGAAAGGTTGAAAACAAAATAACCAAAGAGTGTAGTTTTCCTTTCTATTGGGTTCTTGCTAAGACATGTTTGTCTATGTAATGTGATTATCTAGTTTGATTCTTAGGAATAATAGGTGGATGTAGGTGGACTTAGGTAATAATAGATTGCTACACTGAACCTCATAATGGAGGATGGTTTGTGGTCTGTTGTCTTCTTCTCTATCTAGATTCAAAACTCTACCTATGATATGTTTGTCTCTATAGCCATTATCAGAGTTCTCTACTGAGGCGAAGGAATTTCTTGGACAACCATAAGTGGTCGAAATCTGGGGATATTTTTTTAAGAAATATTGCAGTAGTAGTGTTTGAATGCTATCCATAAAAACTCGAATTTTATCCGTGAGGAGGGACTCCAAATATGGCATATAAAATATGCCTTTGTTAAACCTTTTTCTGCCAACGGAACAAATTTTTCCTGGACTTGTTGAAGCTTTTATATGTAATTTCCTAATGATGATGTGGGTAATTCAATTCTGTAACAACTGATAATTTTTTACAAAGTGTGTATTAAACTGTATTAACTAAGAATATTATTTTCTCCAAAAATAAACAATGAGACATCCCTTAACCTAGGAACTTCCATCTTCCATGACATCTTTGGAAATTTTACCCATGTTCATATATTTCAAATATTGTCTTACAGTCACCAGTCCCATGTCCTATGGAAATCGAAATTCATCGCTAATTTGGACACTAACTATAGTCTATTAACCAATTACATGAAAACTCCTTGCAACCTGAATTATATTTTCTAAACATTGCAAAATATCGTCAATAAGAACTGTCCCAGTATACAAGATCTCTATATGCATAGCTAAATGTATTTATTATAGTATAGTGTGAAAATAAATCTCAAAATATAGCACTACCTATAGAATTTCTAGATGGAAGTGCTCTTGCCTTGAAAATTATCACAAAAATATATGGCATTTTCTCAACCAAATCATAAGTAAGCCACTCATTTTGGCCTATATAAGAACTTCCCAAATCCTTCATGAGATATTTTGTAGTCATGATTGAGGGTCAGACCATGGTTAGTCTCTCAAAATGATGCATTTCTATTGTTGAAGCCCTGATAGGAGGGTTCGACCCAGCATTGTAACTTTAACATGACTTGATCAAGAAGGATATTCAGAGATCATTATCATTATAATTTTATACTGAAGGAAATTAGTAACAATGTAAAATTTAAAACTTTGATATTTGGAAATAGAGAAGCCCTTACTTTCAAGAAGAAGAGATTTTTTTAGAAAATTGTAAATAAGAATTTATAAGAGAAATTTTTAAAGGACAAATGAATCTGGAAAATACAAATTTAAAACTCCATGGGATACATGATTAACTATGTGGATAAACTAAATACAAAAAGGACCATGTGGGTCATGCTTTCATAGAATATCTTTCAACCTAGATCAAAACGCCAAAACATCACTTCCATTTTTTATTGACTTCCCTCTTCTTCTTTTTTTAACTAGCATAATGTTGCTAGATTTTAGTTGTTTTTCAAGGTTAGTCGTTGGTGTTTTAGTCTGCAAATGCAGCTATGTACAAACTTTGGACTTGGAATGTAAAACTATGCTATGAAAATGGTGAATATATGCAGTCTCTGCCATGAAAAAAATTTGTAACAGTTAATCTATCATTAGTTAGTTTATAAATGGAGGACTCTCATAGTTAATATTGTTACTTAATGTTAGTTAGTTTAAGTTTAAGAAAATATTGGTCATCACTTTTCATGTTACATTAAAAAAGTGTGAAGGTTTAAAATACATGCCTTCTATTTTAAGTTGTGCATTAAAATGAAATGCATGATTTATTGAAAAATATTTGAAAATAGGTCCATAATACATGAAATGAAAATGAGATATGAAATAAGCCAAGTTAATTTAAGAAAAAAAAGGAAGAGTTAATCCTGAGTGTTATTAGATTCCATTCAATGATTTGTTTTTGTTTTTATTTATAGGTTTTTGTTATCTCTTCAAAAATTTAGTTTTTTTCAAATTAAGTATGAGTTTATTTTTATTTTTTTAACTAATTTTTATATATAAATTGTGCAGATTAAAATTGGAAGAAAATTTTCATTTCCCATTGCAATGGAAGAAAGTTCAGCAATGTCACAAAGTAGACCACCCCTTTCTCAACAAAGTTCTTCCACATTGGAATTAAAAAAAAATCCAAATGAAAGAATATCAAGAGGCAAAAAAAGCCTTTTAAGCAAGGTTATGGGTAGTTGTAACATGCATTCAATATTATAGTGGAGGAGCAAGTGGAATAACTGGTTCAAAATTTTGGTTGTGCCCTTATTGTAAAAACAAAAAAACAGGGAATGTAGGAAGAGTTCGATGGCATTTACTTGGAATGGGGAAAAAAGTACAATTGGCTTTATGTGACAGTGTACCTAAAATAGAGAAAGCTTCTCTACTTAAGCAATTTAATGAAGTTGAAAATTTGAGACATATTGCTGAAGGTTTCATTCAAACCAGCAACAATCCTAGTGGATTGAAAGTTGGTGGTCCACACTCTCATTCTCAACATCAAGTTTATGTTCCCCAACTTGAAAACTTATGGGATGTAAAAGGGAGGGGAAATCTTGATGTATCCATTGGACAAATGTTTTTCACAAATGGCATAGCTTTCAATTTTTGTAGGTCTCCTTATTGGAAGGAAATGGTAAGGGATCTAGTTAACAATGCTCCTAAAGGTTACAAGCCTCCTAGTTATGAAAAAATGAGGACAACAGTGTTATGTGATGAGAGGACTCGGGTTGAAGCTAGACTTCATGACATTAAAGATAGTTGGAAGGAATCTGGGGTCTCCATTGTCTCATATGGTTGGACAGATGTCAACAATCGTCCCCTTATGAATATTTTGGTTTCTAGCCCAAAAGGAGTTATGTTCTTAAAATCCCATGATACCACAAGAAATACAAAATATGGTCCATATCTGATGGGTCTTCTCAAAGAGGAAATAGAGGAGGTTGGAAGAGAAAATGTTGTCCACATTGTTATAGATAGTGCCTCAAACAATGTCCTTGCTAGTGGGTTGATTGAGGATGAATATCCAATAATTTTTTGAACTCCTTGTTCTGTGCACTACATGAATTTTCTCCTAAAAGATATTAATAACATTGCATGGGTTAATAAAACTATAATTGAAGCAAATATGCTACAAAAATTTATTGTTAATCATGTAGAATCCATAGCAATTTATAGGAAATATGCAAAAGTTTAGCTTCTTCGACGTGCCGACACTAGATTTGCATCGACATTCGTTATGCTTCAATGCCTTATTAAAATGCATCAATATTTGAGATAGATGGTGGTATCAATGGATTGGCATAGGTGGAAGGGTTCTCATATTGGGGATGGCCCAAAATTTGAGGACATTATTATTGGTCTTTCTTCAGAGGATTTTTGGAGGAGAGTGGACAATATTGTCACCCTTATTACACCTATTTTTTCCACCCTTCGCATATTTGATAGTGATAAACCATGCTTAGGGGATGTGTTTGAGAGTATGTATCAAATGAGAGAGAAGCTTCATGACATAATAGAAGATGAAAATTATAGGATTGACAAAGACACCAGAAATTAAGTATGGGAACTTAGTTTGACAAGGTGGAAAATGATTCATGGCCCTCTTCATTCAATTGTATTCATACTCAATCCTAAATGGTTTCATAAGAAACCATCTTCAGATGTCGAGGTGATGCAGAACTGGAACACTTTTATAAGTAGGTGTTATGATCGTCAGGATCACACTACTTTACGGCTTGAGTTAGGAATGTACTTGAGATCAGAAGACCACTTTGCAAATGAATATTGTGCATACAACAGAGAACAACTTGGACACATAGACTTCTGGATGCAATATGGTACAGGAACCCCCTTGCTTCATTGATTGGCTATCCATTTTCTTTCACATGTATGGTCAATAACAAATACCCATAATTTATTGATTTATTGTTTAAAAAATTAAGTCTAATGTTCATTTTGTATTATTTTCCTTTTAAGATTTCAAATGACTATGACTAACATAATGTTAATTTTATTTCATAGGTGACTAGTTCCTCTGCGTGTGAAAGAAATTGGAGTGAAGATGCTTTTATCCATTCAACGAAGAGGAATCGCCTAGGCACAAAAATGGCACAAGATTTGGTTTTTGTACATTCAAATCCATGTTTGATTATCTTAACAACAACTAGAATACAAAACTAGACCCACGAGAATGTGGGATTATGGTGGTTCACAAGATGTTGGAGATGCTGAGCTTCCACTTGAGGTGTTACAAGATAATTTTGAAGACATGCTTGATGATACCACAAAGTCTATTGACCAAAATAATGCTTTTGGAATTGGCTCAAGCTCAACAACCATTCAAGAAAATGAGCTGGAAAATCTAGATTATTAGGTTTAAATTCATTTTGCATATGAACTATTAGAAGTGAATTTAGAGATACATACATATATATATATATATTCAAAACTATACATTTAATTATTTATATTTCAAATTTCTTATTCTTATAAATGTTCTCTATTTTCTTGGAATTAATGATAGGCTAAATGTTTTTGTAACATACACCGATAACTTCACATGGAAATGAAAGGAGTTAAAATTTTTTTATACAAGTTACCCACAAGTAACTATTCAAATCACTATTAAATATTCCTTACACATCATTAGTTAGAATGTTCACCAGTTCATAGTGTAACCTTAGTTTGAGAATGGTAAATTTCTTAATCATTAAGCAACTCTATTGTAGTACATTAACATAAAATTGTATGATGTAATACTTGCATTCATTTCATCATTATTGTAGTCATAACATACTTGACTTTATGAACATCACAACAAGAATGGAATCAACATCATCAACTTGACACAATAATCAATCACATCATTGAACACCAATATATCATGGAAACCCCGTAGGGTGAAAACCAGAAAATGTTTAATTTTGTTATTAAACTCTCGTGAGGGTGTTCAACCCTCACTCAATGGATTATAAGGGAGAAAATCCCTTAACCATTGTTATAAATCTTATAAGGAAATATACAAATATATAGCTTTAAGCCATTACAATCATTAAGATAGCGTTTACCCACTAGTCTACATATCTTCATATCTTTGTGGCATGGATGTACCTACAACATACCAAAGCATAATGGACCATCCTGCAGCTCACAATCATTTGCATGAACCATAATCATTTACCTGCCACCAAGTTAAGCATAATATTTCCTTTGTACATGTCACCATCATTCCCTTCTAATGATGCCTTCAACATACATTGATGTCAATATTCATAAAGTATTAATCATCCATTTCATAAATCTATACTATAAAAGCTTCTCCATATACTCATGTATATTCATGACATGGAAGTTAAATACCTTGACATTCTCCCTTTAACAACACATACTGCATATGTGCTAGTTATCAGTCATCACATTAACTAATGTTTCCCTCGCATAAGCACACATTCCTGCAAGACAATAGCTACATCTCCCAAGATTTTATTTAAAATAAACTGATACATCAGTTACGATATTCGTGCATGCGATTTACATAAATTTAATAAAAATAACTAACCCTTAAGCTATTACTTTTGGTGCATGAAAGGAAAGCTAACATAACCAATGTTTCTCCCAGGCATGCAAATGCATATAGATTCCAAAAAAGTCTTCCCAAAGGAATGCTTAACACAAGAGAACATGCAAACACATATTTCCTTTTCCAGGAAATATAATGTAATAGGCATGAAAAGACATGGTTTCTTTTCCATAAAACTAAAGGAATAAAGCATAAGAATACATGTCTAATTCTCCAAATATTATACCAACATTACCTATATATATATATATATATATATATATATATATATATATATTTCAAGGAAACCAAAACATTACTTTAGTTTTTGTATATGTAATTCATCTTCTTTGACAAAGAATCTTTTCCAATGTAGGATAAAAAAACATGTTATCATTTCCCACATACAAATGTATATTATTTCCAATGAAATCTAATACAAATATTGCATGAATATACATGATCTTATTCCAAAAGAAAACTAACATAAAATAACATAATGGTTTTGTTAGCATAAAGGTATTCACATATTTTTCCTAAAGATTAGAACAACTCAATATTTCTTTTACCATGCAAAGAACATACCTCTATAACACAATGACTATTCTTTATGCATGCAAGAGCTTATCACAATATCTCTTCTTTAATGTATGTAACACAATTTCCCTTCCTAGAATTACACATCATTAACTATTCTTTTCGTGTAAACGTATACATAATTATTTCTAAAAAGGAATTTAATATAACTTAGTTTCTTTATGTGGTTTCTCATGCTTCCCTTTCACAAACTTATGATAGATAACCATATTTTATGCACAAAACTAGGAAACCATAATCAAGGTTAACTTAACCTTTTATACACCTAAGTCAAGAACTAGCCATGAAATATTTTCAAGAGGTTACCCTTTTTAAGAAAGAAACATATATAAAACAACATAATATTTTACCAAGAATTAATTATTATGATTTTTCCCAAAGAAAATATTATGAGAAACTAGCATGTGTTCTTCATGAAACTCCTTAACTTATCTTCCAACCCATGAAATATCTTCAAGAATTAACTACGAAATTCTTTTCAGGAAAATAACCTTATGAACTTAAACTTATGAACTTATATTTTATGTGCATAAACTCTATTTCCTTATTGAAATGTTTAATGCTTATTAACATTTGTCAAATACCACCAAAGTACTTGATAGATTTGTATATATTCCATTTATAATATGATTCATAAATTCATAAGGAACTAGAGTTCACTCACATTATGACTTTAAGATTTGAATAAAAGGGTTGTTAACTTAAGCAGTTAGGTTTTTAACAAGATTTAATAACTCAACATTACTAATCCTAATCACCAAGGGTTAATGCATTCCTTGTAAAATCTATTCAAGTTTGTTTTCTTTTCTTTTTATAAACTTATCGATGAAGTTTACCATGGCATTCATAAATGATTATTTTTACCACTTCGTGAACGCCTTTAATAGTCAATACTTCAACACACGTTATGAAAACATTTTCCAGAAAAAGAAAAAATGAAATAGCATAGTTAACTTATCTTCAAGTGGCTGATTCCTTCTCCTGACTCCTTGATTGAGCAATCATGTGAATATAAAATATCCTCGCCGCACAGCTGAGTGCTTACGATTCTTTTCTTCATATAGAACCTTTGCTTCACATAGATCATGCGCTTTTTAAATGATTGCAGAGTTTCTTTTATAAAAGCATCCATGTCTTTGACCACGTTTTTCTATTTTCTACATTTCCAACTTTGCCCGAGCCCATTTTCTTCCAGTATCAAAAACTCAAAACCCGCGTTAATAAACACAAGGGAACGAAAGTGAGCATATCAAAAATGAAGAAAAAAAACTCTCTCGCTCCGTGATTCTATATTATATGCGCTATTCACAGTACACATTCGTGTTTTATTTATCTTTTCACCTCGAACAATTGCCAGGTGTTTTATTTAACTTCTCACAACTGCCACGCTGGATATGAAACTAGCCATATCTCTTTTCCCCAAAACCTCCATAGATCTCCCATAAATAATGAATACCCATAGTCTATTATCAAGAATTCATTTTACATCAAAATGATTCTTAATTTTCTTGATTAAACAATTAAAGTAAAAATAGATTTACCATATGTATTTACGTAAGGCTGAGTAGGTCTATTACATACTCCCCCCCTTGAAGAGAACACCGGCCTCGGTGTGCTTCTCTCACTGAAACTTAAACTTCTAATCATGATATAATAATATAAACAACCCAAAGTGGGTCCTTCCCCTTCACAGTGAAACACTTTCATTTCCTTAAATGCCATTAATTGAGAGAATAATTTTTTTATCTGTAGTTATAAGCATGTATAGCTCAAAAAATATTCCATTTCCATTTTTAACCACTTATCCATTAATGAAATTCATAAAAAATATAGAGAAATATTTATATCAACTTACCATTACTTACCAATTAGTATTGGAAGTAATGGTGACTTTTACACAAGCTCTCTGAGAATGGTTGAACAACCCATCAACACTCCATGGAAAGAGCCTGTAATGTATGACTAACAAATTCAATCACATTAGTCACATAGTTTCAATCAAATGAAATATTTTCAACTGTCAAACATTCATGCAATATCAAGAGATGTTTTAATCAGAGTACTTCCACAAGTACTCAGAGAGCACCAACCCTCTAATCAATGCATCACGTGCACAGTGTCTTAGCTCCTGCTAAAGATATCCACATAGTACTTCAAAAAGTACTCAGAGAGCACCTAGCTCTCTAATCGTACCAATGGTCAATCAATGCACCATGGGCATATCCTAGCCTCTGCTAAGACATTCAAACAAATTAGTAATAAATAAATGAACTTATACATTCAGTAATTCATTTTCCAAGTGCTAAGCTCTTTTACTCTTAATATCTACATAAGATATTTACACAACCAAATAAAAATTCATTTTAATATAACACATAACTTATTACTTAACTTGTTCCACTATGAGAATCACAATGGTGTTGGAGCAGGGTCCTCCAACGGTTGCGAACTGAGACAAATTTGAGTGTTTTGTATAATTTTGGCATATTTTGGTCTAGCGAAGGGGTTTTGGGGTGGGTCAAAGCCCCGAAAGCATTGTAAAAGGGTCAAAGGGTAGACCTAGAGTCTGCAAACCATAGTTTGCAGACCACAGGAAAGTTTAGGCTAGATTATTATAAATAGAAGGAAATTTTGAGTTGTAAAGGAGAGAAACGAATAGAGATTGATGCTAAGTGCAAACTAATAGATCTGGTTAGGGTTGTTGGGAAGGACTCTTGCTGCTCTGTGCACGAATATTCTCTTTCCTGTTGTGTGCGGACCCTGCTACTGTGTGCGTAGGTTGGGTTTTGGGGTATTGTAAGTAGAACTGAAGTATTAATGAATGCAGAAGTATTGTTTAATATCTGAATCTATTGGAATTACTGTGATGTGAATCTGTGATGTTTGGTTAATCAATATATACTGATGTGTTATTGATTTAAGCTGCGAACATACTTGTGTCTCTTGTTTATGCTGCGATCGGGGTCTGTTCTGTTGTACTTAAATAAGAATACCTGGAATAGCTACGTTATCATTATATGAGTTCATGATCTTTCGAGCACTGTGAATATCATTGTTGTTGCACACGTGGATGTGAAGGGAATCTGTAGATCTACGCTCCGTGGTATAAGATCTGGTCACTATGAGGTTGAACGCAGCTCTGCTTGACTTACCTACCCTCTCCCAGGGTGCGGAAACTTGGTTCTAGCACCCACCCATACTACTTCGGGTGAGACTTTGGCCTGCGCAAGCAGGTCACTGCCGAAAGGGCCAGTAGTATAGGGGTTTGTTGGCAAACCTTGAACCTCCAAACCTGGGTCAGGACCCCTCAAGCCAAAAAATGGTTTTTTTGCTAGGACGGGGATCATTTTGAAAGAGGGATTGGGTAATTCCAAGGCCATACTAGAAACCTGAAAGTAAGGAAATTGATGAATGGTTCAAACAGCAAGTTCAAGAATTCGCAGTGAAAGAGAACCACAGTAAGAGGTTGACCATGGAGGAGTGGAAAAATAAGTATATTTTCACAGAGATCTATGATATATTTTTTGTAACAATTGCGATCGAGCTCCAGGAGTGGCTTTCAAGGTTGGTCAAATTTCAAAAGTGTTGAAAGGACGAATGGGTCATGCAGTGCACCCCCGAACTGATCCAACAGTTAGAGAAGACTGATAACACCATCACTTGCACGATGGACCACTGGGTGGACAATGTGCTAGGAGGGTTCATGACAGAATTTTCCATCGATCATTTTTTATCCTACTCTGAAGCAGAGAAAAGATTCTTCAAAGGTTTCTGGGGTAAGTTTCTGAAGAGCTTACCATTGCTGATTAAGATATTACTGTGCGAAAAGAGTATCTTGTGTAGCCACACCGAATGAATGACCCCTGATCTGGAAGGAAGTATGACACGAAGTGGCAAGTACTATTGAACCAACCAAGAAGGAGATAGGTCTGTCTACAGTCTAGTAAGTGAAGCAGCTGCGCAGAGTCCTCCCGGCACACCACTTTCAAACCAGCATAGGAGTAAGAATTCACCTATGCCTCCGCCACCTTTAAGGGTGTGGGGGATGAAGATATGGATCAGTTTTGGTTTGTTGTAGGATTGGTATGGACTGCGCAGAACATAGCTAGTGATGCGGTGAAATAGGCACAACTATCCCTTGCCTTTGATGGGAGAGCTTTGGACTGGTACATGGGATACATCGGCCAGCATGCGAACGCGACCATTGAGGAGATTAAGGATGCTCTGAAGTAATAATTCAAGAAGCCTACGTCCTAATCGCAAATAATGGTTGATCTAAAATATTTCAAGCAAGGGCCTTTTGAGTCTATATGGGAGGCCGATCAATGACTAAAGAAAGTGATCATGGAAGGAGGATTTCAATATGATGACAGACATCATACATAATGGTTGATTGCTATGTTGCTGCCCCACCTGCGCGTACCTATGTGTCATCAAACGTTCAAATCACAGGAGAAAGCCTTATAGGGTGCCATGAAGTTAGAAGCCACACCTCAAGATGAGACCCAGCTGGGCGTCCAACAGATCCAAGGGTAGCTAGAAGCAATGCACGTGGAGATATAGACTAGTGAAAAGAGCGAGGAGAAGAGGCTAGCCCTGAAATATGGTGCATGCGATGCAGGGTGAATGGTCATACCATGGATAATTGTCCTATATTAGCAGACTATATCCAGGCTAGGGGACCTAGCTCATTGCACCCAAGAGAAAGTGCAGGGCTAGGTAGGCCAGCATTGTGGTGCAATGATTGCCGTGTTGGAGGTTTGCATGACACAAACTAATACCCCCGCCTTGTTGCGTATGTCCTAGAGGTAAAAAAGAAATGATGCAGGTTCTGTAGATCGGTAAGACATGATGAACAGAACTATTGGACATATGATTTGATGATTGATCGCAGAAACTTATATAGGGTACAATCAGACCCTGTATTGCCAAAGTCCCTCACAGGCATAGGTGGCTCCCCAGCCAGAGGAAGGGGGGGAGACCAAGGTGGAAGCGCAGGTTGGGGATGAGGACAACTAATCTCTTATAACTGTGGAGAGGTCGGTCACTTTGCGAGAGACTGACCGAATCCTACGAGGTAGTCCTATTGGTACTGCAGATAGCTGGATCATGTGATCGAATATTTTCCAATATTGATAGAAAAAATGCAGGAGAAGCAGCCAACACCTACACAGAATGTGCAGAGGGTTAAGGTTGAGCTACGAGGCACAGATCCAAGTATAAATATCATAACGTGTAGTGGAATGGCCATCGAAGGACCTGGGGAGAAGGCTGCGACTGCACCTCTGATCTGACAAGTTGTTATCAGACAAGAGGGTTTGGACCTAAGCAAGGAACAAGAAATATTTATCGTAGCTCGCAAAGACTTTGCTAAGATAGAGGCATCTACACCTGTGAACCTTAAGGTGGATGAGGAGGTCAAGCCCTTTTTACAGGCATGTATGAAACTACTATGCAACCCAATGGCTGTAGATAATCTTCAGGCATTGATAGATAGCTGCACAACATGACCTAGCCTACCTCCGTACATCAAGGATGTACACAAACTATACAGATATAAGAAACGCACTAGTAGGGAGATGCGGTTGACTGCGCAGATCAGTGATTGTGAGATGGATCAGGTTATTTTGGATCTAGGGTTAGATGTGAATGTATTACCTAAATAGACTTGGCAACAAATGGGAGAACCTAAGTTGGAATGGTCTAATATCCAGCTGTGCATGGCTAATTAGAAAAATATTATACCCTTGGGAAGACTATCAAAAATCATGGTGGATATCGTGGGAGTAAAGGTCCAGGCGGACTTTGAGGTAATTGAGATCGTAGAAGATGCGAACCCCTATCCTGCGCTCTTAGGCTTGGATTGGGCTATTGATATGGGAGGAATTATTAACTGGAAAAAGAGAAGCATGGTGTTTGAGAATAACAGTACAAGGGTGATAGTGCCATTAGATCCTGTGGAAGGTGAACGATACACTAAGCCGGTGTGCAACAAAGAGGGTGTGGATCATATTTATAAGCTAATTGCGCAGGATGAGGATTGGATCAACCCCACGGCTAACGGTGTACTCTGCTGGGAAAAGGACAGTGAATGTTTCTCCAAATCTGATGGGGAGATGGAGAACTGGAAAAACCGGTTACATGATGTCTCTACAAAGCGATGCCTTCGGGTCACGAGGGACTTCCATTGTATTTCCTTAGAGGTGAGAGACCTACCCTATTTTGATGGTTCTGGTAATATCAGAGACTTTTTGTGAGCATTAGAAGCTAAGGTCCCAAGAGGGTGAAGGCTAGGGGCCCTTACTCTCTCCATGCGTAAGACACCTGCGCGATGGTGGGAAAAACATAAGGAAGCCTTCCAGGTCTGGGAAAAGTGCCGAGATATGATGGTTCTGCAATTCGAACAACATAATCACATGCACATCCAAACATACTTTGGCTCCGAAGATCCACACAGATATCTGTTCGCATGGATGAAGAAATGGTGTGAAAAGACTATAGAATAATGGGTTCATCTGTTTATTCATGCCTTGGGACCACTTCCCACCGCATGATATTTAGCTGCAGAGCTACATTAGCATACCGGCCACTGGGAGACATTGAAGGTTGAATTTTTGGGGAGGTTTGGATTAGTGGGTGGCACAGAAGCGCTCCACGCAGCTCTGCAAGACATTGACATTGTAGCATGGGATGAATCACACCTATATGTCGCACATGAAGGGCTCGTAGGGGAAACACAGGTAGCAAGCCTGGTCGATTACCACGGTCTAGCCCAAAAAGAAGGTAAGAATGATCCACAAGCTGCTTCTGACTCCGAATTGGAAGGGATGCGCACGGTAATCGGGCCGTATAGGCTGCGAATGGGCAGCATTGAAACACACCCTACGTTGGCTAGGATTGGTGATGTAGGTACAGGAAGCAAGGTTATCATGTATCCGGAAACTCCTACAACCAAGAGACAGTTGCGTTCATTCCTCAGCCACGCAGGTTATTACAAGAAGTTTGTTTGACAGTACACACTGATCATAGCACCTCTGCGAAACTTGCTTACGAGGGGGGTTTGGTTCTGTTGGGATGACGCATGTCGGAGGAACACATATTTGGTTTCAAAGTTCCTAGGGAATGAGCCTCTGTTGAGGAAAGATGCACAGGAGGTGCATGAATTTAGTCCAAGCACAACAGGTATGCTGAGCACACATGAGGAGTGAAAAGTGGCGGTTGGAACACTAAAATATGGTAAAAAGGAAACATTACTATTGAAGGGAGAGGGCGGCTAGAAATTAATGCAGAGATTCCTTGAGATTTTTTACCGTTTACTTGATGGTAAGTTGCAAGTGACATTTACCCTACCGTTAGACGACCGCAGGAATTATAAAGTAGGAAGAATAGCTCAGACAAGGGTTCTGTATCACCTCCATAAGCCGTATGTATTTTATCTATGATGCACAATTCTTTGGGCTTGTAGTGTCCTGTTCATGACGAATCGACCCACTCCCGCTACCAATAGTCCCCCAGAATTGGGATTCCCTTTTCGCACTAGAATGAGGGATACTAACCTTGTGGAAGCTTCGGTACCTACAGAGCTAGAACTTGAGGAAGACACGGTGATTAGGTCGGGGGATGACGAAATTGACAAGATAATGGCACTCTTGTTACCTACCTGGAGGATTGGATTCATACCCAACCAAAAAAATCACTGTAGGGACCTACGTGACAGGAGTGGCCCCCCCTGTCAACCCCGAGGAGACCACAGGACTAAGCAAGAGGGGCTTAGACGTCGCCACGGAAAAGGAATCACAGCTGCCACAGATCGCCAAAAACAACGTCAAGGTTGGTTCACAGCTAGACCTGAGCATGCAAGGTATGAATAAAAAATATACCACCTCCCTCCAGGGTACGAAGCGGCCAGGCGAGCCTGAAAAAGGGCCCCAAAAAAAGCAGCGTGCTCAACACCAGGAATATGATGCGATGATAATGCTAACTAACGGCGACCTCGAGAAAATCATGGACGCACTTACACTGGCTATAGAGGATAGGTGAGCAACCAAAGAGGGACAATAGAAGGATGCAATTGACACCATTCAGACCAAACTCTGTGACCTCCAGTGGAAGACAGATACGTTGCAGACCAGCGTAATTTCGAGACGGGCTCCCTTGCCAACCAGCAGTACAGTGATAGCCATAGGAGAAGGTCGTCTCTGCTCATTGCCTAGTGATGCTCTTGTAGGAATCCGACTCCAAGAAAGTATAGGGATAAAATTGGGTCTGGCCTAGCTGCCGCACGAGGCATTATAGGGTCTCCACACCGTTGTGCTCTAGGAGATCCACCATCGACACCAGAAAGTACACCAACAGCTCATTGTGGCCAAGAGGACCATCGCACGGAGGAATGCAGAAATGTCCCTCGCTATATCCCAGGAGGTGGAGCTTGAAATAGTGATCCACCAACTCTGCATGGAGGTTTCAGACGAGATCCGGTTCGTAGCTATGCCCTGGGCCAAAGTGGAAATAATGGTTGCAGCATTGAAAGCATCTAGGACAGAAATGCAGGACATCAAGACACAACTGGAGCAACAAATCTCTGACTTACAGGCCAAATTACAGCCTACCACATTGCTGGAGGTACGCGCCCAGTGCGGTGCGTTGGTAGCTGAAGCTAAAAACACTATCACTGGGCAGATTGCTTAGGGCGCCCAGTTTCTAGAATCATCCATGCAGCTTTGGACCACAGTCTAGTTCAATCCAGCCCTCCGAGTGATCAATCAGGACTTACGGCACAAGGAAGCAGCTTTTGAGTAGGTTGAGGCAACATTTCCCACCTTGCCTGCACAACGTTTAGCACATTTAAGGACCAACAACGCTCTCCAAGACGAGATTGAGAAACTCCAGTGCAAGAAGCACATCATCAAGGAACAATTGAAGCCATGGGCTGCCACAGCCCTCCAGCTCTCACAGGATCCAGATGACGTGGTCAAGTGACTAAACGAGACACTGGATAGTGTCACCATGGAAACCGAAGTCCCAAAATCCCAATAGCTTGTGGAGCTTATGCAGAGCATCGCTGCTCATAGTCGAGAGTTGCTACCTCCTCTGATCACAGCCATCAATGCACTACGCGCACAGGTGGAGACCATGCCACTACAGTGATTTGGGACGAGTCACAAGATTGTGTTGGGGAACTATTGGAGCAAGGTCCTCCAATGGCTACGAACTAAGACAAATTCAAGTGTTTTGTATAATTTTGGCATATTTTGGTCTGACGCAGGGGTTTTGGGGTGGTTCAAAGCCCCAAAAGCATTGTAAAGGGGTCAAAGGGTAGACCTAAAGTTCGCAAACCATGGTTTGAGGACCATAGGAAAGTTTAGGCTAGATTGTTATAAATAGAAGGAAATTTTGAGTTGTAAAGGAGAGAAACGAATAGAGTTTGATGCTAACTGCAAACTAATAGATCTGGTTAGGGTTGTTGGGAAGGACTCCTACTGCTGTGTGGGTGGAGATTCTCTATCCTGCTATGTGTGGACCCTGCTGCTGTGTGCGCAGGTTGGGTTTTGGGGTATTGTAAGTAGAACTGAAGGATTAATGAATGCGAAAGTATTGTTGAATATCTGAATCTATTGGAATTATTGTTATGTGAATCTGTGATGTTTGGTTGATTAATATATACTGTTGTGTTATTTATTTAAGCTACGAACATACTTGTGTCTCTTGTTTATGTTGCAATCAGGTTTTGTTCTGTTGTACTTATATAAGAATATCTGGAATAGTTGCATTATCACACTACTACATTTGGCAGAAATTTCGACACTTGCTTCCGACACTTTTGACCAAATGTCGGAAATTTCCCCAAATTTTTTCAATCCCGCCCGAAACCGTCGCTTAACAAATTACTCTCATTTATTTGCCATTTCTGCACATTATACTGCTTCACAAGTAGTTGAGCTCTTCTTCAAAGATGTATTTAGACTCCATGGTCTCCCGAGGACCATAGTGAGTGATCGAGACAGTCGCTTCATGGGTGGCTTTTGGCAAGAACTTTTCTGGTTGGTGGGGATTGATTTGAATCCAAGCACTAGCTATCACTCCCAAACCGATGGATAGACCGAGATAGTGAACAAGTGGCTGGAAGGCTACTTGAGGAACTATGTAGTAGGATAGCAGAGAGCTTGGCTGCATTGGCTCCACTTGGGAGAGTATTTTTATAACACTACTCACCATATTTCTATTTGCATGACTCCATTCCGAGCCTTATATGGGTATGAGGCACTATCATTTTTTGATGTTATGTTTGGGGCAAGTAAGGCTCCAAGGGCAAAGGAATGGATTCAGGAGAACCAGGACATACTCAGGGCACTCAAGGACAACATTGCTACTGCCCAAAACCAGCAGAAGATGTGTGCATACCATGGTCAGATAGAAATATAGTTTGAGGTGGGAGATCTTGTCTATCTGTGTCTACAACCTTACAAACAGTCCAAACTCAAGGAGAAGGGAGCTGAGAAGCTCAAACCATGTTTCTATGGGCCATACAAGGTGATCAAAGGTATCAGTAAGGTAGCATATGAGTTGGAGCTTCCTAAGGGGAGCAAGATCCACAATATCTTCCATGTCTCTTGCCTCAAGAAGGCCATTGGGAGGAATGTAGTTGCCAACATGGATCTCCCCCCTATTGATGATGAGGGCCACCTAATTTTGCAGCCAAAAGCAATCTTAGACACAAGGGAGAGGCAGATAAGCCTACAGAGTCATCAAGGAATATCTGATTCGATGGAGGAATCTACCAGATGAGGATGCCACTTGGGAGGGAGAGAAAATTTTGCAACATCCTTCTTTACTATTTCTTGTGGGCAAGCAACTTTTGAGCGGGGAGGACTGTAATATTCCCAATTAGCCACTGCTACTTGGAATATTATAACTGCTCCATTTTTGAAATAGAAGAGTAGGAAGGACAATAAAACATATCCCAGTGTGAAAAGGGATTGGATTAGGAGGACAAATAAAGCCACTTTGGTGTGAAAGAGGGGAAAATCAATGAGCTAGATCTAGTTGACCAAGTCAACAGCGCTGCTACAAGAGGAGGGAAACCAACTAGGGCAGCGCAGTTTTGAAAGGGGAATCTTCTCAAGGAAGTCACATCATTAATGAGTGGGGTCCAGGGTGAGGAAGATCACCAAGGATAAGAAGGAGGAGATAGCAGCAAGGAAGGCATTCAGTAATCATCTTTTTTTTGTATTTTGACTGATTTCAAGCTCCATCTATTTAGCTTTAGTTGCAGCACTGTTCAGTGCAAAATAATTCTCATGCGGGAATTCCATCTTCACCTTTGGTCTAGCTGATTGTGAGATCTAAGGGGAAGTTCCTGATCTTATTTCTCATCATCTATCTTGAGTATATCCATTTTGCATCATATACAGCGCAGTCACTTCCAGTAACTGTGTCATTTCTACAGTAGCAACAGCCGCTGGGTTAAACCCTCCTATTTGGTGTTTGTTTTGGAGGAGGAGGTGTCTATTTCACTCCGGAAGGTCTATTGAAGAATGCCTTGGGCCAATTTCTGTATTATTCATCTATTTCAAATCATATTCAGTATTTTATAATACAGAGTTGCAGGGTACAGCGTTATTTTCTACAGTGCTGCATTTTATATTGCTACTTTGCCGGAAACCCTTGTCGGGATGTCCTGATGTGCTTGTAAAAGAGGTCAAACCTCTCATTTATGATTCTATGATTAATGACAGCTCCAGATATGTATTAAGTCATCCTTTTCTGTAGATTCCCTAATAAAAATTACGTTGTTGCAGTCTTCAGCAATTCTATTTTGTGAAGTTGTGGGATTGGGTGTTTTTGAGCATATATGAGCTGGGGAGATCTGTTTAGTGTATCTAGAATGATTTTTTTCTGATGCCATTTCATATTTAAGCTACATATAGCATATATAAGAGGATCCAAGTCCTTTTTTTATTTTTTATTGCATTATTTTCCTTATACAGCATCCTCATTGAAGATATTGCAGAAATTCCTGAAAAGGAATATTACACATTACGACAATCATCGCCGGTTCACACCCGCCCTGGAAGTCATACCGACTCTAGGGATTTTTCCTTCAGAAACACCTATGACTGCTGCCAAGCTACTCAAGTATACTTCGACCTCGGGCCACTGAATCCCCATCATCTGTTTTCAGCCACCGCTCACCAACATGCTTATGCTAAACCCATCATATCCCGATCCTCAACCCCTCAGGTCGATGACTTATGGTTAGGTTAAGGCTTCCTTTTTTTCGACCTCAACACCTCTTTTCCAAAAAGGAAGCGGTACCTTGGATGCCCCCTCCCCATGCAAAGGGGTATCCTCAGGTGGCACTGTGGGAGACATCATTTTCCACAGATGTCATCGATCCTCTTAACATTCGACTACAGCAAAAGCTTTCATGTCACGATGGTATCATACCTTACAACCATTTCACTTTGATCAATATCCGTCGAAGACCCGTGCCTTCATAAGCGTCTCTGACAACAATGCTTACACGGGAAGGTCCCAGCCAGTACATATGCGTACATGGCACACTGATATGCCATACCAGGATTACGCATATGGGTACCACATTCCACCTATCATCAAAGAAAAAATGCCCCTGAGGGCGTCAGAAATCATCGTCAACAACCACCAGCATCACTACCACAGTAGTGGCACAGACAACACATGTATATGTCAATTTTGTTTAACTAGCCATAGCACCATGAGCATGGGACATGCCCGCCTCGTTGAAATTTTGTAAATATGTTGTATATTTTGTCTGCTTGCAGGGGGTCCCTTAGGCCATGGTTATCTCGGAAACGATGCAAGGTGTTGTCAATTCCAAAATACACACAGACCTCTCTCTCTCTCTCTCTCTCTCTCTCTCTCTCTCTCTCTCTCTCTCTCTCTCTCTCTCTCTCTTTGCGTACGATACAGAAAAGAAACTATAATGTATTTTGGCTATACAGTTCTTCCTAGACCTCACACATTAGGGGGAAACTGTTAACACTGGAAAATCGTACAGCAGAAGACGACATCAATTAATGTCGAGCCCAAGGAATTACAAGACAAGAATACATTATGGAATCAAGAAGTATTTAAAATCTCTAAGCTTTTGAGAAAATCAGATTTGAACTAGCCATAAATGCTCAAATGCGTGCTTTATCCTTCGAGAAGAGCGCCTTTTGCGCGCCTTTTTGCCCGATAAGTGTGCATTCCTAGAAATGGAAAAAAGTCACTTTCCAGGACCACAACAAGTAAACGACAGTTACTCCTTATGTGAAAGCCGCCTAAGGACAGCCACCAGCACCTCCTTAGACATTATGTGAGCACACAATGGAATCACACCTCTCCCTTGGGTCACCATCCATCATGTACCAAGGGAGGGAAGGAGGATGTGAATCTCACCTATATAAACCCACCAAGAGATGAACAAATGGTGATCACAAGGTTATGTTGGCCAAAGTTGCCCTAAGAAACACCAGCATTGTGTGTGACCCGGAGCTGGAGCTAAAGAGGACTCGATAGTTGGCCACCCAACATCTTAGTCCACCACAGCAGAGAGACAGAGTGAGACTGCATCAGAGGCAGAGCTTGGAATGCAAAATCCTTGCATCGGGACCTAGAGCCATTGCCTAGGTGCCCTTTGGCAAGTGGGTAAAATTTCTTCTCCATTTCAAACGTTTAATAAGAAGAGGCCATCGAGCCATCGTTTACATTATTATCGTTTGAAACTCTCTATATAGCTTCTATATATTTGTGTTTTTAGTTTTAGTTTAATCAGAGCATACTTCAACATACTATTTCGATTGGGTTTTATGCTTTTGAGCTCCCCCCACTTTCTGCCTGTTACCAATAGTTTAGAGAGTAGACCACGCTCTCTAAGCTTGTGCGATTTTGTACACCCGTGCAACAAATCCACAACAACAACAGGTATGGAAATGTGAGAACAGGTGCACAGCAGAGGCAGTGATTTAGCTCAACGAACACCTTCTGTTGGGACTCAGACGAGGAAAACATTTCCTTCATTTTTCCCTTGGTAATCTGACTAAAATACCAAGTGATATGGGAGAATCCCAACACGAACCTCCGATAAAAATTTGCAAGGCCGAAAAAGTTGCAAAGATCTGTTAGAGTGGTTGGGGTTGGCCAATCCTAAATGAATTGGATATTATATGGATCCACATGCATGCCTTGCTCATCTATGATGTAACCCAAATATTGGATGTGGCTCATGCTAAAGGTGCATTTCTCTAATTTGGCACACATTTTGTGTTGTCGCGGGGTTTGAAGGACTTTCTAAATGTGTTGCAAGTGTTCTTCCCAACTCTTGTTGAAGATGAGGATGTATTTAGATAAATAACCACGAACGAGATGGTTAAGGGCCATAAGATGTCATCCATCAACCTCATAATAGTAGTAAGGGATTGTTTCAACCCGAAGGGCATGACCAACCATTCATAAGGGTATTTCTTGGATTTTAAGGCAGTATTCCATATATCTGTGGGCCTTATGGGAACCTGGTGATAGCTAGATTTCAGATCGATCCTGTTGAAATACTTGCCCCCTTGCACTAGTCCAGAAGGTCATCAATCTGTGGGATTGAATACTTATTCCTGACAATCATTTTGTTTAGTGATCGATAATAAATGCAGAGCCTCTAGGTCCCATCCTTCTTATGTACAATTATAATCAGGCTCCCACAAGGTGAGGAACTATTGAAATGGGCAACATGAAATCCTTCCAATTTTATTTTCTCTTAATTAAATTAGAATTAAATTGTAATTCCATGTCACATGACAGCTTGTATGAGTTAACTGAGTCAGGAATACTTAGTTATCTTATTCAATTAGAGTTGAGGGTCAAACTCGAGGCATGTAGAGTTCTCCCTAATTTTTTAGGGGTCCATATGCAGTTTATGTTGAGTTGTAATTATTTAACTCAATTATTTGAGTTAAAATCAGTTTAACAAATTCTAACTTAGAGGTGAGCTAGTGATAGGTCCAGTGAATTAAATCTGATTTAATTCACATGCAGTGATCAATCAGATAACTAATAATTCGCTATAAATAGTTGTTGCATGTCATTTCTAAGGAAGGCCCAATTGATATTGGAGTTAAAGGGAAGAGAACTATTACTTGTATAATTAGAAAATTGTATATGTCATGCATGAGGTCATCAGGATGCCTTGGAAGTATTGCGCAATCAATTGATGGGAATTTCCTAATTAATAGGGACTCAATTAGCCCAGGAATGTGTGAGCAAGGATGGTCAGTACGGTGCAAGGAATTGGTTAAGTATTGGACCAAAATTTCCAAGATCAGAGTGAGACAGTCAGATATAGTGCAAAGGTTTCTTAGGAAAGGAAATAGAATTGTATTGTTTCATGTTCATGACTTAATGCAATATACAGATAGTGAGGTTTCTAGTTGAGGCTTTCCCTAGATACATCTTTGTGTTGTGTGATCAAAATTCTTTTTCTTTCTTATTCGTGTGATTGTGCGATAGTAATTGGTTTCCACAATTTGTATAATTGATTCAGTATTTTGTTTTAGCATATTAAAATATCAGTTGAATCTATTTAGATATTTCTACATGGTATCAGAGCGGGAATCGCTATAAAAGAGAAGAACCAGAGTTTGTGTTGAACAGGGACACAGAATTTGCAGATTTATTCTTCAGGACTAGCAGCAGATCAGGATGTCTTTCTCTAGATTTAGACTCAAATATTCCTTTGAGGGTAATTCTAAATACATAGCATGGAAGGACAAGATGGAGGCATCCTTAGAGGACAACGAACTGAAGGAATTCATAGATATTTATATTACCCAGCCCGGAGCAGCGGATGCTCAAAATCTTGATGCATGGAAGAAGAATGTAGCAAAGGTGAGAAGGAATTTGTTAGAAGGAGTTCAAGACCATATTATCTCTAACCTCCTTGTAAAGGCAACTCCATATGCTATATGGAAGGCCTTAACATATTTTTTTCAGAATAACAGTGACCACAGGAAGATGGCGTTGAAGGACAAGCTCAGAAAGATCAAGATGGAGAAGGGCAACATGATCCCAAAATACTTGGCGAAGTTCACTCAATGTCGAGATGAGCTTGGAAGTGTTGGAGTGACAGTTTCCCAAGATGGTGTGGTGAGAAAAACACTTATAAGCCTTCCCAAGTGCTGGAATAGCTACCAGGACTCAGTGAATGGGAGGGAGAAGCTACCAAAGTGGGAGCGATTTTGGTCTGACTTGGTACAAGAAGAGATTTGGCAGAACACCAGAGATGGATCCTCATCAAAGATTGATGATGAGGAGGATTGTGCCTTGGATGGAAAGGCGAAGAAAGGGAAAGGGAAGGTGTCCCATTCCAAATAGGATTATGGTCCAGTGGGAAAGAAGCAAGACTTGTCAAAGGTAAAATGTTTACACTGTCATGAGCTTAAACACTATGCTACAAAGTGTCTGCACAAGAAGACCAACAAGAAGTCCTTAGGAGGAGCGCTAGGTGAAGCACTTACTTCATAGTTTGAGTTGGATTTCACCCTCATTGCATGCATGGTGTCATTGGTGATGGGTTGTATGTGCTAATTATATAATGGAGCTTCGTTCCATATGACCAGCAACAAAGAATTCTTCAGTGACTTGCAGGAGAAGGATCTCCAGATGCACATCAAAATGGGATATGACGGGAGGTATAGCGCTACCAACATAGTTACAATTACCTTTTAGAGGCAGTCAAGTACTCCTCTCACATTAAAATATGTCATGTGTGTTACTTTTTTAAAGAAGAATTTGGTTTATGTTGGTGTGTTGGAAGACCGTGGCTATGAAGTGATATTTAGTGAAGGAAAGGTGTTCCTTCGTTAGAAAGCCATGGGAAAAGTGAAGAAGATTGGGGTTAGAGTAAAGAAACTCTACAAATTGGATGTAGAAGATTGTGTTGCCTTGAGCACGAAAGTAGAGAAGGTGAACCGAGATATCGGTGAGTTATGGCACAGGATATTGGGCCATCTACACCATGGCGCTTTGAATATCATGCAGCAAATTTCTACAGGAATTCCAAAGGGTGAACTTGAGCAATGGGATACATGAAAAGGGTGTACATTTGGGAAGTATACCAAAGCCACCTTTCACAATTAGCAAAGTCGAGAAAAGGTGATCCTTGAGAGAGTTCACTCAGACGTGTGTGGACCGTTCTCAAGAGCTTCCACATCAAAACACAGATATTATCTAATATGTATAGCTTTTTTTTCACGCAAGTGTTTGATTTTATTCATGCAGAAGAAATATCAAACGTTCTCAATGTTTTGTAAGTTCAATGCACTTGTCGAGAAAGATACAGGGAGGAAGGTGAAGGATCTGAGGAGCGAAAATGGTGGAGAATATGTCTCTAATGAATTCAAGAAATTTTGTGCTTCATAAGGAATTCGAAGGGAATTGATAACATCTCATAACCCACAGTAGAATGGGGTTGCAGAAAGAAAGAACAGAACTATTGTGGGAGTAGAACGATCTATTTTGCATGATCATGGCCTACCGTTGCATCTGTGGGTGGAAGCATACAATACAACAGTGTTTGTGCATAACAAAAGTCCTCATCGGATACTTGGGATGAGTACACCAGAGGAATATTTTTCAGGTAAGAGACCAGATGTGTCACATTTTAAAAAATTTGGTTCATCAGTTTATTGCCATGTAACCAAAGATGCCAGGAAGAAGCTAAAGCCAACAAGTGAATTGGGGATATTTTGTAGGAATCATGATTGTCATTAGACCAAAACCCGCAGGCGTTAGTCTTTGCTACAATCACCAGAGTTAGGATCTACGAGAGGTTTTTAGTCCATGTCGCGAAATAAACAGGGCATTGAACCAAATGTCCAACAATATCCCCCCAACATGAGCTAGGTGAGTTTCGAACTCGAGACCTATCACTCTGATACCAATTTTTGGAAGCATGATTGTCGTTAGACCAAAACCCGCAGGCATTAGTCTCCGCTACAATCACTAGAGTTAGGATCCACGAGAGGTTGTTAGTCCATGTTTTGAAACACACAGGGAGCATTGAACCCAATTTCCAACATATTTATGGGGTACATTGATACACCTCACAACTATCAAGTGTACTTGCCAGCACACAAGATGACAGTGGCCAGAAGAAATGTGAAATTTGATGAAGAGAAGGCCATGCAAATTTCCCTTGAGAGGGAGATTCAGTTGCATGCAATTGATGAGATCTTGGCTCAAAAATAAGAACCTCAAGATGTGGAGCAGCCACAAGCAGAGGTTCAGAGAGTGGAAGCACCCACTCATGGAGAGACATCTCAAGATGGAAGGAAGCGCACCAGAGAGGCTGACAGGTTGTTGCTTGATGCTAGAGAGAATGTGGCAGCACCCACATCACAACGTAGGCAGAGAAGGTCCCCAGAGTGGTGCACTGCATACATGGCTCTTATGAGCGAAGGTATAGAGATAGATCCATCCTCTTTTGAGGAAGCAGTGCAACAACCAATTTTGGTTGATGCCATGGTTGAGGAGTATGACTCCATCATTAGAAATAGTTTATGGGAAGTTGTCCCAAGACCAGAGGGGAAGTTGGTTGTAGGATCCAGGTGGATCTACAAGGTGAAGCAGGTAGAATATGGGAGTGTGGAGAAGCACTAGGCCACACTTGTGGCTAGAGGGTTCTCTCAGGTGGAGGGGATTTATTATGATGAGACATTTGCACCAGTCGCAAGGTACTCATAAATCAGATCCATCCTTGCACTTTTAGTGCAAATAGGATGGAAGATACATCAGATGGATGTAAATACAACCTTCTTCAATGGGGTGATTGAGGAAAAGGTGTACATTGAGAAGCCAGAAAGTATTAAGACCTTCGACAAAGAGTCGCATGTGTGCATACTCAAGAGAGAATTATATGGGTTGAAGCAAGCACCTCGTGCTTGGTACGCTAGGATCGACAGCTACTTCATTGGGTTGGGATTCACTAAGAGTGAAGAAAATGTGAACCTTTACCATATTGTGGTAGAAGGTGAGCTTTTGATCATTGTACTTTATGTTGATGATTTAATATTGACAGGTGATGAGCAGCTCATCAAGTCTTGCAAAGAGGATCTTGCAAGAGAATTTGAGATGAAGGACATGAGGCTCTTGCACTATTTCCTAGGATTGGAAATATGGAAAAGAGATGGGGAGCTATTTGTATCTCAAGGAAATTATTCCAAAGGGATTCTTAGGAAGTTCCACATGGAGGGCAACAAACCCATGGAGACTCCTCTAACAGGAAACTGGCGGAAAGAGGATGCTACTTTAGGCGAAGTAGTAGATGCTACTGTCTACATGAAACTTGTGGGTTCACTCATGTATTTGGTGAACAGAAGACCATAAATAATATATGTGGTTAACTAACTTATTCAAGTTATGCTTAATCCTACCAAGCTCTTTTGGAAGGCATACAAACATGTGATAAGATACCTCAGAGGCAATACAAAGTTTGGGCTATAGTACATACAGACAGGGGGAGTGAAGCTTCAAGGCTTCGTAGATGCAGATTGGGTAAGGATTCCATTCAAGAGGAAGAGCACATAATGGGGCATATTCATCATAGGATCATCAAAAGTTTCCTGGTACAACAGGAAATAGAGATCAGTCGCACTCAATTCAACAGAGGCAGAGTACATGGCAGCCAATCAGGCAACATGTGAGGCCATCTAGATGAGGAAGATACTTGTTGGTTTGTTTGGTCGACAGATGGAACTGATAGTGATTTATTGTGAAAACCACAGTTGCATAAAACTCTCAGTTAATCCATTTTTTCATGACAAGTCCAAGAATATTGATATATGTTATCACCATCTCAGAGATTGTGTGCAAAGGCAGATTATGTCATTACAGTACATTCCCACTTAGGAGCAGGATGTAGACATCTTGATGAAGGCACTATCAAGAAGAAAATTCAAGTTCCACAGAGATAAGATCTAGGTAGCAGACAACCCGTTTCTTGTTAAAAGGGAATGTTAAAATTGGCAACATGAAAGGCTTCTAAATTAATTTTCCCTTAATTAAATTAGAAGTAAATTGTAATTCCACATCACATGACAAATTGTATGAGTTAATTGGGCCTGGGAGACTTAGTTAGCTCATTCAATTCGAGTTGAGGTTCAAAATCGAGGCATGTAGAGTTCTCCCTAAGTTTTAGGGGGTCAAGTTGCAGTTTATTTTGAGTTGTAATTAGTTAACTCAATTATTTGAGTTTAAATCATTTTAACTCCTTCTAACTAAGAGATGAGCTAGTGATAGGTCCAGTGAATTAAATCTAATTTTCAGTTATAAGGAAGGCCTAGTTGAGATTGGAGTTAAAGGGAAGAGAACTATCAGTTGTATAATTAAAAAATTGTACTGGTCATGCATGAGGTCAGTAGGATGCCTTGGAAGTATTGCGCAATCAATTGATGGGAATTTTCTAATTAATAGGAGCTCAATTATCCCAGGAATATGTGAGCAAGGTTGGTCAGTCAGGTGCAGAGAATTATTTAAGTATTTGACCAAACTTTCCAGGATCAAAGTGAGACAGTCAGAGATAGTGCAGAGGTTTCTCTGGAAGGGAATTAGCATTGTATTGTTTCATGTTCCTAACTTAATGCAATATACAGATACCAGGTTTTTTAGCTGAGGCTTTCCCCATATACATATTTGTCTTGTGCGATTGAAATGATTTCTCTTTCTTGTTCCTGTGATTGTGCGATCGTAATTGGTTTCTGTAATTTGTAGAGTTGATTTGGTATTTTGTTTTAGCATATTACAAGATTAGTTGAACCAATTTAGATATTTCTACAGAAACTTGGTCGAATGTGCCCTTTTTTCAACAACTCATGGATATTCCACTTGATCTCTTTATTTTCCATAATGGAGTGATGGTATATGGGCCCATTTCGTAGAGGTGCTCCGGGAGTCAGATAGATCGAATGTTTGACCTGACAGTACAAGGGTACTCCTGTGGATGAGGAGAAAATTTCCATGTATTCTTCTGCGACCTTATCCACCGGCTTCTTCTGCGTGGAAGAACTCTTCCCAGGGTCCATGGATGTGGCCATGATCTTACCTTTACTTTAAGGGTGAATCAAAAAGAAGAAAAAAAATCCCTATCTAGGAGATGATCTTAATGCATTGCTTAGCAGATATCAAAGAGATGGCGGTAGGAAGGGCTACCTCCGGTATCATGTATAACTTATTTCCCAAAGTAATAATAATATTGTGAGGTCTATACTCATACACAACATGATGCTTCCACAAGTATGTTTGGCCTAATAATACATCACAAACTTCAAGAGGGGAAATGTCACACAATACCTCATTCATGAAGGGTTTGATGCTATAGGTAAGACGACATTGTTGGCTGACGCGAAGATTGCGTCCTTGGTGGAGCCACCTCATGGTGTATGGCTACATTTATGGTGTGGTTGGTAGGCCCAACCGCTTAACGAATCCTGCTAAGATGAGTTTCTTTTGGCTCTCGTTGTTGACAATGAATTGCAACGACGACCCCTTCACCCACATATGTGAGGGGAAGAGACGTTCCCCTTCCTATAGGTCTTTGGGCTCAACCTTATGGAACTTGGTGGTGGAAACAATGATGTTGGGCTCCGCATCAATAATGTGCCTCCCTTTTTCATTCCCCTTATCAAGGTCTAACTCCCAGTCAGAACATGCAACTGACTCTGCAGCCTTCAGCTCACCCACTAGTGACTGCTTGGCACGACACTCACTTGTGTTGTAAGGCTCGTGTGGAACTCACACCACTTCCTTGTGTCCTTCATCTTCGTGGTGTTGTTCTTTTCTTGCAACTTCAATGGGTTGTCTTAGGTCACACCGCCTTTTTTTTTCCTTTTATTTTATGGTTTGGGGCGGCTTTTCCTTGCTACGGATTCATAGATCCAATGTTTCGCTTATTTTATTTAATTTTTTGTTCAATCTTGGCAGCATATCGGTATGTGGCATCAAGTGAGGAGATGTCTAGGAAATCCATTTCTTCCTTAATGTATTTGTGCAGAAAATAATGGTACTTGAGTACCAGATGTCGCTCAGAGTCTTTGATACCCAACTTTTTGCGTAGAGTATGAAAAATATTTGTGAACTCATACACATATTGGTGCCTTTGTTGTCGTAGTGTGGTCCATTGCATGTATTTGTCCTCATAGGTCCCCACGGGGTAATATTGTTCCTTAACAGTGTCTCGGAATGTGTTCCAAGTGGGTGCCGCTATGAACAGAGAAGGTTCCTCGACCCTTTCCTCACAGTAAGTTTCCCACCAGTCCTTGACATGGGAATAACCTTAAGCAGTGCAAAAGTAATCTTCTCCCTATTGATGATCCAGATTTATTAAGGAACAAAAAAAAATACATATGTAACCATAAACAGAGAGATGTAGCATAAATAAACCTTCATTTCACTAATATCAATGAAAAAAATATGCTTAAAAACATAATGGAAATATACTAGCTCGGGCGATGGTAGCTTATCTCTGAGAAGAGATGTGGTGGCTACATGTCTCTAAAATGTGTTACAATGAGGCTCAGGGGCCATTTTATTATCGAACAACAAAGGGAAAACCCTAAACAACGAAAACCCAAACCCTAGGAGATGGAACAAGAAGATTTTGTGGGCCTCGTTGGGGTTAGTTGGACAACCAACTTCCCAGGGTCATAACTTGGTCATATGATCTTTGTTTGGTGCATACAGTACCTTATTAGAAAGGTCTCAAAAAAATTCATTTAGTGGGTCAAAACAACTCTAGAATTTCAAGACCCAAAAAATTGTTAAAAATAGAAATTGTGCTATAATCAAGGAAACTGATGAAACTAGCAGGAGGTCCAGGTGGAATAGGTGAGTAGCCACCAATATCTGTTGAACCCTTAATTAAACTGAGAGGGGGGGGTGAATCAGTTTTATACATATATGGACTTTTAAAACTTTCTCTTAAAACTTATTTACACCTTCACTTCATGATCAACTTAATATGTGAACAATCTTTATTAGTGAGCAGCAAGTATCAAACAGATTTGCTAATGTAACAGGAGTCTTAATATGTGAGCAACAAGTATTAAGCATATTAGATAAACCACATAAACACATAGACATCATGCACAGAGACACCAGATATAAGTGGAAACCCATAAAGGGATAAAACCACATCTTATTATTGTTGTGATGCAAAGGCAAGCTCCAACTCCCTCTCACCACTGATTTTCTGTAGGCACCAACCTACAGAAGGCTCCTACCTCAATTCTGCAAGCTACAACTTGCAAGGAAGCTCCAACTCCCATCAATTTTCTGCAGGCACCAACCTACAGGAGGCTCCAACCTCAGTCAGCTACAACTGACATCTATCAAGCTACAACTTGATAGGGAAGCTCCAACTTCCTCAATCTTTCAAAAGAGAAACAATTGCTGATTTACCTTGGATATCAGCTCTATCTTGTTCCAATTTCTTTGCTATTCATCTATTCTCATATTTTCCCTGTATCATCTCTGCATCTTCTCAGATTGTCTATTAGCTTCTCCTTCTTCTCTGCTCAGCTCCTCTTTCTTCTATGCTTCACTGCTTTATTTCTGCATTATTTTTACTCACTCTTTCTCTCCCTTCTAACTCTCCTCTTTGGCATTTCAAAATGATATTACTTATAGAATTTTTTATGATTGTTTGTTTTCTTCTAGGAATTCGAAATGAATGGTCATACCCCTTGGTCTTATGCCTCCTCATTTCTTTATCCAACTCAATTTAAAAATCATAATAGTATGTACACAATTTCATGCTACAGTGGGATTTTGCCTTTTCTTTAGGATACTTGCCTTTGCATCACAAACAATAAAAAATAATTACATCATTTACATTTACATTCTTAATTTCATATTTCAATATCACTCAGCTCCTTTTCAGTTATATAACTCAATTTCACTCAGCTCCTTTTCTGGATTTTAGATTTACTGGCTTTGTCCTTTTTTTGCATTTGTTGAGTGACTGTTCTGTGTACCTTGATTTACTGTAATTGTGTGCACCTGTGAATGTATACCTGTCAAACCTGTAATATCTTTGAATCTCTGTCAGACCCATACTTTTATCCCTGTGTTTAATCACCTGTTCACTGTGCTTTTGTGCACCAACTGCATATATAACTGCTTCTCAGGTTTATTCTCAATTACATATACATTTGGACAATATATATTTAGAAAAGAGAGTATAGTGACACTTGATGCAGCAGGGTTACCACAAAGCCCCGGTTCAACATCACAGTCCTGGTTTAGCTCAACTTTTTCATCAGCTGTGTGTACAATTGCATTCAAGTTTCATGCCCAATTAATTTCCAACTGCGCAATCAGCAGAACGATGAACAGGTTGATGGCGCAGAGTTTAAATCGACAGCAAGTTGACGGAGATCGACGGAGTGTGGGAGGTCGAACAACGCGGAGGTTAACGGGAAGGCACCCCCCGTAGTTGACTGGCCTATCGCGCGTTGACCGCCGATCAACGGCTATGATGAACTACGGGGCTTCACCCCATTTGATGTGTACGGAGAAATGGGAGCCCCCGTAAACACCACTTTGTGGTGGCTCCACAATTTATAATAGTGTTATCACCGACGGGATTTTATATTAATAGCCAACACTCTACGAAACAATGACTTGGAATAACCCCATGGCTCCGGGCCCTACCTCTACGATAAAACGACCAATCAAAACGTTCGTATCGTACCTGGCCTAACCTCCGCATGCCTTTGTTAAACTTTGAGCAAGTTCTGTGAATGATCGCCGTCGAATATCGAGCCTCCAGATCAACGGTGTGTATCGATTTCGCTCGATGTCTTCAGTCGATGTATAACGTGTGAAAGCGCACTTTAAAGGGCGGTTTTGAAACGGTCCACAGGCCACGTGTCGATTCCTGTATGGAATTGCTGCCCATTCCTCCAATACCGCTTTCCGACGGATGGTGGTGCGGAAAAAACCATGGTTTCACTCCAACCCATCGTTACTGTTCACAAGTCTCAGTTCCGCTCCTCTCCTCCGCTCCAGGTTCCGCTCAGGGTTTTAATTTAATAGTTCAATACATTGTTTTAACGCTAATTCCTTCGCATTTCAATTATATATATATATAATTTTTGTTTCGACTATGATTCCGCCTTTGACTATGGTTCCGCCTCTGACTATGGTTCCGCTCCTATTCACGCTGGTTCTTCGGTGTATGCATATATATAAACCATATATATATAACGCACCTACCATATATACAATCTCCATGTCAATCGAATACAAGTGCTTTGTTAAAAATGGTGATAATTTCAAACATAATTCAAACAGTGAATGCTAATTGATTCAAACGCCCGGAATGTTATGTGTAACGCCCGACTGTATAAAAGATTCTCTGAATTTATATATATGTACATATTCTTGGAATAACATCTGTGGCTCTACCTCTGCTGCTATGAAAACGGCTCTGTCTCCGTATTTGCTTCCTCTGCTTGTCTCCTTTGCTTCATTCATTTGCTTCTTTGCTTCCATTATCTGTCTTTGTCTCCTTGTAATTGTTCCTATCTCTACATCTGTTGCCTCCTTTGCCATCAATGACAACATTTCCAACAGTCTCCCCCTTTGGCATTGATGGCAATATATTTTCTCTGTAGCAATACATTTTCTCTGTTTGCCTGCTCTTTCTCCTGTTGCTTGCTCTTCCTCCCCCTTTGACATCAATGGCAAAGGGTTGCTTTTTGCCCTTTGACATCAATTTTTCTCTATTTGCCTGTAGCTTTCTCCTATTGCTTGCTCTTCCTCCTCTCTCTGAGTTATGTTTAGGCCCTCTTCTGCTGACTTTGTACCATGTTGCTTCATAGTGATGTATAAGACTTGTTGTGAGAACACTTTGAGTTGTATGATTGAATTCAGTAATTAAAATGTTGAGAGGCTTCAAATGATAATTCACTACTTGTCTTTTATGTTTCAGATTCTTAATATAATGTTTCAGATTCACTACTGATCCTTTTGCTCTGTAATTGACCTTTTGATGCTTGAATAATGCAGATAATTTTAGGATAATAACTTGGTGTTCTTTTGCCTTAATCCTTTGATCTTGAGGACCTGATTCATGTTTTTCTTGCTGGCTATTCTCCCCCTGGAATGATATTTTCGTTTTGTTCTCCCCTTGAAATTGTGTTTTCTCTTTATATCAGAGAGTAGCATCTGCAGATACTACCCCTAGTTTATCTCTCAAATATTGAAATGGTTCTCTAGCAAGAGGTTTGGTAAATATATCAGCTGTCTGCTCTTTTGTTGGTACATATTCCAGCTTTGCTATCTTCTGAGCCACTTGTTCTCGGAGGAAATGATACTTGATTGGAATATGTTTATTTTTCGAGTGAAGTACAGGATTTTTGGATATACTTATAGCACTTGTATTATCACATTTGATTGAAATAGGTTCATCAATGCTTACCTTCATGTCTTGAAGAGTTTACTTCATCCACATGAATTGTGTACAACATGTTGCTCCTGCTATATATTCTGCTTCAGCTGTAGACAGAGAGATGGATGTTTGTTTCTTGCTTAACCATGCCACCAGGCTTTCTACTAGATAGAAAGCACCTCCACTCGTACTTTTCCTGTCATCAACACAACTGGCCCAATCTGCATCTGTGTATGCTGATAAAGTGAATTTTTTGGTTTTAGGATTCCAAAGTCCGTATTGTGTTGTTCCTTGTAGATATCTGAGTATTCTTTTTACTGCCAAAAGATGGTTTTGTTTAGGTGCTGCTTGATATCTTGCCACTAGTCCTACTACTAGCATGATGTCTGGTCTTGATGC
The DNA here is from genome assembly GCA_034641835.2 of Pinus albicaulis. Taxonomy (NCBI): domain Eukaryota; kingdom Viridiplantae; phylum Streptophyta; class Pinopsida; order Pinales; family Pinaceae; genus Pinus; species Pinus albicaulis. The sequence continues at coordinate 676,969,359 of CM076581.1, forward strand.
AGTAAGATACAATAGACTTCCAATCATGGATCTGTAGAGTTTTTGATCTATATCAGCAGACCCATTCTCAGCGCATAGCTTGCAGCCTGTGGTCATGGGAGTTGACACAGGTTTGCATTCCTCCATTTTGAACTTTTTCAGCATTTCCTTAAAGTATTTTTCTTGTGAGATGAATGTACTGTGCTCCTTTGCTGAATTTGAAGTCCTAAATAGAAACTGAGCTCTCCAATCATGGACATTTCAAACTCTGATTTCATCTCTTCTGCAAATCCTTTTGCTGGCTCATCTCTGTTGCTTCCAAACAAATGTCATCAACATATACAACAACAATTAGGAGTTCATTTTCATGGGCTTTTATGTATAGATTGTTGTCTACTCCACCTCTTTTAAAACCCTGTTTTTGCAAATATTTATCCAGTCTTGAGTACCAAGCACAAGGAGCTTGTTTCAGTCCATATAGGGCCTTTTTCAGTTTGCATACATAATCTTCTTTATCTGTCAATGAGAAACCTTCTGGTTGTTCCATGTACACTTCTTCTTCTAGATCGCCATTAAGAAAAGCAGATTTTACATCCATTTGATATACCTTGAAATCTTGGTAGCATGCAAATGCCAGGAACACTCTGATAGCTTCCATTCTGGCTACAGGGGCAAATGTTTCATCATAATCAAGTCCTTCTATTTGTGAGTATCCTTTGCATACCAGCCTAGCTTTATTCCTGATTACTTGTCCTTGCTCATTCATTTTGTTTTTGAATACCCATTTTGAGCCTATGACATTTTTCTCAGCAGGTCTAGGAACTAGTTCCCATGTATTGTTTTTCTCATTTTGGTCCAATTCTTCATTCATTGCATTTACCCAAGACTTGTCCTTGCTGGCTTCTTCAAATTTCTTTGGTTCTATTTGTGACAACATGGCTATGTATACTTCTTTTGTCTGTTCAGTTAGCTGCCTTCTTGTTTGCACTCCTACATTCTTGTCTCCTATGATTTGATCTTCTGGATGGTTCTTTTGAGTGTATCTTGAGGGGTTTTTTGAGTTTAGTCCAGCATCTTCTGATGTTTTGCTTGTTTCATCATCATTTTGATCTTCTTCTTCATTGTTGTCTGATGTACTGCAGCAGTCTGTATCTCTAGTATTGTTTGGAAGTTCTTCATCAAATCTCACATCAATACTTTCAACTATCTTCCGAAGGGTCTTGTTGTAACACCTGTACCCTTTGCTTTTGGAAGCATATCCTAGAAATATCCCTTAATATGCTCTTGCATCAAATTTGCCAAGATTTTCATCACACTTGCTTCCAAAGATTCTGAAATGTTTGATTGAGGCTGGCTTTCCATGCCATAGTTCATAGGGAGTCTTGTCACTACTTGGCCTTAAGTGAGCTTTATTAAGGATATGTACTGCTGTGTGCACTGCTTCTGCCCAGAAGGTTTGAGCAATATTATTCTCTTGCATCATAGCTCTGGCTATTTGTTGTACAGACCTGTTTTGTCTCTCTGCTACTCCATTCTGCTGAGGTGTCTCTGCAATAGTAAATTGTTGCTTTATTCCATGTTCATTACATAGGTCTGCAAAGTCATAATCTGTGAATTCTCCTCCTCTGTCTGATCTGATACATTTCAGCTTGCATCCAGTTTGATTTTCTGCTAATGCTTTAAATGTTTTGAATTTGTCCAGAGCTTCCAATTTATTCTTGAGAAAAGCAACCCATGTCATTCTGGAGAAATCATCTATTATCAGCATAAAGTAGGACTCTCCACTTGGTGTTTTAGTTCTTGCAGGTCCACACAAATCTATGTGCACAAGTTGCAGTGGTCTTCTTGTTGATAACTCTTCTTTAGATTTAAAGGATGTGCGAGTTTGTTTCCCCAACTGACAAGATTTGCATATTGTGTTTGAGGGCCTTTTTATTTCTGGCATATCTCTGACAGCTTTCTTCTTGCTCAGTCTATTGATATGGTCAAAGCTGAGATGTCCCAATCTCCTATGCCATAACCATGACTCCTCAAGTTTTCTAAGATGGCAGGCTTCATCCTCCTCTTTCACTATGTACACATTACTCTCTGTTCGAACACCTTTGAGTAGAGTCTTTCCTGTTGTGCTTGATCTGACTTCACAATCTTGTGCTCTAAAAAGAACTTTGCAGCCTTTGTCACACATCTGACTGACACTCAGTAAATTTTCTTTCAGCCCGTCTACAAATAGTACACCCTAGGCCTTTCCTCTGCCATTATCTATGCTGACTGAGCCTTTTCCCTTGATCTTTCCTGTTTTATCATTGCCAAAAGTAACATTGCCAGATTTCTTTTCATCAAGAGTTATAAACTTGCTTTTGTCTCCTGTCATGTGTTTGGAGCAGCCACTGTCCAAATACCATTGACTCTTCAAATCTTGAGCCGTTAAAGCCAAGTCACATTTGTTCACCTTCTTTATCCACTGGAGGCCTGCTTTTGTTTGGTATCTTTTGTGAGGTGATGAATTATATCTTCTTAGAGAACACTTGGAAGGCATATGTCCAACTTGATTGCATATACAGCATTTGATCATAATTTTTGTAGAATTATGAGTATGAACAAAATTTATTTGATTCATAAACCTCCTTGAGGTGTTAAACATTAGCCTTTGTCCATACTTTCTACATTCAATGATTTTATGACCAAATTCCTTACAATAAAAGCAGTAACCATAGAAGCTATTTGCATACCTGATGTAAGGTTGTTTCTTCCATTTGTTTGTGTGAGGCAATCTCTTCAATACTTGCATCTTTTGCTGGTTTGAATTACTCCTCCTTGCATGACAATATGCAGCAATGTGTCCCAGCTTATGGCAAACATAGCAAGTGGCATTCTTCATTGAAGGAAAGGATCTCCTTTGATGGTTTCCATATTCAAGGGTCTGAGTATTTATTACATTCTTTGCTACTAGTAATTTCTTCTGATTTCTTTCTTCCTTGTTGCAGATTTCTTATGTTGTAGGAGTTGTTTGAGCTGCTTCATCTTCCTTCTTTGCTTTTATAAATATAATCTCTCTGTCAACCTTTTATTTTTCTTTACTTGATTCCTCTTCATAGCCTATTCCAGTCATTATCATAGGGGATCTTTGAGCAACTAGGATTTCATTCAACTTACTAGAGCTTGTTGTTTGAGACGAGTTTACAGCCACATTTCTTTGAGCATTTTCTATTTTCTTCCTGAGGCATACTACTTCTTCTTCCAGCTTCTCTTGTTCTCGGGTTTTGTCTTTGATTTTCTGAAGTAACATGTCTTCTATCTTTTTGGCTTCTTCAAGCTCTACCTTCAGCTGCATGAGGACTTCTGAGTTTTGTTCTTCTCTTACATACTTGAGAAGAATGTCCTTTTGTTTTCTGCATTTCAGTTTAAGTCTGTCAATCTCTTCCAGAGCACTTCTTAGCTCCCCCTCAAGGTCGACTTCCACTTCTTCTTCTTCATCTTCTAGCAGGATTCCTTCAAGTTCTTCTATGGCCATCAATAAGAATTCGGGGGTTCCTTCTTCACTTGAGGGTTCATCTGAATCTTCAGATGTCTTGTTGAGCATAGAAGGATTTTCTGTCGAACTTCTTTCCTTTCTGCCAGTTCTTTGATTTATTTCTCTCTGGCTCTTGAGGCTGATTCCTTACTTTCTTGTGAGGACACTTAGCAGCATCGTGTCCAACTCTTCCGCAGTTAAAGAATTTGAAAGGAAGTTTACCTTTGTATCTTCCTGAGCCTCTATCCAATTTCTTGACAAACTTTGCCTCTTCTTCATCCGAGCATGAGCATATGTCTCCCTCTTATTCTTTCTTCTTTTCTGTTTTAAAAGCTGCTTCCCTTGTACTTGGCTTCTTCTGTGGGAGCCTCATTTCATAGGCTATTAGATTTCCAAGTAGCTGGTTCATGGTCAAGGTCTCCCAATCAGCTGTTTCTTCTATTGCAGATACCTTTGGATTAAATATGGATGGAAGAGATCTTAGAATTTTTTGTACAATTACACTTTCTGGTATTTTTTCTCCAAGAGCTTTCATATTGTTAATAATTTTTGCAGTTTTTAGGAAGAAACTGGCAATGTCTTCATCATCATTCATTCTTAAGTTCTCAAACTGGGCTCTATAGACTTGAAGTTTGGCAGCCTTCACTTTCTTGTCCCCCTCATGTATGTTCTCAAGAGTATCCCATATTTCTTTGGCAGAGTCTTTGTGCATTACTTTAATAAACTCCGCTTCACACAATCCATTCAGGATGGCATTCATGGCTTTTGCATTAGCCACAAACTCTTGTTTTGTTTCTTTCTCTGTATCAGTTTCCTTTGGGGCATATCCTAATTCCACAGCAACCCAGACTTCTATTCCTAGAAACATTATGTATGTCCTCATTCTGATTTTCTAGAAAGCATAATTTTCACCGGTGAAGAAAGGGGCTTTGTTGATTGAGTATCCTTCTTTACTAGTCATCTTGGGAACCTAGGATCTCCTTTCAGCTGTTAGACTGGTACTAAGGAACCTGCTCTGATACCAATTGTTGAACCCTTAATTAAACTGAGAGGGGGGGGGTGAATCAGTTTAATACATATATGGACTTTTAAAACTTTCTCTTAAAACTTATTTACACCTTCACTTCATGATCAACTTAATATGTGAACAATCTTTATTAGTGAGCAGCAAGTATCAAACAGATTTGCTAATGTAACAGCAGTCTTAATATGTGAGCAACAAGTATTAAGCAGATTAGATAAACCACATCAACACATAGACATCATGCACAGAGACACCAGATATAAGTGGAAACCCATGAAAGGAGAAAACCACATCTTATTATTGTTGTGATGCAAAGGCAAGCTCCAACTCCCTCTCACCACTGATTTTCTGTAGGCACCAACCTACAGGAGGCTCCTACCTCAATTATGCAAGCTACAACTTGCAAGGAAGCTCCAAATCCCATCAATTTTCTGCAGGCACCAACCTACAGGAGGCTCCAACCTCAGTCAGCTACAACTGACATCTATCAAGCTACAACTTGATAGGGAAGCTCCAACTTCCTCACTCTTTCAAAAGAGAAACAATTTCTGATTTACCTTGGATATCAGCTCTATCTTGTTCCAATTGCCCTGCTATTCATCTATTCTCATATCTGCCCTGTATCATCTCTGCATCTTCTCAGATTCTCTATTAGCTTCTCCTTCTTCTCTGCTTAGCTCCTCTTTCTTCTCTGCTTCACTGCTTTATTTCTGCATTATTTTTACTCACTCTTTCTCTCCCTTCTCACTCTCACTTTGGCATTTCAAAATGATATTACTTATAGAATTTTTGATGACTGTTTGTTTTCTTCTAGGAATTAGAAATGAATGGTCATACCCCTTGGTCTTTTGCCTCCTCATTTCTTTATCCAACTCAATTTAAAAATCATAATAATATGTACACAATTTCATGCTACAGTGGGATTTTGTCTTTTCTTTAGGATACTTTCCTTTGCATCACAAACAATAAAAATAATTACAACATTTACATTTTTTAGTTATATAACTCAATTTCACTCAGCTCCTTTTCAGTTATATAACTCAATTTCATTCAGCTCCTTTTCTAGATTTTGGATTTACTGGCTTTGTCTTTTTTTGCATTTGTTGAGTCACTGTTCTGTGTACCTTGATTTACTGTAATTGTGTGCACATGTGAATGTATACCTGTCAAACTTGTAATATCTGTGAATCTCTATCAGACCCATACTTTTATCCCTGTGTTTAATCACCTGTTCACTGTGCTTTTGTGCACCAACTGCATATATAACTGCTTCTCAGGTTTATTCTCAATTACATATACATCTGGACAATATATATTCAGAAAAGAGAGTATAGTGACACTTGATGCAGCAGGGTTACCACAAAGCCCCTGTTCAACATCACAGTCCTGGTTTAGCTCAACTTTTTCATCAGCTGTGTGTACAATTGCAATCAGGTTTCATGCCCAATTAATTTCCAACTGCGCAATCAGCAGAACGATGAACAGGTTGATGGCGCAGAGTTTAAATCGACAACAAGTTGATGGAGATCGACGGAGTGCGGGAGGTCGAACAACGCGAAGGTTAACGGGAAGGCACCCCCCGTAGTTGACTGGCCGATCGCGCGTTGACCGCCAATCAACGGCTATGATGAACTACGGGGCCTCACCCCATTTGATGTGTACGGAGAAATGGGAGCCCCCGTAAACACCACTTTGTGGTGGCTCCACCATTTATAATAATGTTATCACCGGCGGGATTTTATATTAATAGCCAACACTCTACGAAACAATGACTTGGAATAACCCCATGGCTCCGGGCCCTACCTCTACGATAAATCGACCAATCAAACGTTTGTATCGTACCTGGCCTAACCTCCACACGCCTTTGTTAAACTTTGAGCAAGTTTTGCGAATGATCGCCGTCGGATATCAAGCCTCCAGATCAACGGTGTGTATCGATTTCACTCGATGTCTTCAGTCGATGTATAATGTGCGAAAGCGCACTTTAAAGGGTGGTTTTTAAATGGTCCACATGCCACGTGTCGATTCCTGTATGGAATCGCTGCCCATTCCTCCAATACCGCTTTCCGACGGATGGTGGTGCGGAAAAAACCATGGTTTCACTCCAACCCACCGTTACTGTTCACAAGTCTCGGTTCTGCTCCTCTCCTTCACTCCAGGTTCCGCTCAGGGTTTTAATTTAATAGTTCAATACACCGTTTTAACGCTAATTCCTTCGCATTTCAATTATATATATATAATTTTTTGTTTCGACTATGATTCCGCCTTTGACTATGGTTCCGCCTCTGACTATGGTTCTGCTCCTATTCACATTGGTTCTTCGGTGTATGCATATATATATAAACCATATATATATAACACACCTACCATATATACAATCTCCATGTCAATCGAATACAAGTGCTTTGTTAAAAATGGCGATAATTTCAAACATAATTCAAACAGTGAATGCTAACTTATTCAAATGCCCGGAATGTTATGTGTAACGCCCGACTGTATAAAAGATTCTCTGAATTTAAATATATATATATATATATGTACTTATTCTTGGAATAACATCTGTGGCTCTGCCTCTGCTACTATGAAAACGGCTCTGTCTCTGTATTTGCTTCCTCTGCTTGTCTCCTTTGCTTCATTCATTTGCTTCTTTGCTTCCATTATCTGTCTTTGTCTCCTTGTAACTGTTCCTATCTCTGCATCTGCTGCCTCCTTTGCCATCAATGACAACATTTCCAACGTATCCACCTAGATAAGTCCTCACCCATTAGGAGGAAATGGTCCCCATTACATGTAGAACCTCAGGTGAGGAAATTTATATTGAACTTGGTCCCTCATGAACTGATTTCCCTAGTGAGGGAGTTGGCCTACTTTGACAACCTGATATAGTTTGATGCTTTGTTGGTGAGTGTTCTTGATTTCTGTGTAAATGATCATATCATTTGTGGCATATTTGATACAACTTGGGTTGAGCTATTTTGGTGTCAGCTACTCAACAATGTCGGATGCTTCCAACAATGGGGGAAAGTATGGTTGCAGCTAGTCCACATTGAATGTTGGGTGCAACCCAAGGAACGATGGAATGTTGAGCTCGAAATCATTTCCCCCTTAGCTTTAGTGATGGTGTAAGCCCCATATCAAAGTAGGTGAAGCTTGCAGTGGGCCCCAGCGAGGTGCTCTTTTTACAAATGTAACCAAAATTTGTATCCCATCTAGACCTTGTATGACACATGATGTTGATAATGAAGTTGTTTGTACTTAGCATTTTTTATGTCCAATATGTCATGGACCTGCTGGTGGATGTACATCATGTGTTCAATAAAGCTAATATATTTGTAAGCTTCAGACTATACATGAGTCGAATCTTCCCGAGTATCTACAAGTGATATGGCAATATCAATGGGATATAGTGGCTAGAATCAGAACCCTACATTAAAGGGGTTATGAGTTATGGAGAGCTTTGTTGTAGTTGTGTTGGACATAGGGGATGAATTCATCCCATGTGTGTGGATTCTTAGAGTTGTAGATGCGCGAGATGTGCATGATCATCATGTTGATGACCTTTGTTTGGCCATCAGTTTAGGGGTGGAAGGTTGTGGACTTAGTTAGCTTTGTATCCGACAATGACTGGAGGCTTGACCAAAATGTACTTAGGAACTTACTATCTCGATATGAGAAAATGGACTGTGGGATCCCAAATTGTACCCATACTCATTCAAAGAAGAGTTTTGAAGTGGCTTCTACTATGATACTCTTCTTGCAGGCCGCTAGAATGGCCATCTTAGAGAATTTGTTGACGACCATGAAAACACAGTGATTTCCATGCTTGGTCAAAGGAAGGCCCGACATGGAATCCATGGAAATGGATTCCCAGGTTTAGATAAGAGTAGGAAAAGGAGTATACAGACCTTGCTTCTTGATTGTAGTTTGGAAATGGCGTAGGTAGTACAAGATATAATGTACTTCCAAACATCTTATCGAAGGTTCGACCAACAAAAATACTTTCGCAGCATTGCCACTATTTTTTCTACCCCAAAATGTCCAGTAACCCATATGTAGTTCGCCTCCAAAATCATCTTGGCACGTTCGCTTGAAGGAACACAAAGGTGTCCCTGGTGGTATAACAATATGTCCAAGAGGTGAAAGTCTAGAACTTGCTTTCTATGTGGTGTTGAATTCTAGATCACTCTTATAAAGATGTGGCCATCCTAAAGTATTATGTCCACAAGAGTCGAGCATAGTGGTCAGCGCCCTAACCGGTGGTCGGTTGAGGCAATCTGCAACATTATTGGTGTTGCACTTCTTGTACTTAATGTTCAAATGGAATTGTTACATATATATGGATTATTTCTAATGGTGATCCTTCTGCAACATTCCTTGTGTCTATATGAACTGTAGGGGCTGGCAGTCTGTATGGATGACCATTTCCTTCCCCATAATGTAATGTTTCCATTGTTCGAAAGCCTATACAATGGAATGAATCTCTTTGTCATGGATGGGATACTTTTTGGACTATATCTGAAAGTTTCTTATTGTGATATGCCATTGGATGCCCCTATTGGGTAAGAACTACACCAATAGCATAGTCAGAGGCATTTGTCTCAATTTCAAATGGTGGTTGTAGGTATGGTAATGTGAGCACTAGTGCAGAGAAGAGGCAATGCTTCAACATGAAAAATGCCTTTTGTTGGGATTCAGACCAAAATAACTTTGCTTTCACTCCACCCTTTGTGACTTGACTCAAAGGCCAAGTGATATGAGAGATTATCGGCATGAACCTACGATAGAAATTAGCAAGACCCAGAAAGCTGCAAATCTTTGTTAGAGTGGTTGGGGTTGGATAAACCTAAATAAATTGTATCTTAGTTGGGTCCACATTCATACCATGCTCAACAATGATGTACCCTAGATATTGAACCTGGGTCATACCAAAAGTTTATTCCTCCAAATTCGCACACAATTTCTGTTGTCGCGGGGTTTGTGGGACCCATCAAGTATGTTGTAGGTGCTCTTCCCAACTATGGTTGAATATCAAGATGTCACCCAAACACACTACCATGAATGAGTTGGTGAAGGGTTTCAATATGTTTTCCATCAACCCCATGAAGGTTGCAGAGGAATTCATCAACTTGAAAGCCATGAACAACCATTCGAAAAGGCCCTCCTTGGATTTGAAGGCAGTTTTCCACACATTGGAGGGTCTGATTGGTTCCCGCCGATAACCAAAATTCAAGTCAATATTACTGAAATATTTGACCCCCTTAAGATGCTCCATAAAGCCATCAATACATAGGATTGGATAACTATTCCAGACAGTGATCTTATTTAGTACCCGACAGTCAATACAGAGCCTCAAGGTTCCATCCTTCCTCTGTACCAACACGATTGGGCTCCCACAAGGTCAGGAACTTGGCCTGATGTGCCCTTTCTACAACAACTCCTGAATCTACCTCTTAATTTCATCATTCTCTAGAACATGGCATTGGTACATCAGTCCATTGGGTAGCGATGCACCCAGCATCATCTTGATGGAGTGTTTGACCTGACACTGTAGGGGTACCCTAGTGGGTGAGGTGAATATGTCCCTGTACTCCTCCACGACCTTGTCCATCTGTTTTTTATCGTGCAGAGGAGCCTTGTATGGAGGTCATGAATGTGGCCACAATATTCCTCTTATTACGAGGGTGAATCATAAGGAAGAGAAATTTCATAGTTTAGGAAATGATCTTGTTGCATTGCTTATTAGAGATCAAATAAAATGTAGTATGCGATGCTACCCATGGTATCCTGTATAATTTCTGACCCAAATTAATAATGACTAAACAAGGTTTGGATTCATATAAAAAATGACGCTTCCATAGGCTTGCATGACCTAATAAAACATCACAAGCTTCTAGAGGTGCAACATTGCATAATACCTCTTCTGCAAAGGACTTGATGCTATAATGCAGGCGACATTGTTGGCTGACATGAATATCTCACCCTTGGTGGAGCTACCTTATGGTGTATGGTTGTGGGTATGGAAAACATTTGTGAACTCTAGAATGTCTTGGTCCCTTCCCTGCTGGAGTGTGGTCCACTTTATGTATTTATCTTTGCAACTTTCAACAGGGTAATACTGTTCCTTGATGGAATCTCAGAAATAATTCAAAGTGTGTGCGGTTGAAAATAGTGAGGGTTCCCTCTTGTATCTCTTCTCAAAGTAGGTTTCCCACCAGTCCTTGACGTCAAGGGTGGCTTTGAGGAGTGCAAAAGTAATATTTTCCCTATTGGAAAAATCATGAACTCAAAAATATCATTCCAACATATTTAACCATTTATCTAAGGCATCTGCATCTATCCGGCCTTCAAATATGCGAATTTCAAACTTGACTTGCACCTTAAACGTAATGGCTCCTTTAGAGTGGGTGTTGGATGAAGATGTGTCGCATGTGGGTAGTCGCCGAATGATCTGGGAAATTTTTTCCATCATCGTGTTCCTTTGTTGCTCAAGGGCTTCTTCGAGTAATATTTTGAAATGTTATCCTGCTCCTTCGCTTTCTTTTCTTCTTCCATGGGAGGTCATCTGGTTTGGTGAGTTTGCTCTTGCAAAGTTTCAACTAGTTCAAGCCCTAACACCTTATACCCCAACCTCATTGGGGACATGCACAGAAAATAAGAGAAATAGCAGACTGCTCTAATACATTTTTGTCAATTTAATGGTCTTATATTGCTTACATAAATTATCAACCGGAGTTGGTAAACTAGTGAAGTGCAAGCGAAATATATATGCTAGAAGCCTATTTTAATTCAATATATTGATGTGATGACTGAGTTTGTAGAAATTACTTCTAATGGTGTTTTTCATTCTTTTGTTCCTAATGAAATTGATGTTCAAATCACAATTAAGTTCCTAAAACCAATATGCTTTTTCTACTCTGCAAAATAAAACTAAAGCAAACTTAACCAATCTATTGTTAGCCTCTAAAACCATAATTACTCAAATATTGTTCTAACAGTCCTTTGGATAAAGACAAAATTAAATTGTAAAAATGGAAATCACACATGCTTTTAAAATGAAATATTCTAGAAATGAAAACTTGAAAAGAAATAATTACGTATTTTGAAAAGAAATCATTACTTATTTTGAAAAGAAATCCTTACTTATTTTGAAAATAAATCACCCATATTTTGAAAAGAAACTACTCATAAATTTGTAAAGAAATCGCTCAATGCTTGGAAATAAAACTATGAAGAAATCTATGAAAGTTGACTACTCTACAATTGACAACTTAAAAGGAATGTACTCTACAAATGATCAAACAATATGTAAATAACTACATCAAATAATAAAATGAAATTATGAAAGCAACTATCTACATTAAAAGCCAAAAGGAAACTATGAAAATAACTACATCAAAGGATAACATGAAAACATGGAATTAACTACATCAAATGATAAAATGAAAACATGAAATTAAATACATCAAATGATAAAATGAAAACATGAAAATGCAGAACTTTCATTGTTTGTAGGGGCCCTCCACCAACAAACGGTCTCAAAGATTTACACAAACAGTCAGCTATGCATCAAATATTCAAGGCACTTCTTCATTAAAAAGCATGAAAAACAAAGTCTTTTAAAACATCACAGTCGCATCAAAAATTACACACTATTCAGGTTTGTTTGCACAATATTTATAAAAGTCTCTGCTCATAATTGTTCGAGGCTTTCATGCCTACTTAAGATATAAAAAAACTCTAATTTGGACTTATAAAAATAAAATAATATCACTTATTTGAGATTTGCTATTCGGCAAAGCAAATTGTGAAGCGTGATTATCTCAGACTCTCACTTGCCAGTTCAGCAATGTATTGACCCGCTCCTTTGACTACGCAATTAAACGATTTCCTTTGTGATCTCGCTCGAATGAATAGGAGGAAATCCTTAAGAAGATCAATCCTCGCCTGTCCATATACTTCTTTTCTCAGTTGGCACCTCAGAGTCTAGAAAACCATGGAGTTGGCTACATAAGCGTGAATTAGTTGCAGAATCATGTTAATTTCGTCGCTAATACGAATATTAACTTAATAATAAGGAACGTTATTAAATATGAAAGACAATACAATTAAATACCTTGCCATGTCAAAACCTTTAGTTTGATGCTTATTTTTTTTTTCCAAGAAAAAAATCGAACTTCTTATTAAGGTAATGAAAAGTTACAGAGTGTATGTCTGAAGACATTTGGCGTATTGTATGTTTGTCCCATAGAAACAAAAAACATAGAGTATGTTGAGTTGAGATTAAACCATCATGATGCTCACACCAACCCAATTTTCACCAAGAAAGAGCAGTCTCGTATCGATTCATGTGCCTCCTCAATGAGGAAAACAACCCAAACAGAAATCGAGTACAGTATAGTCCAAATAAATTCAGTATCACAAATACAAAAATTAATATGTCATCATAGGATAATTTTGTTTTTTTAATTTAGAGCTCTATTAACTGATATGTGAAAGCTTTTCACTTTGAAGTTGTGTCTAGCAAAAAAAACACCTAAACAAATATAAATCTTAAAGAGAAAAAGGAGGTTGGTTCGTTTCTCGGATCACTCCTCGAACATTTTCTTTTAATTACCATATGTCCACATCTTGTTGTACGCCCTCCTTAGATAGGAAGTCTGCATCCGTGCTCTATTCCCTGTAAATGTGGCAGACAGAGATATCATTAAAATAGTGTTTCAAATTCAAGACTTCTTCTAACAAAGGGAGAAACATGTAATTTTCACATTTGAATTCTCCATTAAACCATTTGATGATATTTTGGGAGTCTCCAAAAATTTGAGCCGATCTCAGGCCCAACTGAATTAGCCAGCAAAGAAGAAGTTTGAGGGATTGAAGTTTTTCAAAGTTGTTGGTTCCATCTCCGAGTCCTACCGAGTCTTTTAGAGTTTTTTTTGTATTTAAATGAATAGAAATACCTGCTCCGCGGATTTTTTGAGGATTCGATGCTCCATAAAAATAGGCCCAAGGGATGTTTCCCCTTATCTCTTCAGCCCTGATGACCCTCTCTTTCATTTTTGTGTTTGGGATGGGGATTTTCTCATATATTGAAGCCCCTTCCACTGCCAAGTGCTCAAATGATGGAATTTTATCCTTAGAAATGTTTCTATTCTGGGCCAACCAAGTGCCCCATGAGACAATCAGCAGAATGTTTCTCACAATTTCCTCATTGGCTTCATTCCACCAATTTTTCTAGGCCTCATTATGTTTGCTCCTCCCCATCTCTGAGATAGCTTTAATAACCTCAAGGTTTCTTCCCATAATTTTTTGTTCAAAGAACAGGTAAGAAACATATGTTGAACTAATTCCTCCTTTTCCTTACACAAGGAACACCAACTCAGCCCTATCTTACTTATTTTCTATAGATTATCCCATGTTAGGAATTTGTTCTTGAGAATGCACCAGAAAATTCTAGATTTTTTTGGGCTTTGTAATTTCAAGATCAATTTATACCACCACTCTGGGTCTACCCATCCCTTCTGTCTCATTAACAAACTATATCCATTTCTTGGGGCATAAGTTATGGAGGGTGTGTGCACCCATCTCAGAGATTTTGGGAGATCATCGAGTCGCACATTGGAGCAATGTAATTCTATGATAAAGCCATGTCATTCCTCCAGCCATTGATCCTCAATTTGTAACTCCTCCCCTATTTTCCAAGCTTGATACCATATGGTATAATGGCCTATCTTTTCAACCTGACAGAGCCACTCGATCCCTTTTGTGGAGAGGTGGTTGATGAGCTCCCTAGAAAGTGCATAGGCACTGTTACAACCAACCCACGGATCCTGACCAATTCTAATCTATTCTCCATTCCCTACATGTCAGGCCAATCATTGTTCCACTATTTTGATTGAATCCAACGTGGATTTCCACACGACCAATGCCTTTGGATGTCTTTTATCCGGGTTCCTGAGCCACTCGTCCAATTGGGTTAGGTCTATATATTTTCTTTTCACCACCATCATTCATAGATTGTCCATAGAAATTAGTCGTCATCCCAATTTTTCTACAAGAGAGGGTGAGAATGCTAAAATATCTTTGATAACCCATACTCCCCACTCATTAGGACATGCCACTTTTTCCCATGCCATCCATGGGAGAACCGAATCCTCCTTTGATCCTACCCACAAGAATCTTCTACAGACCCTCCTTATTCTTGAAATAATCCCTTTGGGTACCCATGTTAAAGCTAACCAATAAACCAGAATTTCCATTATAACTAACTAGATCAAAACTAGCCTTCCTGCGCTCGATAGCCATTTGTAGCTCTAGTGCTTTATCCTTCTTTCTCTCTTTTCCACCATCCAGTGCTAGTCTTGAATCTTGTATGAGTCAGGTTTTAAGAAGAAACCCAAATATTTAAAACTATCTGACAGCCTCTTTAACTCGAATGGGAGGTCTTTTGATATTCTTTCGGCATCCACCCTTGAGAAGCCTTCGATATTTAAAGATGATTTTTGACCGTTTATACACAATCCAATAGCTTTAATGAACATATCCATAATATCTTTGATTTTTTTAATGTCATCTCTCCTTCCATTGTTGAACAAAGGGATGTTTTCAATGAACAACAGGTGGGTAATATTAAGATTAACTACCACTTCAATCCCTTTGATGTCCCCTCTCCTCCTTGTGTCTACAATCATTTGACTAAGGCCTTCAGCTGCTAGAAGGAAGACTAGGGGGGAGACCGGGGACCCAAAGCGCAGTTTGATGCTTATCTGCGTTAATGATGGTGGTCAAGAAGAGGAAAAATAGGTAAGAGAGAGTGTCAAAATGAAGCAATCATGAGGGTCTACATTCCCCCATGCGGATTTCATTGCATGTCCTCATGCAAAAATGAAAAATTGATGACCCATGTCAGCTATTGCACTTCTCCTGAGACTTCTGCTAGTACATCCATGTCTATCTTCTTTACCTTATTTTTAGCCATTGCCATTTTTGGCTTCTTCATCAAGATTTTGTACTTCAGATTTATGACCTTTCTTTTGGGAGCTCTATTATTTTGCTTCAAATTCTTGTTTTTCTTATACCACAAGTCCAAATGCAAAAGAATATTATCATTCTTGGCTTTCTCAAATTTATATGTATCCTTAAGGCCTCATGCTCCTATTGTATGTGTCTATTTAGTGTCTCCAACTCAAAGATTTCTTATTTCAAAATGTTTATAATTGGAGGTTCTTGTAGACTACTAGATTGAGCTTCTTTCTCTTGATTTAAAAAATGATGTTTTTCTTGTGTCTCTTCTCTCCAGAGATTCAATGTAATCATATATTTCTTGTTGCACAAGATTAATTTATGGTGTATTTCAGCCTGGGCTGTGAATAGGTGAGGTGACAGTAGGTGATGGAATCCTTGGGTTCTCTTTTTCCTCCAAGTTAATGTATTCTGTACTTTTTGGGGATGGTTCCTTCCTTGTTTGGCTAAGCATGTCACTTCTTCTTACATTTGATGGAGGAAGGTTTTGAGCTTTAGCTCTTTTCTTCTCTATTTTAGGATCCTCTGTTTTCTTGGGCGAACTTTCTTCTTTTTTATTGTCTTTCTTTCTTCTAACACATTGCTTTTAATGCTTCCTAAAATTTCTGCAATAGGAATCTCATCCTCTGACAGCTCTTGTGGTTGTTGTTGTATATTTTCAATAGGATTTCCAGTTTTTCTCTTCCTCCATCTCTTTGTTTTACTATTGTTGGGTTGCTCTTGATCTTCTTCCTTGAAATGATTCCTAACTAGGAAGCTATCCCAATTATCTCATAACTTTAAAGATGAAATTCAATGAGTATTTTGATAAGTCCATGGTGATACATGGTGTTTTCTATGAATTGGATCTTTCTCTGAACATTCCCTGACATCTTTCTTAAACGATTTAACATAAAGTATGGAAGATTTAATTCATTTCCTTACATAAAATGCATCAATAAACAAATGTGATAGAAGAACATACACCCAAATGATGCAGGAGCATTAGCTCGGGAAAATACTTTGTATTTTTATGAAACCTGGGGGTCTCATGTTTTTGAGAAATTATTAATTTCATGTAAATATTAATATTATTTTTGAGTGATTAATTATATTTTTATTTAATTATTTGTGAGAATTTGTAAATGTTTCCAAACAACTGGAAAACATGAGAGAAATTAGATGAGAGATATCTAAGAGATAATTAGGAAGCCTAAGATAGATTTAGTTGCAAGGTTTTAGGGATAAAGATCTATCTTTTAGGGGTGTTGAGATATTTGGGGATTTGTTGAGATATTGAAGGGATTGAACTCAAATTAGATCATTTTAAATTTGTATAAATTGATATGCCTCAAAGGCAAAATAGAGCAGGTAGGATAGAGGAAGAGGTTGTAAGCCTCCAGCTTTTGTAAAGGGCCATCGATTTGAAAATCTGGCCATAAACTAAGAGGTTTTTTTGAAATTTTTCACATTTGGTTTTATTGATGAAGAATTTTGGTTTTAGAATTCCTGTGTGAATTGTATATTGTGTGATTGATAAATTAGTCTTGACCTTGATTGGATCGATGCCATTGAATTTGTGAGATTGTATACATAGCTGTAAGGTATATCATTTACTGTATCGATCATTGGAATGATCGATTTCACGTAAGAAAGATCAAATCGAATTTCACTTACGAGATCTAAGTTAAAGAAATTTTGTTTCAGTAAGTCTGCGCAAATGCTAAATTCAACAGTGAAGCAATGAAGAATCAATGGTAGTTTAATGGCATTAGGATTTATAGTCTCTGCATATAATTGAAACGAATTTAGAGAAAGGGATCGATTTTCATTTCTGTTTTGAATTATGTTGGGTGCTAGAATCAATGCGTTTTGATTCTTCTGGTGGAGATCGATTGCAATTATTAATTGAATGAGAAAGTCATGTTGAATTGTGCTGGCATGGGCAGCATTGAAAACGAAGTATTAGCGCAGTGAAAATTTTAGTTAAAGCATTGGAATGTTTTCCCTGAAGCTGAAGAGTGTATTTGGCATCGATTGATTAAACCAATTTCAAAGCTACTGAGCGATAGGGACAATAGCGCAGACGGCGTTAAAGATTTGAAAGCGTGGAGGTTCTTTCAGTTGAATTATGATCGTGATCGAATTTTGCAGAGTCATGTTGTGCGAATGACATAAATTGAAGTCGATTTCAATTACAGAAGCTTTGTATCGAGGAGTGGTCTAGACGGATAGTAATCAGTTGAAGAACATAGAGTTTAATTTGCATTTGAACGCATTGTTTGATTCAATTCAATCAATTTCAAATTCGATTTAATGAATTGCAGTAGTGCAGGTTGGCGTGGTCGTTGAAATCGATTGCCTGGATGCCGTGAAACCGATGGAATGTGAAAGGTGCAATCCATACTTTGGCAAATCACATTGCAGGTGATCGATTGGGAAGGTAAATTAATAACCAGGTTCAAGTTTTAATATCTAGGTTGGTTTGTTGATGATTGCCCAAAATCGAATGTTTGTGAGAATGTTAAATAGTCAAAGAGTCTATGGAACAGCACAGCTTGAGATGAAGAGTGTTAAACGCAGAACAAACACTGAATTAGGATGCGTTGAATGCCAAAGTCCACATGCAGCGTAGAAGTGGAATGGTAAGTGCGTGGATCAATTGTTGTTAGCATTCGATTTTAATTATAGCCTGAATTGGGTAATTGTCATCGTGAAAGTCGATGTGTGAAGGCGTTAACCAAACTTGAATAAACTGAAGGCGAGTTAGGAATTTGCAGAGGTATAATTAATGTGATGTATTGGTAAGTCGTGGTTTAATGTTCTTCGACTTTTGAATAAATCTGAACTTTACGTAATTTCCATAGCAAAGGAATTGAGCGTAGAGTGAAGCATGAAAGCACAGATTGGAATTGTTTAAATTCAACAAAAGAATGACAGTTAATACAGAAATGGGCGAGCAATGAATGGAAGGCCGAGGAGTTGGAACAGAAAGCGGAGGTACTATAACGAAGAGGTATGTGAGATATGTATAAGTGCATGAATTAAATAATGTCAAGGCTGGTTGAGTTTTCATAGGGTGTATATATATTGGTAATGAACCATTGAAGTGTGACCACAATCAAAGTTGTGTAAAATGAAACCGTTCCTAAATATCTAATGAAGGACTAGACATATACTTGGATTGATGGAATATGAGTTTCCATATGGTAAAGGAGAGTGGCCATCATATTGAGTGAAGAGGAACCCTAAATAAGTAAATGTTAGTGAAGTTGAGAGTATGATTTGGTTCTTAAATGCCATTTGAAGTATGGGTTTAATGCATGGGAAAATTGATTATTGGGTTGGTGGTTTTTTGAACCATATGTTAAGAAGGAGCTTCCGCAATGATAGTGCATGTAATTGCCCGTAATGAAGATTTATTAGAGATGCATTTTATATGCATAGGAGAGTGGTGCGATTCTGGGATATGCAGGGTTGACCTGCATCACCAAATCTCTCTTCACAAGTGAAAAAATTTTGAATTACTAACAGCAAATTTCTCCATTTACCCTTAAGTTTTGTACTTGGAATACATTTCTTAAAAATGGTGGTGTCCATACCTGGATTCTTCAAGAAGGTATTCCATTCTTCACTGTCAATGCGTATGTTATTGAACCATCTTTCTCCAATTCTCGAAAATATTGTAGCTTCAGCAATAAAGGACTCTATCACTGCAAATTTAATGTCTCTAATTTCAACCCCCATCCCGTAAAACGCCCTCACAAATGATTTGGTTACTTCCTTGTTAAAATTATCAAATTACTTCACAAATTAAAGCCACTGTGCTTTCTGCAACATTCCTTCACCTGCGGGTATCCTTCAATGAATTTTCTCCCCTCTGGCTTTGTCCTTACTATGACCCCCATGGTTGAGAATGTTTACCTCATAATCGCTTCTTGATAGGGTATGAGTGAGGGTTTCAGAATAATGGTTTCGATGAGAGTACAAGAGTGGGAAGAAAAAAAGTGATTGTCAAGGTGTGAAAGAATGTGAGTTAGGCGATCTTAACGATGAATTCGGGATTTAGTTTGGAGTGTTTATGTAATGACAAGGATTGAATGGGTGTATTTTCATATTTTATTTGATTTGACAAGATATTTTCATCTCAACTCTTAGCAATAATGGTTTTTGAACTAGTGGTACAATGTTCATATAATTCATATACTAATGTTTTGACCCTTATTATCAAATTAAATATTCACATACCTTTTGAATCGATGTTTATAACACTTGGTTGCTCCTTTTTGTATTGTCTTCGGGTGCTTTCAGTGGTAGATTCAATCATTTCTTCAATTGCTTCAATTTAAAGGTTCCTGTCAAACATTAGCTGTAGAAATTTGTCGGAGTTGCAGTCAGCAATTTTGTTCTTATTTTTATTCCAGAAAGAAAATAAAGGGATGCAAAGAAAATGTGATTTAGAACATACATGAAGATAATTTAAGGTGCCACGAATTCTTGATTTTCTGTATAAACATGCCAACAATTGTTGGTTTTCTTATATATATATATATATAAAAGAAGGCTTTAGGCTGGAGAAGAAGAAGATGTCTTCCCAACCAACTTCAAATGAGAATTGTTTTGAAAAATCTCAATAAATTCCTCCTTTGTTAATGGTTTGTGATAAATTCTTAGTCGATGTCCATTCACAAGGAGAGGATTTTTTCCTTCATCGATGGTCCTGATCTTGACTGCTCCATTATCAAAGACTTTTTCAATCTCATAAGGTCCAAGCTAGTGAGTTTGAAATTTTCCTTCAAGATCCTTAAAATTTGAATCAAAGAGTAATGCCAAATCTCATGCTTGAAATTTTCTTTCTTTGAAATATTTTTCATGTCATTTGGGTCTCTATTGTTGAACTAGCTTGGTCTTCTGAATAGCCTCTTGCCTTATTTCATCAATCTCATTAAGTCGTTCCATTCTTTGATTTTGTGCCTCTGATAAGTCAAGTCCCAATTTAATTGTTGTCTTGAAAGTTTTTATTTGAAACTACATAGGAAATAGGACTTGCTTCCCATAAACAAGTTCATAGGGAGTATGTCCTATACTGCTTCTCCATGTGGTACAGTAGGCCCATAAAGCTTTTGGAAGCTTTTTTGCCCAGTCCCTTCTATGCAAATGTACAGTCTTGGTAAGGATTGCTTCAATCACTTTGTTAGTAGATTCTACTTTTCCATTTACTTGTACATTCCAAATAGAGATAATATGACCAAGTTACGACCCCGGGAAGTTACCTGCCCAACTAACCCCAACGGGGCCCACAAACTCTTAACATTTCATCTCTTGGGGTTAAGGTTTTCCCTTGTTGTTCAATAATAAAAAGGCCCTTAAGCCTCGTTGTAACATAGTTTAGAGGCATGTATCCACCACATATCTTCTTAGAGATAAGCTACAATCGATCAAGCTAGTTTATTTCCATTCTTTATGCAAGCATATTTGAGTTCTTTGAGATTAATGAATTGAAGTGTTATTTCTGTTGCATCTCTGTATTTATGGTTATTTCTATATTATGTTGTGTTCTTGTTTAAGTTTGGATCATTGACCTAAAGAGAACAATTTGTACCCCTCACAAGCCTATAAATAAGAAGGAACTCGACCTCATTTGGACATATACTTAAGTAAGTTCGATCTCGTCAAGGTAGAAGCTGGAAAAGGATGAAGAAGGAGAAGAAGAACAAGTTTGAATTTTTGGGTCTCTCTCTCTCTCTCTCTCTCTCTCTCTCTCTCTCTCTCTCTCTCTCTCTCTCTTTAGGATTTCTACAGTTACTAGGCAAGACAAAATTCTAAAGTTGCATCGAAGTTGTGAAGCTGCAAGGTCGAAGTTGCTTCTAGGTTGAAACTGTGAAGCTACTAGGTCGGAACTATGAAGCTACTAGGTCAATGTTATTGAAGTTGCATCAAGGTCGAAGTTGCAGAAATTGTTGTTGTGGTCGAAGTTATTGTTGGAAGGTCGAATTTATTGCTGGAAGGTCGAAGTTGTTGCTGGAAGATCGAAGTTGTTGTTGGAAGGTCAGATTTTGTTGTTGGAAGTCGTTCAATAAGGGAAAATAAAATAAATTTTCCTTGGAGGGTCTTGGTCAAGGGTCATAAGTATTTTTATTCATCAATTGAAGTTCCATAAGAAGAGAAGAATTCTCATGGGTTTTCTTCTCAATTGGAAGAGGTTTTGGTCTTGGTTGATCGCCTACATCTTGTGTCATATTGTCTCACTGTTCTTTATGATTTGGAAGTTGTTTGATGATTGAGAACACTAATAATAATAAAGGAAAGAAGAATTTAATCAAGTAAAAATACATCACAAGCAGTTATCAAAGTAAGAGAAATCACCTAATCTAGCCGCCCTAGATTTCTCAACATAGAATCATAGAGAATGTGACTACATCAAGGAAGGGAAGCACAAAGATGGATACTCAAGGGCTGAATTATGAAGAAATGATCTTGGAAACATCAAGAGCATCAATCATAAAGAACAATTCAACCAAGGAAGAAAAAGGAACCTAATACCTAGTGAAGGAAGAATAAAGAAAAGCGAAGCATTTTCTGATATGTTTTGGGCTAATTCTTCTCCACACACGTGAAGGTTAGAACATTGTTCACAACAGTGAAATCTGAAAATTGTAGTCACCCAAAGGAGCCAAATTTTGGGTCAAAGAAGGACTATTTAGCAAGCTGAATTGTCAAGAGAAGGAGTCAAGGTAAAGTGAAGTCAAAATGAGACAAATCTATCCATATTCCAACCACACGTGATATCTAGGATTTCTGCAGAAAAGGTCAAAATTGCAGACCTACTACAACAAGACGAGATTCTGAAGAAGGGCCGAAAAATTGAGGCTGTGAAACAATTTTGACTAGCGTTGTATTGAAGGTTGTCATTATCAAGGAATAAATGTGATCTCCCTATGAGCCAAGGATCACTTTTGAAAGAATACATCTTCACCAAGAAAACATCTTCTATTACCTACAACATCATTAAAATCAAGAAGGGATCAAGCTGAATATTTCATCATCTAGGAGTATCTTTACTTGACAATTAAGTATCTTTAAATCTATATTTATCTATAAAGATGACTTCATTTTGCAAGGAGAGCAATAAATTGGTTGGGTCGTCAAATTTTTTTGCATGGAAGAAGAGGATATATTTCATCCTCATAGAAAATTAAGTCATTGGTCATGTTAAGAGTTTAATTGTTGAACCGTAGAAAGAAGAATCTCAAGCTCTACAAGATGAAGATGTAAAAAGAAGAAGGAATAGCCTCATATTTTATGAGGGTGTCAAAAATAATAAACAAACTCCAAGAGTTGGGAGAAATAATGTCTGACAAGGAAATGACTGCCATATTTCTCAATGCACTATCAGAGGAATGGGGAAACTTCACATCAAGCATCTATGGGGAGAAGGGAGCTACTCCATTTAGTGAACTATGGTCATTGTGCATAATCAAAGAAACCAAACACAAGGAAAAATCGATGTAGAATCAAGCAAGCAAGCTCAATCATTTGTTTCCATGAGTAGAAGAAAAGGGAAGCTTGGTCCTCAAAAAAAGAAGAAGAACACGTCGAAGGTTCAATGCTATGGTTGTTATGAAGATGAGAGAGATTGTCCAAAGCTCAAGAATGACAACAACAAAAGAGGAAGGGAAGGAGCCCATATCATTGAAGAATTGGAAGAAGCTGAAAAGAATAAATCCAAGAAGGAGGAAGTAAAATATCTCTACTATGATTGAGATAGTCTTCCTCACCTAGTTTTTTTCAAGTTTCTGCTTCAAGTTTTATGTTTCAATTTTTCTGTTGTAAAGTATAACTATCATGGTAGCAATCATTAGAAGCATGATAGGATACATCGTGCTGGGAGGTGGCATCATATAAGCTGATTGAAAGCAAGAGTTCAAGACGTCATCATAAAGAAGCATGAAAAATAGTTGAAATAGAATTCTACGATTGTCACCTATAGAATGATGTAGCTCTTGGTAACCTCATTAGAAGCACAAGTAGTACTTATGGGAAAAATAAAGTCATATATTATAGAGCTCATCATACATCATTCAAAATGGGCATTTGCAAGATGAGTATTATCAATATCCTCCATTGGAATCTTCATTGGAAGGTTCACCTATTGGAAGAAGCAAGTGTCTCGTCGGGAATCCCAACTTGTATGGGATTGATGGGATGAAGGTATGATGTCAAAAGAAGTGAATCGGGTCAAGGGATTGAAGTTATTTCAATCAAGGAAGTTGTCGAAGGAAGTTTAGATGACCAAAAGAAAAGGATGAGGTATATATGCTTGTACTTGATAAAATAGAGTCATGTCATATGGTTGCAGATATCATGAAAGAGTGCTCTACCTCAAAAGCATGATCAAAAGAAAGGATCTCCTCCTGTAAAAGGATGCATGAAGGCATGGTTATGTTGTGCTATTCAAAAACCCCCCATTATTTTGAATATGTGCCTTAGAAAATAATGGGGACCCTTTTAAAAAAATTTACATTAAGACAATAAAACTCTTTGTGACTTAATAAAGATAGAAATGGGAATTTGAAAAATTAAAAGTTATGTTTTGTTGGCTAAAGACTTAGGTGAAAAACCAAAATAATATTTTATCACAAATTGCAAACGCAACAAGTAGCATATAAGGCCTTCCATGTAAAATTTGCAATGTGATATTGCCAAAAAATATAAAAGGTGCAAAATTTTTTCTAAAGAGAAAAGGTGATAAAAGTCGAAAATGCGATAGCAAAGGAAAAGGCCCCCAAAAAAGTTATATTTAATAAGAAGCGATTAGAAGGACCCGCCCTTTGCCACGTTACCAATTACAATCGAAAAATCGCAATTCCTTCCGCTACCATGCACTTCGCCCGCTTTCATTTCCCTGATCTGATATATCGCATCGCACTTTCGCCAAGTATCATTTCTCTTCCGCCATCCATATTCGCTAAGATTGCTATTGCGATGCAATATCACGTCGCAAATCATTCATCATTATCTCCTCCCCCCCCCCCCAAGCTAATGCTCCAAAATGTTAAAACCTTTGATAAATAAATTTAAAAGTATTATTTAAAAATGGAAAAGCTTGATCGCAAATTGGAAAAACAAGTGCGCTCTATGTTTTAGAGAATTGACACACATATGAAAATGTGATGTGGGATGTTTTAATTTAAAATGCTTAAGTGTCCATTCAGGCATGTGAACCCACGTTTTTCATAAATGCATAACCATAACAGTATGACAGCTTTGAGCCTCCAAATGTGATTTTATGGTGAATTAATTAATGTTTTAGGATTTCTGCGCATGCAACACTATATTCACAATCACTTCAGTTTTATTGCAAAATATCTCACGCATTTTCAAATATTGTTTTCACTCCCTCTTCTTCTTATTTGCAGGCTACCCAAAAAAAAAAAAAAATCCTTCCAGATGTCTAAAGCTGCAAAGAAATAAAACAAACCTATGGCTCCTCCAAATCCTACACCTCCCGCTGCAGAAGTGACAAAGTTGCCTCCCTTGTTTTCAGATACTACATGTGCTACAGAAAGGGGTTCTTCTTCCTAAGAATCGAAGTATAGGCTTTTTGAAGATGAAAAACCCCGCATAATCAAAATAACAGCTACAACGGATGCCCTTAATACCTCATAAGCTACTATTTCTAATGTAGACAACTCTTTTCTTCATAGAATTGCTACGTGCCCTAAGATTTTACCATATGACAATATGGTAAAATCGATATTTGATAATCTTAACATTAGCGACAGAACATTTCTGACTACAAAAAGCACAGTGATAGGATCATTAAGGGCAGAGGATTTAAATAAAATGTAACATATACCTGACCCACAGAAGATTTATGACAAGGATTTCCTCGCACAATTTGCAAAGGAAAGCAAGTTGTGTTCAGACGTTATAAATCAATGGAGGAATAACCCTAGCAAGCACAAGCATGATGGAAATGGTATGTATTCCACTTCCTCTCTTGCTGGTCCTTATTGTTATATCTCTGCTATTATGTGTAGACTATTTGGCTCACCCAATACCAGTAATTTTCCATTGAATGAGTCCCTCTCATGGATCTCGTAATAGACTCCTATATCATGGATTGGGTACCATTCTTTCAAATAATATCAGTTCACAGATCCTTGAATATAGAAAAAAATGCTATTTTACCTCTAAGAAAATCAATCCACTCTTTATGAGTGCGTACATCATGGATGTTGTGTGTTTTAACCTCTGATTTTCCAACCATGGGTTGGAAATGGACCATCCAAGACCCTACCCCCATTCATGTTTACCATAATATTCTTTGGGAATCCAAGTATGAGTCAAATTTTTACAAGGTTTGTCATGGAGTTATTCTGCCACTCTTTTAAATTGTTTTTGATGAAAAAGCCCCAAGATTGTCTAAGGATGCCCAAGCTAAATTTACAGCCATAGGGAAATGGTTTGGGGAAGAATTATTTATTTATGTCAGAGTTTCTAGAAGCATTGCTAAGCCCCATGTACTCCCATTATATGTACTAAACAAGCTTCTTGCCAGAGAAATTTCTTACCAGACAGTGGGGCATGGATTGACTAAAGCCTTGAAAGAGGCTAAGAAAGCTTCCTGGCCTACTTTTCCCATCCATTGTGGTGTTTATGCATTGGAAAATTTCAAACATGTTGGATTATAAATTGATCAAATCTACTGTTTGAAATTATTTACAGTTCCTAAAAGATAATTCGATCCAAATAAGGTTACTCAAAATGTTACAACTCAGGTAAATATCAGGCAGTTTCTCCATGAAGATGATGCTTATGATGACTTATTCGAGTTTGGAAATACCAATCTAGATGTTGAAAAGTTGGAAGCCATGTGTCTCAGCCTTAAACAACTTGTACAGTTCAAAGAATATAGGAAAAATAGGTTGGAAGGTATTCCTATAGACATTTTAGAGGTATCCAAACCTATTTCACACAAAGATCAATAAACAGATCAACAGGAAGAGTAGAAGAAAGAACACGAAAAATAACACCCTCCCAAGGATACTAAAGTCCTTAACGGATAAAAAGAGGTTAAATCCACATAATCACAGACTAATAATCCATTGTTTTCCAATGAATTAGACCAAGTCTGGAAAGATTTTGATCAGCAACTTAAGGGAGATCAAGAGGTGATAATCATTGATCCTCAAGAAATAGTCAAAACACCTTACGAAAAAAGTCAGAGCCCATTCACTGTTGGGTCTATTGACAAGGTTTTCAACATAGAAGGATTTGAATTCATCCCAACCTACTCGACATCTAAAATTGTGTTAAAGATAGAAGAAATCCCTCCTTTAGATATCTTTTACAGCCCCAAACATAAGGTTGTAATGAGAAAACAAATAAAAAGGAGGAGAATTGAACAATCATATGCACTAGTCCTTGGTGATGTGCCCAGGAGGTAGTATGGAAGGATCCTCAACCATATCCATCTCAAGATCTAACAAGGTTGACTCAGTTTGCAGGTGCTTATTCATTTTCCACAATTGATAATGCCACAAAAGTCCAAAAAATGGTTGAAGAAAAGAATGAGAGAATCTTACAGCTATAAAAAGAGCTATTGACGAAGAAACAGAGAATTGAACATCAATTGCAAACACAAGTGTCAGAGCTCCAACAAAGCATGGATCAATTAAAGGTGTAGCATCAATATGACATTGGTGCTAAGGATGCTCAAATTCACCAGCTACAATTTACAGTGGAACAATTAAAGGATAATCCAAAAGTGGATGATTTTAAGAAAGAAGCTCTGGAACTCAACACTTTAATGGCTCAGCAACAAGTGATATTTTGTCAAAATTTGACTAACATAAATGAGCTATGCGAGAAAACTGATTCAGTGATGAATCAAATGGTTGACCAGAGGATCATATTTGATGAAATTGATGATAAGGTTTCTCAATATATCACTTGGAAAGATACTGCAGAGGGCCAAAAGGATAATCTTCCCGGGATTGAAGATTCAAAGAAGGAAATATTATTCATTGATTGGGATATACAGTTGAGACAAGCAGAGAGGGAAATATGCAGGGAAAGAGATGTTGCCAATAATATTATTGAAACAGTCAACCAGAACCTCATTGCTGCTAATTTAATTGATAAATGCACCTGATCCTCTCCCTATTATGAAAGATTTAACGATGCAGTGGCAAGAGATGTCTAAAATGAAAGATGAAAACATCAAAAAATTGGCAAAGCTAGATTGGGAGAAGTATTGGAAGTATTTGGTCAAGCCACATAGTCAATGGCTAATGCTACGATGTCTAACTGACACACCCTCTCACATGGTACCTCCACTATCATATGTGGTCTACACAGGACAGTTGTGCATCAGACCAGAACAACCTCCTGGTATTCAACCCATGTTAGATATCCTTCAACTCAAACAAAAAATGGCAGCAGAGACAACACCACACTGTGGATTTTTTTTTATCTAAACCAGAAATCCTACTGCAGAAAAAATGATTTACATTATCTACTTGTGTTTATATTAACAAGTTAATTTTTGAATACTTCAGTAAAAATATTAATGTAAATACAATGCATCCTACACCAATATACAGATCAAGAACTAAAAAATAAATGAGACAACCATACAAAGGACACACTTATTTTTTAGACAGTTGTCCTCGAAAAAACCCAATGCGGTTAAACCAGTGTAGCAGATATGAGGGTTTTATTATTAAGCATATTTCTAAATACAGTCCAGGATGCCAAATATGGCTCACCCAACAAAGAAAATTCTGACAGAAGTACCCCTATCTCGAGACTGATATATTGGTTAATCCAACAGCTAAATGAAGAAACCCCACAGGTCACCGCATTGTCCCTAGTGTTGCGTAGCAATGGCTGCAACAAGCTCTGCGTTGAGACTATGTCACCTCATCTAGGAGCTGTGTCACCCTAATCATGAGCCTTCCTGGCTCAGAAATTGATCTGCTGAATTTATGCTCGATCTTCCCCACAGAAACCCCAAGGGTTGCCTCTCTAGTGACTGCATCACCCTTCTAGGCCTACGTCACCCTCTCTGGTGCTGCTCTGCCTCCCTACAATTGTATTCTCAGCCTTGGAATGAATTCCTGCTGTGAAACTTCTCCTCTCTACACTGTAATCTCACTTCGAAATTCTCAGCAAACCACGCCCCAGAATTTCGACTTAGCTCAAGTGTTGCTTCCTCTCTATGTGTTCTCCAACTGATCCTCAAGCCTTCATTTATAATTTTCTTGTTGATGAATCAACGGTCATGATATAATATCTAATCGACAGCTAAGAATAGAGAAGACTTGATCTTATTCACTTAGAACATTCTCACCCACATTTAAATTAATTCACTTTAATTATTTTATTTTCCTAGGTTTTAACTTAGGCTCCATTTAAAATAATTAATTATTTGAATAACTTAAGCTCTAGGTGGAATTTCTCCAAACGATTTCTGGGTCTTGGTGATCTCATGTGTTCCAGCCCCTCCACAATGTTTCGGAGCTAGAGCAATCCAATGTACCCAAAAATCAACACTCCCTCTTAGTGAGGAATGTGCTCTAGCAATACTTCTTCACCAGAAGCATCACCCTCATCCACAGCATCGATCCTCTACACTGCGGATGCTTGACCTGCTACTCTTCATCCACTGTGCTACTGCTATATGTATTGTTTCCCATGATGCTGCCACTTGTCACTGCCTCATCTGTACTGAAACTCCCTCTCAAATGTTGCATCATGCTGCCCATAATACTGCCACTGCTAACTGTTGCACTGTAACTGAGTTGCTGAGAATTAAGCAATTGAAAACCCGCCCACACACTGACATACTAGTCATTTTGGATGCACCTAAATGTTGTAACTACATCTGCTGTTAATCTTAGTTGACCCTTTGATGCTACTAGTGCTCTACACTGCTTTAGACTTCACTAGCTCTTCCATTGTTTCTCCATCATCTCTTGCACCAACTGACACCCGTCATTCTGCTACTGTCATTAAGGGTTCCCATAGCCGTATGCGATCCAAGAGTTTGGGTACCTCAAGGATCCTACACCTCTTCCATTGAAGTTCAAAGAAATGCAAATCAATGTCGCCCCACCTCTTCTCTTGAGGTACATGAGCACTCATGGCACAATCATCATCATCCCCGTCATCCTTGGCTGCAACAACGTTCAAGTCAGATTCTTATTTTCCCTTCTTCTTATGAGGGCATTGTGTGGCAAAATGTCCCAATTCTCCACACCTGAAGCATCTAACCTTCAAAAGGTCCTTCTTCTTCCTTCTCTAATGACCATGTTGTCCCTGGCATGTGAGAACCACATATTCCTCTTCCTCCTCCTTGATTTTGATCCCCGTGTTACTGCTTCCAACCTTGGTCAACCTTCTGATCTCTTCCTATCAAAAATTTTCCCACACCTTCTCCCAGTTTGGAAGAGCGGCACTGCCCAAAATACCTTTGACAAATTTCTCCCAGTCTTCAAAGACTGCATTCAGGGTAGTCCTGACCATAAGACCATCATCTGGTGTAGCCCTTACAGAAGCTATCTAATCTCAGATCACTTGTAATCTGATAAGGAAGGGTTCGATCTCTTTTCCCTCTTGCATCTGAAACAATCTCAGTTGATTCTGAAGCAACATCTTTCGTTGGACAGAAGTTCCCTGGTACATAGTGGTCAAGGAAGTCCACATTTCCCTTATTGTGTTCTTCTAAGAAATATGTGGGATTACATGATACTTGACTCTGTCCATGATCATGTGTTTTTCTTTCACTTGAGCCTCTTCGTACTTCTTGAGAGGATCAGAATCAACAGGGACATCAACTGCATTCAAGACATGATCCTTGATGCGATGTTAATCCAAAACAGGCAGGATCTTGGCCTTCCATATGAAAAAATTGGATGCTCCATCCAACCTTTCCTGATCCCTCAGTCCATGTGTGGCCATCTCTTCTCAACAAGAAAATATCGAACTGGTTCTCTTCTCCCTCTTTTTTTGCTACCCCAAAAAAACTCGGATCTGGGTTTCTTTGGCGCTAGAAACCCTCTGAGCAACAAGCTCCCTCTGAAAATTGATTTCCTTTACGGAAATCCTTCTTCCCACTGATGCTGAAACACTCCTTTCTAATCACTCTTTGCTACTGATCAGCACTAGATCTAGACTTCTTGGCAAGAAGTCTTCTAAGGAACTACTTCCCTCTACTTTTCCACTGCCCCACTAGACATTTTTCTGCACCAAAAAAATTAGTGTCCCGCCAGAAAATTTAGTTAAAAATCTACATTGCACCTCCAGCCATGACAACTAGAAAAATGAGACACAATATCCTTTTTGTTGCCTTCTGCAACTACAGCGTCGCCCTAGCAAGATGACGCAAGCTCTGTGTGAGCCTTCCCAGGTGACTGCGTCACCCTTCCTCTGCTTCTCCGGCCTAGGATTGCGCTATCTCTCGGGACAACTGCTTTCCTGTTGCAGACTTTCTTCTGTTCTTTCGTTGATGGCTTTAGTCCTTCTTGATCTACAATCGCTCTGATATCATGTGAAAATTTCTGAATCTAAACCAGAAATCCAACTACAGAAAACTAATTTACATTATCTACTTTTGTTTATATTAACAAGTTATTTTCTAAATACTTGAGTAAAAATATTAATGTAAATACACTACATCCTACACCAATATACAAATCAAGAACTGAAAAATAAATGAGACAACCATACAAAGGACGCACTTATTTTTTGGAAAATTGTCCCCGGAAAAACCCAATGCAGGAAAACCGGTGCAGTAGATGTGAGGGTTTTATTATTAAGCAGACTTCTGAATACAATCTAGGGTGCCAAATCCAGCTCACCCAATAGAGAAAATCCTAGCAGAAGTACCCCTATCCGGAGACAAATATATTGGCTAATCCAACAGCTGAATGAAGAAACCCCACAGCTGACTGTGATGTCCCCAGTGCTACGCAGCGATGGCTGTAGCAAGCTCTGCGCTGAGATTGCATCACCTCCTATAGGAGTTGCATCATCCTCCTCATGAGCCTTCCCAGCTCAGAAATCGATCTACCCGATTTTCCCCACATAAACACCAACGCTCCCTCTCTAGTGATTGTGTCACCCTTTTGGGCCCGCGTCACCCTCTCTAGTGTTGTGTTGTCTCTCTGGTGTTGCTCTGCCTCTTTGCAATTGTATTCTCAGCCTTGGAATAAAGTCTCATTGCCAAACTTCCCCTCTCTGCACTGCAATCCCACTCTGAAATGCTCAGCAAACCACACCCCAGAATTTCAACTTAGCTCAAGTGTTGCTCCGTATGTGTGTATTCTCCAACTCACCCTCAAGCCTTCCTTTATACTTTTCTTGTTGATGAATCAACGACGGTGATCTAATATCTAATCGACGACTAAGATTATAAAAGACTTTATCTTCGTCACTTAGAACAT
The DNA here is from genome assembly GCA_034641835.2 of Pinus albicaulis. Classification (NCBI taxonomy): domain Eukaryota; kingdom Viridiplantae; phylum Streptophyta; class Pinopsida; order Pinales; family Pinaceae; genus Pinus; species Pinus albicaulis. Next base: position 677,001,325 of record CM076581.1, read on the forward strand.
TCTCACCCACATTTAAATTAATTCACTTTAATTATTTTATTTCTCTAAGTTTTAACTTAGGCTCCATTTAAAATAATTAATTATTTGAATAACTTAAGCTCTAGGTCGAATTTCTCCAAATGATTTATGGGTCTTGGATATCTCATGTGTTCCAGCCTCTCCACAAAGCTTTCGAGCTAGAGCACATCTGATACTACCCAAAAATCAACACACACTCAAGAAGCGATTCACCCAACAAACTCTATTTTTGTCCTATTTCACTTATTTTAAGGAGAGTTGTTTAAACCTCCTCAACATTTCATGTATTTTCTATTTTTATACTTTTTATTTTACTATAAACCCTTTCATGTTTTTGAAGAAAGCGTCCTGAAATTTTGTTAAGGAGACTTTGAAGAAGTTGCATTTTTGTACTCTTGAAGTTCTCTTAATGGAAAAGACTAGACCAATGATTGTTTTTCCATAAGCAGAGTTAAAAAATACATGGTACTTTTATCTCTATATTGATGTTCTGTTTATGTGAATAACAGTTAAATTTCCTTATGATGTTTTGTTGTATGTATCTCTTTAATACAATCCAACATTATGTTAAATTTTGGGTACCAGAGGACAAGTGGTTCCCCATGGCTTTGATATTTTGCCTAGGGAAAAGTGTCCACTCTATTGTACTTCTTCTCCTAAAAGTGACTTTATAAGTAGTAAAGTCAGTATAATTGAAAGGTGACTTTATAAGTGATAAAGTTACGTTCTAATTTTAAAGTGACTTTATTAAAGTCAATGAAAAATTAGAAAGTGAAAAAGTGACTATGGAAATAAAACGCTAAGTGGGTATTTATTTAAGTGGGTGAGTGATTAAATAGAAAAAGTGAAAATAATGTGCATTTATTTTCAGCCATTGATCTAAAGCTATCTCAACCATTGGATTTAGGGATCACTCCAAAGTGACTTAGGTTAGGGTAAAAGCAGAAAAGAAGAAGAAAAGATCATTCCATCTTTCTTGAGAATTTGAGAGAAAGCAAGAGAGAGCAAGGAGATTTTATGAGCAGGGAGGAAGTGAAGGAGAGCAACAAACCTTGGCATGCATTCCAAGACAGTGGTTTGTACAGTAGTGTTTTGGCACGCATTTGAAGGAGTATGACACAAATTTCAAGGAAGAGAGATAGCAGGTTGAAGGCACGATATTTTAGGCTGAGATGGGCATGAATTTCGAGGAGGAAATCTATCGTACCTTTTCCGTACAGTCCGTACAGGTTGTACGTTGCATTCTGGGCATGAAAACCAAGGCAGGTCGTACATCATTAATTGTTGTAATTTTTTTGTTTAAGCAATTTTCTGTTGGCACAAATTTCGAGGTGGATTTTATGCATGAAAATCGAGATAAGTCTATATTTTGTGAATGTTGGAATTTTCCAGTGTATTTCATTTTCTCTGTAAAAGATTTTTCAGAAATAAAGAAAAGCTCTCAAACTAGTTTTCCCCAAGAGTTATAGGGGGTTTTTCCAGGGTCACATTGACCAAAAGTCACTGTGTTATTTTCTGTGTGTGGCTATTATAATTTTCTATGCATTTATTTCTGCATTTTCCAACAGTAGTAAAATCTGCAAATTTGTATTTTCATAAACAAATTTCATTTCCAGATTTTAGTGTTTTTATCATGCTTGGATTTAACATTAAATTCATGGAGTGATAAGGGAAAATTGATAATTGAAGTGGGGACTGAAAATTTACATGGTATCAGAGCAAAGTTGGCTAGAAATTTTTATTTGGGACAACAGTGTGTAAATTACAGCAGTTTGATTTTTACACAGAAAACAGAAAACCTTTACCCATATTTGAAATTTTAGTTTTATAAGACAGTGAATCATGTCTTTGGGATTGAGGGTTGAAGACAGGTTAGATGGGCAGAGTAGCTATAGTGCATGCAGGGAAAGAATCCAGAGTATCTTTGAGGAAGCAGAGGTCTGGGGCATTATGGTACATACCACCCAATACCCAGTAGCAGTTCATGTTGATCCAACACAGTTAGCAGAGTTCACTAAAAAGAATGCTAAGGCCAAAAGACTGATTTTGGATGAAGTCAAAGATCATTTCATTGCTCATGTGAGAGGAAATACTTATGCACATGAAATGTGGACTGCCTTAACTGGGCTTTACCAGAGCTCAAATGAAAACCGTAAGATGGTCCTAGAGGAGAAACTGAAGGCCATAAGAATGGCTAAGACTAACAGTGCTACAACATACATCACCAAGATCACTTCGGTGAGAGATGAGTTAGCAGTCGTAGGAGATACCATTGCACCCACTAAGTTGGTGATGATAGCTTTGCATGGACTTCCCAAGTCTTGGGAGAGTTTGTTAGATGGTATTGTCGCACAAGAGAACCTTCCCAGATGGGAATGGTTGTGGGATGATTGGATTCAGAATGAGATCAGGAAGAACCATCTAGGGGCAGCCAAACAGGGGGAGGAGGATGATAATGTGGCATTGTTGGCAAGAGACAAGAAAGGAAAATCAAAGAAGGGAGCTTCCACTAGTGGAGGCAAATGAAAAGGTAAAGGTAAGCAGCAGAGCAAAGAAAGGTATTATTCCAAAGTCAAATGTTGGAATTGTCAAAAGATGGGACACTATGTTGTTGTATGTCCAAAGAAGAAAAATAAGAAAGGCAAAGATAAAACCATGGCAGCTTCTGTAGAGATAGAGGGCTTCTCAGAGAGCTTTGATCGAGAGTTTGGATTCATATCTTGTGAGTCCTCCAGTGAAGTATCACCTGCCATATAGGTTCAGAGGGAGTGTGAACTCACCTCTACTAGCATATAATATTCTAGTGTTTGGTATGTTGACAGTGGCACTTCTCGCCATATGACACGATTCATGGAGTACTTCTCAGAGCTATCAAAGGGGGATACTGATATGGAGGTAGTACTTGGTGATGACAGCATTGTTCGAGGAGTCGGTGTTGGAACATGAACATTTTTTACGGAACCCAAACCTCCCTTGAAAGTGTCAAATGTTCTATATGTGCATAGAATGAAGAAGAACTTGATATCTATCTCGACACTTGAGGACATAGGGTATGAGGTGTTGTTCAGGAATGGGAGGTGCTAATTTATCCTAGGGGAACCTTCAACTAGAGTGATTGGCATTTAGCATCATTACTAGGGACATGTCCCTTAATGTGTGAGATTTGGCATCGCAGGATGGGTCACATGTATCATGGGGCCTTGAGGAAATTGCGGGAGATCGATATTGGTGTGCCAGATTTCAGTTATGATCACCTTCATGTATGAAGAGGATGTGCTATGGGGAAGTTTGCAAAATCTCCTTTTCCCTGCAGTGACAGCAGGACGATAGGGATACTTGACTTGATTCATTCTGATGTGAGTGATCAGATGTCTCACGTATCCTTGAGTGGCTTTGAGTATTATGTATTATACATTGATGACCACTCCAGGAAGACCTGGATTTATTTCTTGAAGACCAAGAGTGAGGTCTTCAAGTGGTTTCAAGAGTTCAAAGCTCTTGTGGAGACCCAGAAAGGCAGGAAGATCAAGGTACTCAGGTCAGACAATGGAGGTGAGTATACTCTTGGTGAGTTTGTGGATTTTTGTGCTGAGGCAGCCATTAAGAGGGAGTTCACACCGTTCGTTGAGACCGTATGCACATAGACAACAAAATACTCAAAGAAATAAATCACACATAAGACACAACGAGGTTTAACGTGGTTCACCCAACAACCAATCCGGGCTACGTCCACACAACATACTTTGAAGTAATCTTATTAATCAAACAGGAGATTACAAACTCACACACACCCTCAAAACAATCCGTATGGATACCTGTTATATAGCAAAGAGAATCTAACTGCCTCATAAATCCTCTCACATCAAATTTAGGATGCATTAACTCCCTCCCAACAACCTGGAGCTAATCTAGGAACTAATTCCTATTGTTGTCATCTACTGAGATTTTGCCTATTTTATTCAAAACAGAAAATCTCAACAATCTCCACCTTGACAACAATTAGCCTGATGCCCTGTTATTATTATTTTATCTCTTCTGCAAGCCAAGAGAAGCCAAACACCAACGCAACTTCTCTAACAAAACTGGTTTCGTGAACATGTCTGCACAGTTTTCCTTTGTATGCACCTTTTCAAGAGAGACTCCCCTTTCAGTAATAACCTGTCTTACAAAATGATACTTTATTGGAATATGATTTGATTTACTATGATAGGCCGGATTCTTAGCCAAATGTATTACACTTTGACTATCACAAAGTAACCTGATGTTGTCCTGCAACCTACCAAATTCACCAAGCAAACCTTTCAACCAAACCGCCTCTTTGCAAGCATGAGAAGCAGCAATGTATTCTGCTTCAGTAGTGGATAAAGCAACAATGTTTTGTAGCTTTGACATCCAGCTAATAGCTCCACCTGCAAGAGTAAAGACGTACCCCGAAGTTGACATTCTCTTATCCAAATCACCTGCAAAATCTGAATCAACATATCCGCAAACAAATTCACTACTCTTATTGTAAGTGATACAATAACTACTTGTGCCTCTCAAATACCAAAGCACCCATTTCACTGCTGACCAGTGTTCTTTACCCGGATTTGCCATGTACCTGCTGACAACCCCAACTGCATGTGAAATATCTGGTCGAGTACAAACCATCGCATACATTAAACACCCTACTACATTGGCATATGGAATTCGAGACATATAATCATTTTCTTCATCTGTATTAGGACATAAACCCGAAGAAAGCTTGAAATGGGAAGCGAAAGGGACTGACACAGGCTTCACATTATTCATACCAAACCTCAAAAGTATTTTCTCAATATACTTTTGTTGTGATAGCCATAGCTTACCATTGCTCCTGTCTCTGAAAATCTCCATGCCCAAAATCTGTCTTGCTGCTCCTAGATCTTTCATATCAAATGTCCTTGCCATTTGAGTCTTCAACCTGTTGATTTCTTCAATGATTTTGCTTGCTAAAAGCATATCGTCAACATACAACACTAAGATAATGAACATTCCATTACTTAACTGCTTAAAGTAAACACAATGATCATATTCACTTCTTATATATTTTTGACTCAACATGAAAGAATCAAACTTCTTGTACCACTGTCGAGGTGACTGCTTCAGACCATACAATGACTTCTTGAGCCTGCAGACAAATTTCTTATTGCGATGCTGAACAAACCCTTCCGGTTGTTCCATATATATTTCCTCATCTAAGTCTCCATGTAGAAATGTAGTCTTAACATCTAATTGCTGCAACTCTAAATCAAGCAAAGCCACTAATGCTAACACAATTCTAATTGAAACAATTTTAACCATTGGTGAAAAAATCTCATGAAAGTCAATACCGGCTTTCTGAGAAAACCCTTTTGCAACCAGTCACGCTTTGTACCCGTCTTCCGTATCATTCACACCCCGTTTCAGCTTGAAAACCCATTTACACCCCACAGTTTTCCTGTCTTTCGGAAGCTCAACCAGATCCCATGTGCCGTTCTTACTTAAGGCCATCATTTCGTCCTTCATGGCTGCTTTCCACTTGTCACTTTTCGAACCTTCTATAGCTTCCTGATAGCACAGAGGTTCATCGTCATTAGCAGTAAATGCAACTGAAGTAACATAATCATCATACCTTCTCGGTGGCTGTTTGATTCTTGTCGACCTCCTTAAGGATGTTTCTGGTGCTTCCTCGATTGGCTGACTACCACCTGTAGGAACTTCTTGCCGATCAGTATCTGAGACCTGTTCATGATCTAAACCTGAACCCTGTTCATGTTCTGATTCTGAAACCTGTTCATGACTAGTATCTGAACTATGGTCATCATGACTATCATTAGAAATGTTATCAAACTGAATGTGCCGAAAGTCAGATACATCATCCTGTTTCAATCTACTATCTACATCTAACTGTACAAGAGAGGATTCATCAAACTTTACATCTCTGTTGATGATGATTTTGCGGGTAGTAGGGTCCCACAATCTATATCCCTTTGTTCCAACACCATACCCAACAAAGACATACCTTTTAGACTTTGGATCTAATTTAGTTCGCTGATGTTTAGGCACTAGAGCATATGCATCACAACCAAACACTCTGAGTTTAGAATAATCACAAGGGTGTCCTTTCCATACCTCTTGCGGAATTTTGCAGTCTATCGCCGTCGATGGAGATCGGTTTATCACATAACAAGCTGTTGCCACTACTTCCGTCCACAACTCCTTCTGCAAACCAGCGTTACTCAGCATACTCCTTGCTCTCTCTAGAAGAGTCATGTTCATGCGTTCAGCAACTCCATTTTGCTGAGGAGTATAAACCATGGTCTTATGTCTCTCGATCCCTGCATCCTTGCAATAGCTGTCAAACTCCTTGGAAGTAAACTCACCACCATTGTCAGTTCTTAAACATTTTATTGTTCTACCAGTGCTGTTTTCTACCAATGCTCTAAACTGCTTGAAAACTGAAAAAACATCAGACTTTGTTTTCAACATGTAGACCCACACCTTCCTAGAAAAGTCATCAATAAACGATACAAAATATGACGAGCCACCATATGAAGTTGTAGGGGCTGGTCCCCAAACATCTGAATGGATATAATCAAGTATGCCTTTACTAGTATGTTTGCCTGTTTTAAATTTTTGTTTACTTTGTTTTCCAAACAGACAATGCTTACAGAAATCTAACTTTCCAGACTTCATATTTGGAAGTAACTTGCGATCAGCCAAAATTTTCAACCCTCTTTCACTCATATGCCCCAATCTTTGATGCCATAAGTGAATGGAACTACTGTCATGTTTAGACACAGTAGACACAAAATCTGACCCTGTACCTCCTTCTAACTGAAATAGATTTCCTACTTTCTTAGCTTTCATAACTAGTAAAATGCCTTTATAGATTTTCATAACTCCACCTTGAATTACAGTTTTATATCCATTCGAATCCAATGCTCCTAAAGAAATTAGATTTTTTCTTAAGTCTGGAACATGTCTCACATCTGTTAACAATTTAGTTGTGTCATCAAACATTTGCAGTTGTATACTTCCTATCCCAACAATATTGCAAGTAACATCATTACCCATGTACACGACGCCATCATCAACAGATCTATACGTCTTAAACCAGTCTTTATGGATACACATGTGGTTAGATGCCCCAGAATCTAACAACCAATGTTGATCATGTTTTGACATATTAACAGACAACACTTCGTCGCTCATACCTGAACCAGATGCCGAACCTGTATCTGTCGTGTTTGCTTCCTTCTTCTCTGTCGATGAAGCTTCTTTAGAAGATTGTTGTCGCTTCCAGCAATCCTTCTTCAGGTGTCCAGTTTTCCCACAATGCCAGTACTTCACCTTTGTCTTCTTTCCTTTAGACTTTGAACGAGAGTTGCTATGCTTACCCCCGGAGTGTCTCTCTCTTGAGCGACCTCTGGCCATCATTGCCTTTGATGTAGAGGTGTCTGCATTCGACCTCTTCCTCGTCTCCTCAGACAGCAAGGCTCCAACCACATCGTCAAACTCAAGGATGTCTGCAGTACTAAAGCTTATGGAAGTAACAAAGTGATCCCACGATTCGGGCAATGAACACAATAGAGTTATTGCCTTATCCTCTGAATCAAATTTTACATCTAAACTTTGTAATTGTACCAATAGAGTATTGAAAACATTTAGATGGTCAGTAATCGAGGTACCTTCCTTCATTCGCAAACCATAAAGCTGTCGCTTCAAGAGAATCCGATTTGTCAAGGATTTCGTCATGTAGAGCTTCTCAAGCTTCGACCACAAGACTGCGGCGGTCTTCTCTGACACAATGTTGAACAGAACGTCATCCGCCAGACATAACCGAATTGCGCTCAGAGCTCTGTCATCCAACTCATCCCATTCATCCTCCGTCAAGGAAGAAGGCCTTTTTCTTTTCCCCAACAGCGCTTTCGCCACGCCTTGTTGAATCAGCAGATCGTGCATCTTAACCTTCCAGATCTCGAAATTATTCTTGCCATTAAACTTCTCAATTTCAAAACGGGCACTTTGAGTTTTCGCCATCTTGTATCAGCAAAAACACAATAATCTCCAAATCCAACTTTTAAGTAAAGAATGCCTTTTTTTAATAAAAAATGCCCTTTAAAAAACAAAATACCCTTCACCTTTAAAATGGCTTTCACTTCCTTTTAAAAAAAAAATATAACCTTCTAAACTCCATACCATATGCAATTGGCATTGGTATTTAATAATTACCAAAAAAAAAAAAATCAAATCGATTTTTTTTTTTAAACCACCACCATACAAATCGACTTTTTGTGACCACTTCATAAAATACCATGTGCAAATGGCATTATTAAATGCCAAATCGATTTTCGATTTATTCTAATGGGCCACCCTTAATATAATCGATTTATAGTTTTGAATACACATTGACTTCAATGTAAAACATTTTAGAGTCAATTCAATACACATATAAATCGATTTAAAAACAAAACGACTTCTTCATACCATGATCCATGATGTGAAAATCGACTTTTTTTGTTTGTTTGTTCAAAGGCATAAACCAGCGTTATAAACACTGCACGTCGACTTAACTTCGCATCGGCTTAAAACTTCAGTTCTGAATACCTCCACACAGCGCCAATGCAAAACAAACCACGCTTCCACACCTTCGGAACTCCACGCAGCACCAGCAATCAAACCACGCTTCCGCAGTTGGTTTACGGCCAACACTGTTTTACCTCCACGCAGTTTTGGTAAACGACCTCTACGCACAGCAATATGTAGGTAATGGACTATCCACGCTGGACTATCCACGCAGTTTGGACAGCTCCAGCAATGTTCAACGCACCTCCAGCAATACGCAGCCCAACACGCCTTTGCGCTCCACCTCCAGCACGTGCTCTAGCTGCGCCACGCCTCCAACTGCTCTGATACCACTTGTTGGAGACCAGATGCATAGAAGATTAAACAAAATACTCAGCAAATAAATCAAGCACATAAGACACAGAGGTTTAACGTGGTTCACCCAACCAATCTGGGCTACATCCACACAACATAGGCATCGGCAATCTTATTAATCAAACAGGAGATTACAAACTCTCACACACACACCTCAAACAATCCGTATGGATACCTGTTATATAGCAAAGAGAATCTAACTGCCTCATAAATCCTCTCACATCAAATTTAGGATGCATTAACTCCCTCCCCAACAAAGTAGACTAATCTAGGAAGTAATTCTATTGTTGTCATCTCTTGCGAGATTTTGCCTATTTGTTTCATGAAAATCTCAGCATTGTTGTAGCTGGTAGAATGGGGTGTCAGAGAGGAAGAACAGATCCATTGTAGGGGCTGCCAAAGCCATGCTTCACGATCATGGGTTACCTTTATTTTTGTGGCCAGAGGCCTACAACACTGTTGTTTACTTGCAAAACAGGAGTCCACATCGTGCCTTGGGGCATGTGACTCCTAAGGAGGCTTTCTTAGGGAAGAAGCGTGATGTTGGGCACTTTCGTATCTTTGGGTGCCTTCCATATTCTTATGTCCCCAAGGATAGTAGGACCAAGCTAGAACCTACTGCAGACAAGGACATCTTTTTGGGTTATAGCGAGACCTCGAAAGCTTACCAGATTTACATTCCTACGAAAAGGAAAGTGGTTGTCAGGAGAGATGTAAAGTTCGAGGAGGAGAGAGCTTTCAAGAGGTTACGAGAGTTACATTATATAGAGTCACCGGACACTCAGCAGTAGCTGAGTCAGTACAGGGATCCAGTGCACAAGGTGCAGGAGGTTAGGGATCAAGAGGTACATCTATTACAGTGTCAGATCCATCAGTGAGAAGTGTCTCTCAGAGTCAGGTGATGGGATCTTCGGGCAGCATGCAAGGCAGTCCACAGAGCAGTTCACAGTATAGTCCACTGATGGACAACTCACATGGTACATCAGGTTCTACAAGCACAGGTACAGGTATGGGGTCAGTTGGCAGGCCTTCAGGAGTTCAGGCTTCTGACGATGATGAGGATTCTTTCACTTCGGTGGAAGAAGTAGCTTCAAGGAAGAGGAAGCCCAAGTGGCTTCAAGACACCTTGCATGAGGCCACATCAGTTGTTGGTCCATAGAGATAGGTCAAAGAGAGTAGACCACCTGAGTGGTTTTGTAGTTACATGGCATTGGTAACCAGCATTGTTGATACTAAGCCTTCTAGTTATGAGGAGGCAGTCAGCCAGCAGGTCTGGAGAGAGGCCATGATGGAGGAGTATTCTTCTATTATAAAGAACGATGTTTTGGAGGTAGTTCCTAGGCCTGAAGGTAAATCAATTGTTACTTCCAGATGGCTCTACAAGATAAAGAATGTTGCAGATGGCAGCATAGAGAAGTTCAAGGATCGGTTTGTGGCGAGAGGGTTCTCACAGTTAGAGGGAGTTGACTATGAGGATACCTTCGCTCTCGTGGCTCGGTATACATCTATTTGCTCCATTATATCGATTGCAACAGAGATGAGTTGGAAGATCCACCAGATGGATGTGAAGACCGCCTTTCTCAATGGCTTCATTTAGGAGGAAGTTTATATTGAGCAGCCACAGGGCTTTGAGGTGCACGGGCAAGAGACCCATGTATGCAGATTGAAAAAGGCACTCTATTGCCTGAAGCAAGTTCCTAAAGCTTGGTACTCTCAGATTGATACATACTTGCAGCAGTTAGGTTTCACTAAGAGTGACGTTGATCCAAATCTATACTTCATTGTGGTATGTGAGGAGCCTCTCATTTTGGTGTTGTATGTTGATGACTTGGTCATCACTGGAGCAGAGAGACTCGTTGAGGGCTGTAAGAGAGAGCTTGCTTCAGAGTTTGAGATGAAAGATATCGGCTTGATGAATTATTTTATGGGATTGGAGGTGTGGTAGGAGGAGGGACTGTCTCCCCTGGTGGGGAAATGCAGTGGACTGTCATAAATATTTCCCCAGTGGGCTGCAGAACAATGTCCACACACCCATGTGATCTATAGTGGAAGAGTTGTTAGTGTCGGTCTAATTTCATGCGCCATCAGTGATCAAAACTGCTCTTTTGCATTTGCATATTAGGTGTCTCATACCGAATAAAATTTCACCATTCCACTAGGTCATGGATTCATCGATGGTAGTAATTTTTATCATTTTTCCCTCATGAGGTACTTGCTGATTCTCCTCCCTATGGTCTTCATTCATTAGTCACTTCATTCTCAAAATCATGTCAGTAGGTCATAGGATGGGTCTCATTAGTATCTAAGGTCTCATCACGGTCAAATTAATGATTCAAATGTCAATGAATATCAGCAAGGTCATGAGGAAAGTCAGTAAATGTAAAGTCACAGCGCCAGGAAGATCAGAGATATCATTTATTTAGTTTGATGTAAATTTCACCTCAAAATCATGTTTTGAGGTGAAAACATAATACTTTTCCTTTCAGTCACCATTCAGAAGCTATTATCTCCACAAAGTGATGTCCCTGCCTTCAGAGAAGTTTTCCACAGCATGTTCAGTGCCAGAGCATCTTCAAAGTAGATCCAACAGAAAGAGCCCAGAAAGAGCTTTCCAACGGTATACTACACTCTCAAAAATGGCTTCTGGGTTGAAATTTATGCTCAAGTGAAGTAAAAGTCCCTATATCCTCAAATATCCCCTATTTCCCATTTTTTCCCTTTAAAAATTTGTATTATTAAAGTTTTATATTTCCTTTAAAAATTCCCTTTTTCCTCTTTTCCGATTATAAATCGCATTATTATATTAAATCCGACCCCAAACCACTTCCCCACCACGCATATAATAAAAACCTTATGATATAAAGTTTAAAGTTCTTTGTTATAAATCGAAATCGCGAAAAATGGTTCAATCGCAAAATATTTCACGTATGTCGCGATTAACCAATCGCTTGAATCCTCGATGCGATTGATCGCACCATCCTCCGATTGCGATCAATCGCAAGTCCCTTCCCCGATCCTCCGATTGCGATCAATCGCAAGTCTGCTTTGATCCTCAATCACATCACCCCGTGTCCTGCGTTTTGGTCTCCTGGTCAGTCTGTGTGCCATGATAGGACTGTTACTTTTATTACAACGATCACGCACAGTCCTTGAGTCACCCTCCCCAGATATACGTTGCGGTCGAGGAAATCACAAGTCCTGCCCTGATCCCTCCGATCGCGACCTCCGATTAACAACCCCCGATTGGTCCAGCACCTTCGATCTTCCCCGCCGATCGAACGACCCATATTCGATCGCGCAATCGCAATCGGCATTCCCATAGATGTCACATTTCTCTCCCTTCTGATCTCTGATTGCGATTACTCACCGCTTTCGACCTGCGATTGCGATTGGCCTTTGGGTCCCACCATCAGTACTTCCGCCAGTTCATATAGTAAAGGCATTTTTCCTTTGTTAACCCGAAATTTGGTTTTAACTTATATGTAGAGGGTTATCCCCCAGATCGCATCGCAAATATTACATGCATCATCCTGCTCCCCCTCCCATTCAAGATTGAATTTTGCAGATAGCAATATATTTCTTGTATGTCTTTCTCTATCTCAACGTGGTGCAGTGTGATTTCCCATATAGTTCCTCCATATCCCTTCCCTTTCCCATTTGAATAAATTCTCCCCTTCATGAAAGCATAAATTCATTTTTACAGCATTCTATAGAAAGTCGGAGAATAACTGCAGATGGAAAGTGAACAGTCAAAAAGCCGAGAGCCAAAATGAAATAAAGATATCTGCAAACGTAGGAAAATAGGATCGGATTGCCTATTGGGTCTTCAATTACAATTCAAAAAGATCTGTGTTACGATGTTTCGCCTTCTCACTGACCGAATGTAACACAACTCTTCTTTTACGAAGAGACTATTGGCTTTTGGCCTTCTATCTTTAGTCGTAATTTTTCCCCTTCCCATCGATTTGTTTTCCTACAAGATCCGTCTATTTATTGTAAATTTTAATCATTTGTAAAGAGGCTGAAGAGTCTGAGGTCTAAAAAACCCAGAAGAGGGGAATAGTGTGGCAGTGAGCTCTGCGCTCCTTTGTACAGTTTGGCAGGGAATTAATAAAGTGATGCAGCTCTAATTTGTGGGATTCATGTGGTATGAGTTTAGCATATGTCTCTCCTTTGTGTTTCATATGTACTTCGTTATGTTTTACCATTCATTCATAAACATCTCTAGTTGAATGTTTTCAAGATAGAAAGGTGGAATCCATTCTTATATGCTCTGCCTTGGGGAATCATTCACACTCTGTGTATTTTCTTCTGTCTGAAAAGGATTAATTTATTATGCCCTTTTCAGCCTTTTTAACAGTCTTTCCACTCCATTCTATTTAAATTTGATCGCTAAATCTCCTGCCTATCTTGCCCCATGAAATATCCTGTGTCCTTGATTTAATTCCTCAGCTCATGCTGTCCTTTTTGTCCCATACATCCCTGAAAATTCAGTCATTTATCAAACTCTTTTTCCCATTTATATACCTAGCCTAAAATCAGTTTATTATCGTGTCATTGAATATCTATTCTACGGAGAGAGCCCTCTCTTGTCCTTGTAGGGCTAGCTACAAGGCTGAGCGTGGTTTAGTTGTTACCCTGATTCGCCTTTTTCAGCCTGAGGTTCAGATTGGGTGTTAACATCTATGGCGACCATACTGGGGAAACTCAATTACAAAATTTTTACATGGAAGATTTATCACCCCAATAATATTTTTCTTGTAAAGTCTTGATGATGATATTTCAGAGTTTTCTAGGCTAACATAAATATTGTACAGTAGTAATTTGACCACACTGGCTTCAAGAAGATATACAAGGGCTAACCCTGATCCAAATCCTCCCCCTGTGTTCAAAAATCCAAATCTTATCCCAAGAATAGTCAGAAGACAAGAGGGATCACTAAATCCTACACCTATTCTCAGATCCCATACTTGGCCTAGTGAGTGGTTTTTTGTAGAAGAGCTTTCTTTTGATAATAATTTTGAGCTTTCTTTGTTTAGAAATAAGTCTGAAATTGCACTTGAAGACACGGTTTTAGATCTGGAGTTTCTTGTAGATATTGAAGTTCAGAGAGCAAATTATTCCATTGATGACTACATTTTGAATTCACCTCAGTCAATCACTGCAACTTATATTCCTGAGCCTTCAGAATCATCAGGAGCAGCATTCCATCCTCCTGATTCATCAGCATTCCCATCAATAAATTCCCAGTTTTCATCTCCTCCATCAACACCTACCTCAAATTCCAGCACTACAAACGTTGTGGTAAATCCTCCCAGAATTATGGCTGCCCGGTATGCACCCTTGGTTTTACCTCAGGTTCTCAATGATATGCCTGCTGATTATCAAAGTAAAATTAATATCTTTGATGCCACTCAGGTCATTACAACCCAGCAGCATGTTGACAAGATGAATGACTTTTGTGACTTGCATGAAGTGGAAGAAGAAAATGTAGCTACCAGGTTGTTTGTTCAAAGCTTCAGAGGTGAAGTGAGAAAGTGGTTCAGAGCTTGACCAGCAGGCTCTATTCACACTTTACAGGAGTTACACACACAGTTCTTAGATCGATGGGAGGTGAAAAGGAATCCACAACAAATTCTGTCTGAATATGAGAATATTAAAAGAAATGCGGGTGAAACGGTGCAGGACTATTGTTTTAGATTCAATATGGTATACAATGCTATTCCGGCTAACCTAAAACCTCTTGTCGATTCAGCTATGCTGAGGTTTCCAGATGGTTTTGATGCCGATATGGCATATCAACTACGTGAAAGAGATCCACCGTCACTTGAAGAAATGCAGAAGATGGCAGTAAGCGTCAAAGAAAATCTGCTGGTTAGAAGAGCTCGAGCCAGAGCTGAAAAGAAAGTCGTGGTGAAAGAAGAAGCATCCCCTTCGGACAGAAAAATGGACACCCTAATTCGTACAATGGAAATGATGGTTGATCGATTAACAATTTCGGACAAACCGAAACCCCAAATAAGAAATCCGAAATTTAGAGGTCAGCAGCAGCCGCAATTCAGAATTAGACAGAGAGAACAGAGGGCGCAGGACCAAGCGGCACCACAACAGCGGATTATAACGCCATTACAGCAGAACTACATGCAAGGGACTGACTCAGATGACGATGGTCCCCTGTTTGAAACCAATCATTTTTTCATAGCTGATGGTGAGCCCATTTTCCTCACAGAAGACGAAGAATACCCAGGGGCGACTCCAGACATTCGAGGGGACGAAAATTTCATCCTGGAAAATGACGTAATGTTAGAAGAAGAATCTGATGATTACCAGAGAGGGTATATGAACGCGCTGTCAGCCCAGCAAAGGTAGTATTCTCTAAGGAACAGAAACATCGCAATCAACCCCATTCAAAAAAGAAAAGAACTACAAATTGAAGACAAAGCATAGAAGAAAGGAAAAGAGTCGGCCCATCCTTCATCCAGCAAAACACCCGCAGTTACTAATACAACTGAGAACGCTGCAAAAGAGAAAAGCAAGTAGAACACAGCGAAAGAGAAAACAGAGAAGAAAGACCCTCCTACTAAAGAGGTAGAAAAAGCTCCCTCCTTTAATTTAGAAAGTGAAATTTCCAAGTTGAAAGTTTCCGTGCCTTTGACCGAGTTGGTAAAGAATAGTGTATATAAGATTCAGGTATCTAAAGCCTTGCAAATAGACCCTCTTTCTGATATGGTTAATGTGGAAGATGACTACCCAGAGCTAATATTTGGTCCAGCCACAGGAGAATCTGAAGAAAACGAAGTCCCTCCCTTTTACCTGAGTCTTAGGTTGCATGAGTTTGTCTTGCATAACGCCATGTTGGACTCCGGGGCCTCGCAAAATTTGATGCCCAAAGCTTTCATGGAAAATTTAGGCCTTGATGTTACTAGAAAGTACCATGATTTGTATTCTTTTGACTCAAGCAGGGTCCATTGTATTGGTCTCATCAAAGATTTAGTAGTGTCTTTAGATCAAATCCCAGCCAAAAATGTCTTGATGGATGTAGTTGTTGCCGATGTCCCACCATGGTTTGGAATGCTTCTATCTAGGTCTTGGGGTGCAAAACTTAAAGGAACCATACAGCTTGATTTCTCCTATGCCACAATCCCTGTATTTGGCCAGTTGAGGAAGTTATATAGGGAGAAGAAAATGAAATATATGATCACCAGTAAAGACAAGCCAGTGAATCATCCCATAAATGCAGTCCACACAGATTTAGAATCGTTTGTCCTATATTCAGATGGTGGTCTAAATGATGAGGATGTTCAGTTGGTACAAGTGGAGGAGATACCTGAGATTTCAGAAAATTTCAGAGAGGTCCTCAAGCAGGAGAAGGACAAAGCAGCAAGTACTTCTGAGCCTCCTGACTGCCAGCAGCAAAGGGATAATGAAAAGCCAAAAATCAACCAAGATGAAAAGAAGGAAGAAACTAAATTTCAGCATCTACAAGAAGAAGAAGAAGGCCTGTGGAGTATGGATTTTGATGGAGCTGTTGGAAAGGATGGAGCTGGCATTGGAATATGGGTAAGGAGTCCTATGTTTCAGCCTGAAAAGGTCCCTAGTAATGTCAGAGTATGTGCTTATAAGTTGGCCTTTGAATGCTCTAACAATGAAGCAGGGTATGAAGCTCTGATTGCAGGCCTCAAAATCTTGAAAACGTTGAAGGCAAAAACGATTTCTGTGTATGGCGACTCTAAGTTGATAATCAAGCAGGTGAAAGGAGAATACCAAGCTAAACATCCAAGACTGAGGGCATACAGAAATGTAGTACTGGACATTTTGAAGACATTCCCAGAATACACTTTGACAGCGGTACCCAGGATGCAGAGTCTTGTTGCTGATTCTCTTGCCACTACTGCAAGTAACCTGAAGATTCTGATGAACTCCAGAAACAAATTCGAGATTCATGTCAAACATAGGCCTGTTGTTCCGGATAATTTAAGGTATTGGCAAGTATTTTGGGACGATAATGAGATCAATGCATTTTTACAGGGTGATGGAAAATTCAAGGACACTCCCATCGAAGGTGAGTATGTGGTTAATGATCAAGAATTGGAAACAAACCAAATGGACATATTGCAGCTGAAAGATAATATAATTCCTAGAGGTCTTATACCCCTAGAGGAGTTGTTTGATCGGGATGATGTTGCAAAGAAGCCAAGCTTGGTGCCCACAGAAAAAGGAGTTGAAGATGTGAATCTTGGAACACCTGATCAGCCCAAGTTTGTGAAATTGTCAAAGACATTGTCCCTTGAAGCGAAGGAGAAGTATGTGAAGTTGCTTTCTGAATTTTCTGATGTTTTTGCATGGGATTATTTAGATTTGAAGAACATAATTCAGCATACTATTCCTATCAAGCCGGATCAAAAGCCATTCAGACAGAAGCTGAGAAGAATCAACCCAAAGCTGTTGCCATCCATCGAGAAAGAGATAAACAGATTGTACAAATCTGGTATCATAGTCCCCATTAGATTTTCTGACTGGATTTCAAATTTGGTCCCAGTACGTAAGAAGACTGGAGAAATAAGGTTGTGCATATATTTTAGGAACTTGAATAAGGCTTACTTAAAGGATAATTATCCACTTCCGAAAATGGACCATATTCTGTAGAGAGTAGTTGGAGCATCCAGGATGTCACTACTTGATGGCTACTCAGGCTACAACCAGATCTTGGTGCATGAGAAGGACCAAGATAAAACTGCCTTCACAACACCTTGGGGAACCTTCCAGTATGCCAAAATGCCTTTCGGACTGAAGAACGCAGGAGCTACTTTCCAGCGTGCCATGGACATTGCTTTTGCCAATGAAAAAGATGTTTTTTTGGTTATTTATTTGGATGATTTGATAGTGTTTTCAGGATCAGATGATGAGCATTTGCACCATTTGAGAGTTGTTTTTCAGCGATGCAGAAAGTTCAGAATTTCTCTCAATCCCAAAAAGTGCCTCTTTGCCATGGATGAAGGAAAGCTACTAGGGCATATCATCTCTAAAGATGGTATTCGCATCGATCCAGCTAGAGTGGAGGAAATTCAGCTTATAGACCTGCCACGAAACAAGAAGGAGATTCAGGCTTTTAATTGTAAAATGAACTTCTTGTGACAATTCATTCCAAATCTGGCTGAACATTTGAGGGAAATGACTAGTATGTTGAAAAAGGACAGCATTGTTAAATGGAGTGAGGAGGCTATCAAATCATTCAATTTGGTAAAGTTTTCTTTGTCCAATGCCCCAGTTTTGATCAGTCCCGACTACACTCAAGACTTCATCATATTTTCATTTGCATCTGAGCATACTCTGGCCGCTGTTTTAATGCAAAAGAGAGATAAAATAGAAAATCCAATTGCTTTCTTCAGTAGGACTATCAGAGATGCTGCTTTAAGATATAACATTATTGAAAAACAGGCATTGGCTCTTATCAAGGCATTGAAGGATTTCAGGGTCTACATTCTACATTCACATACTATAGCATATGTCCCCAACACGGTAGTGAAGGATGTGTTGATGCAAACTGATCCAGAAGGTCGAAGAGGTAAGTGGATAGCAGCCATGTTGGAGTACGATTTGGAGATCAAGCCCACGAAATTGGTCAAAGGCCAAGGCTTGGCGAAATTGATGGCCCAATCAAATCTGTGTGCTTTAGATATAAACCTTATAACCATAGTGGCAGAAGAGGAAGATGAAGGTTTACTGGTTCCAATCGCAGATATTTTTCTACAGTCCCCGTGGTGTTCAGATATCGTCTATATCCTTCAGCATTTGTCACCCCCTACGGGCATGTCCAAGAGTAAAGGTAGATCTCTGAAGCTAAAATCCGCAAAATACTGCATTTTTGACAACGCTCTGTATTGGAAAGATCCGGGAGGCGTTCTGCTTAATTTTTTGGTTGAAGAAGAAGCGCAGAAGGTAATGCATGAGTTTCATAAAGGCGACTGCGGCGGTCACCTGTTTTGGAAGACTACAGCTAACAAGATATTGAGAGCCGGATATTATTGGCCCACATTATTTTCTGATTTATATAAGACCGTGATGAAATGTCATGAATGCCAAATCTTCCAAGGGAAGAAGAAATTGCTTCCACTCCCTTTGAAACCAGTTTCAGTGAACGCACCCTTTTAGCAGTGGGGGCTCGATTTCATTGGAGAAATTCATCCCGCATCTTCAGCACAGCACCGATGGATTTTGACAGGGACAGATTACTTTACGAAATGGATCGAGGCCATCCCAGCCAGGCAAGCAATAGACACGGTAATAATTCAATTCCTGGAATCAAATATTATATCTCGTTTTGGCTGCCCATGCAAAATCGTAACAGACAATGCAGCCGCATTCAGATCCAAGAAAATGATCGATTTTTTGTGACAAATACAACATCACGTTGGGCCATTCGACAGCGTATTATCCATAAGGAAATGGCCTGGCTGAGTCCTCTAACAAATCACTAGTGAATATAATTAAGAAAATGCTGGAGGCAAATAAAAGAAATTGGCACCGGAAGCTCATCAACGCACTGTGGGCAGACAGAGTTAGCAGTAAAAGATCAATAGGTATGTCACCATTTGAGTTGGTTTATGGTGCTGATGCTATCTTTCCTACATCCCTTACAGTCCCAGTTATGAGATTATTGCAAGAAGTTGACAGCGAGGACAATGACAATCAGCGAAGGATCAATCAAATGATCCACCTTCAGCAGACAAGAGAGGAAGTGTCACAAAATGCTATTCAGTTGCAGGAGAAAATTAAAAAGATCTATGACAGGAAGACAAAAGCAGAGAAGTTTCAGCTGGATGATATAGTGTTGAAATGGGATGCCAGAAATGAAAAGAAAGGGAAGCATGGTAAGTTCGACAATCTGTGGAAAGGACCATACAGAATTTCAGCATACAGAGGACATAATGCCTTCCTGCTTTCAGAAATGGATGGACAAAATTGCCCTGGAGGAGCAGTAAATGGTAGGATTTTGAAGCACTACCATTGTTGAAAAAAAAGGATCATAATTTATGTCATCATCTTTGTATATACCATGTTATATTCAGAGTTTGGAGTACACAGTCATTGAAGTTTGGGGCCTGAGGCGAAGGCTATACAACTTGAATGATATGTATATGGTTTGGTTTATTTCAGTTTTTCAGTCTTAGTCATGAGTCAGTGTCAGTATGCATTGTGTTAGTTTTCGGTATTTTTGATTCCATGCCCAATGAATAAGGCTACTTGGTCTACAGTGTTCTTGGCACCTCCAAGGAGCTACCATCCCCATTGGAGCCAATCTTAGTGTCAGTCTAGTCATACTGCCATCAGTGATCAAAACTGCTCTTTTGCATTTGCATATTAGGTGTCTCATACCGAATAAAATTTCACCATTCCACTAGGTCATGGATTCATCGATGGTAGTAATTTTTATCATTTTTCCCTCATGAGGTACTTGCTGATTCTCCTCCCTATGGTCTTCATTCATTAGTCACTTCATTCTCAAAATCATGTCAGTAGGTCATAGGATGGGTCTCATTAGTATCTAAGGTCTCATCACGGTCAAATTAATGATTCAAATGTCAATGAATATCAGCAAGGTCATGAGGAAAGTCAGTAAATGTAAAGTCACAGCGCCAGGAAGATCAGAGATATCATTTATTTAGTTTGATTATAAACTTTCCTCAGATCATTTTTAGGGTGGAAAACCTATACTTCCTTTGATTATGATAAAGAAGTTATTATCTCATTTAAAGTGATAATACTGCCTTCAGAAGAATTTTCCACAGCATGTTTCTAGTCTCGGAAACATCTTCAACAGCAAAATCC
This sequence comes from Pinus albicaulis, assembly GCA_034641835.2. NCBI lineage: Eukaryota > Viridiplantae > Streptophyta > Pinopsida > Pinales > Pinaceae > Pinus > Pinus albicaulis. Next base: position 677,022,115 of record CM076581.1, read on the forward strand.
AACGAAAGAAGGCAGGAAGAGCTTAGCATTACTACCTCTCAAAAGCTGACACGGATTGAAATTTATGCTCAAGAGCAAGTAAAAGTCCTATATCCTCAAATATCCCCTATTTATTTTTTTTAAAACCTTGTATTATTAAAGTAAAATTCCCTTTCCCTTTTAGTTTTATAAATCGCTTGCTTCCATTATATTAAATCCAACCCCAAACCACTTCCCCACCACGCATATAATAAACACCTTATGATATAAAGTTTAAAGTTCTTTGTTCTCATATGTGTCATAAAAAATGGTTCAATAGCAAATAATCCGTGTATTAAGTTAACAATCGCTCGAATCCTGATATGAATTGATGCTTTTATCTGCGTTGCGATGATAATAAAATCTCCCAGATCTCAGAATTGACAGTCACAAATCACCTTGCAGATCCTCAGGGATACATACCCCGATCATCCCTCCATCGTTGATCTCCTCGTTCAATCCAACGTCCTTACGCCAATCGGAACTTTCCAATCGCACCATCCCCCGATCCGCCTGATCGCAAGTCCCTTCCCCGATCCTCCGATTGTGATCAATCACAAGTCCTGCCCTGATCCCTCCGATCGCGACCTCCGATTAACAACCCCCGATTGGTCCAGCACCTTCGATCTTCCCCGCCGATCGAACGACCCATATTCGATCGCGCAATCGCAATCGGCATTCCCATAGATGTCACATTTCTCTCCCTTCTGATCTCTGATTGCGATTACTCACCGCTTTCGACCTGCGATTGCGATTGGCCTTTGGGTCCCACCATCAGTACTTCCGCCAGTTCATATAGTAAAGGCATTTTTCCTTTGTTAACCCGAAATTTGGTTTTAACTTATATGCAGAGGGTTTTCCCCCAGATCGCATCGCAAATATTACATGCATCATCCTGCTCCCCCTCCCATTCCCGATTTCGATTTGCGTTGGTGCTGTTATATTTTCTTGTATGTCATATATCTCTCCACCCCGTCGATTGCGATTGCGATTTTCATATGATTCCCGCCTCCATCTCCCTTCCCTTTCCCATTTGAATACATTCTCCCCTTCATGAAAGCATAAATTCATTTTTACAGCATTCTATAGAAAGTCGGAGAATAACGGCAGATGGAAAGCGAACAGTCAAAAAGCCGAGAGCCAGAATGAAATAAAGATATTTGAAAACGTAGGAAAATAGGATCGGATTGCCTATTGGGTCTTCAATTACAATTCAAAAATATCTGTGTTACGATGTTTCGCCTTCTCACTGACCGAATGTAACACAACTCTTCTTTTACGAAGAGACTGTTAGCTTTTGGCCTTCTATCTTTAGTCGTAATTTTTCCCCTTCCCATCAATTTGTATTCCTGCAAGATCCATCTATTTATTGTAAATTTTAATCATTTGTAAAGAGGCTGAAGAGTCTGAGGTCTAAAAAACCCAGAAGAGGGGAATAGTGTGGCAGTGAGCTCTGCGCTCCTTTGTACAGTTTGGCAGGGAATTAATAAAGTGATGCAGCTCTAATTTGTAGGATTCATGTGGTATGAGTTTAGCATATGTCTCTCCTTTGTGTTTCATATGTACTTCGTTATGTTTTACCATTCATTCATAAACATCTCTAGTTGAATGTTTTCAAGATAGAAAGGTGGAATCCATTCTTATATGCTCTGCCTTGGGGAATCATTCACACTCTGTGTATTTTCTTCTGTCTGAAAAGGATTCATTTATTATGCCCTTTTCAGCCTTCTCAACAGTCATTCCACTCCATTCTATTTAAATTTGACTGCTAAATCTCCTGCCTATCTTGCCCCATGAAATATCCTGTGTCCTTGATTTAATTCCTCAGCTCATGCCGTCCTTTTTCTCCCATACCTCCCTGAAAATTCAGTCATTTGTCAAACTTTTTTTCCCTTTTATATACCTAGCCTAAAAATCAGTTTATTATCGTGTCATTGAATATATATTCTACGGAGAGAGCCCTCTCCTGTCCTTGTAGGGCTAGCTACAAGGCTGAGCGTGGTTTAGTTGTTACCCTGATTTGCCTTTTTCAGCCTGAGGTTCAGATTGGGTGCTAACGAGCTTCACGCTTCTGATTTCGAGTTGGTGGATCCTACTCTATACAGGCAATTGATTGGATCATTGATGTATTTGGTCAACACTCGACCAGATATATGTTTTGCAATTAACACTGTGAGTCAGTTCATGTGTGAGCCCAAGAGAGTGCACTGGGTGGCTACAAAACACATTCTTCATTACTTGCAAGGTACTGTGGATTATGGTATGGACTATAGACAGGGTGATGGATTGAGACTAGCAGGATAGACAGATTCAGATTGGGCAGGATGTGCTTCAGACAAGAAGAGCACTTCAGGGTGTTGTTTTTGGTTGGGTTTAGCAGTTGTGTCGTGGTTCAGCCAGAAACAACAGTCGGTTGCATTGAGCTCAGCTGAGGCAGAGTATATGGTTTCTAGTTTGGCTAGTTGTGAGACCATATGGCTTTGCAAGATGTTGTTTGGTCTATTTGGTCAGGCATTGAGACCTTCTGTGATTTACTGTGATAATCAGAGTTGCATAAAACTCACGAAGAATCAAATTTTTCATGACAGGTCAAAGCATATTGGGATCAAGTATCACTTCATTCAAGACTATGTCCAAAAGGGAGCAGTCAAGCTTTAGTAAATCCCCACAAATGAGCAAGTAGTGGACATCTTCACCAAAGCCTTACCACGAGGTAAACATGTCTACTTCATAGACAAGATGGGAGTGGTGAGGAACACTTTCCTCAGTAAGAGGGAGTGTTAAATTTTGGGTACCAGAGGACAAGTGGTTCCCCATGGCTTTGATCTTTTAACTAGGGAAAAGTGTCCACTTTATTGTACTTCTTCTCTTAAAAGTGACTTTATAGGTGGTAAAGTTAGTCTAATTTAAAAGTGACTTTATAAGAGATAATGTTACGTTCTACTTTTAAAGTGACTTTATTAAAGTCAATGAAGAATTATAAAGTGAAAAAGTGACTATGGAAATAAAAGGCTAAGTGGGTCTTTATTTAAGTGGGTGAGTGATTAAATAGAAAAAGTGAAAATAATGTGCATTTATTTTCAGCCCTTGATCTAAAGCTATCTCACCCATTGGATTTAGGGATCACTCCAAAGTCACTTAGGTTAGGGTAAAAGGAGAAAATAAGAAGAAAATATTATTCCATCTTTCATGAGCATTTGAGAGAAAGCCAGAGAGAGCAAGGAGATTTTATGAGTAGGGAGGAAGTGAAGGAAAGGAGCAAACCTTGGCACACATCCCAAGGAGGCATTCATAGCAAATCCGTACAGCAAGATTTGGCATGCATTCAAAGACAGCAATGCGTATAACACTGTTTTGGCACACATTCCAAGGAGTACGACACAGATTTTGGGAAGAGAGACAATAGGTTGAAGGCACGCTTTTTGAGGCTTAACTAGGCACAAATTTCGAGGAGGAAATATGTTGTACCTTTTCCATACATTCCGTACAGGTTGTACGCTGCATTATGGGCATGAAAACCGAGGCAGGTCGTACATCATTAATTGTTGTAATTTTTCTATTTAAGCAGTTTTCTGTTGGCACAATTTTCGAAGTGGAGTTTATGCACGGAAATCAAGATAAGTCTGTATTTTGTGAATTCTAGAATTTTATTGTGTATTTCATTTTCTTCGTAAAATATTTTCAAAAATAAAGAAGAGCTCTCAAACTGGTTTTCCCCAAGAGTTGTAGGGGGTTTTTCCAGGGTCACATTGACCAAAAATCACTGTGTTATTTTCTGTGTGTGGCTGTTATAATTTTCTTTGCAATTATTTCTACATTTTCCAACAGTAGTAAAATCTCCAAATTTGTATTTTCATAAACAAATTTCATTTCCAGATTTTAGTGTTTTTATCATGCTTGGATTTAACATTAAATGCATGGAGTGATAAGGGAAAATTAATAATCGAAGTGGGGAATGAAATTTTAAACATGCTTAGATTACCATTTTTATATATGTATACAATACATGCAATTATTAAATGCGATATGTGCTTAATCAATTGATTTGATTAACTGTTTAATCAAATCAATTAACCTAAATTGTCTTTCATTTCTGTAAGTGTTTGATAAATTTTCATTTGCATTCACTTAAGATCATCTTTTATGATTGCATATAAGAGAAACATAATTCATCGCAGGATAAAGATAGGTATATATACTTGTTAAGCTTGTTGTCGCTCTCATTCACCAAGTCACAGTTAGTTATAAATACCACACCATCCACTCAATTATATTTCATTTGGGAAATTGGTCCCATAATCCACAGTCCAAGCCACTATCCCAAACGGATAAGGGACAATTTTCAAGTCCTTTGTTAGGTCCCTATATCACTAGTATAGTCCTTATTATTGTTAGTGTAACCCCCTTATTGTTATTATTGTACCCTTGTAACCCCCATTTTGTTATTATTGTGCCCTTAAATTATTATTGTTAGGTCGGCTAGGATTACATTGTGGCCCACTAGGATTACATTATGGCCCCATGGACTCCTATATATAGAAAGGAGGGTTTGTGAATTGTATCATCCAAGAATTGTTCATTTATGTAATGTATTGGAGGTTTCCCCCTCGAAGTGGCTCATTTCTAAGGCGTTTATATCTCTTTTCTTCTCTTTTTGGAGCTGGTTACACAACATTTGGTATCAGAGCTTTGGATTCTAGGGTTTCGCTGCTCCAAACAGGTCATCGTGGCATTTTCGCTATAACTTTTTTTTCTACGAAGTTTCAGAAGCTGAAATTTTTAGGGTGCGAAGCTGAAATCCTGAAGAAGATTGTCTAAAAATTTCAGAGCTTGGTTCGCAATATTTTCGGAGATATGATCTATGGAAGTTAGGTCTTTTTTCAGGCTCCTAAACAGGTCATCGTGGAATTTGCGCTATAACTTTTTTTCTACTGAGGTTCAGAATCTGAAATTTTTATGGTGCGAAGCTGAAATCCTAAGGAAACTTGTCAAAAAATTTCAGAGCTTGGTTCACAATATTTTTGGAGATATGATCTGTGGAAGGTAGTGCTTTTTCAGGCTCCCGAATTTCATCTCAAAAAGGTGATTGTGGGAAAAGTTCAATAACTCTCTCTCTGGGCATCGGATTGGAGTGTCGTAAAAATTGGTCACAAGTACATAGACTGTATTTTATTGGCTATCAATTTAAGAGACAAAGGATGAAACAGTGACACGTGGCAAGTCGTACAAGTTCGCTCTACTGAACCAGTCCATAATTAGGTCATTGTGGGAGATTGGACACAACTTTGTCTTGGAGAATCCAAATCAGGTCAGACCTGTGGCATTAAATAAATTAGGAGGAGCTACCTTCGATGCTAATTTTAGATCTTTAGATATTGAAGATCCCCAACTACAGAGATAATTCAATTTCAATATCGAGCTCCTCAAAAGCAAGTAAAAGGTGTGTATTGTTTTTCCAAATTGCATAAGTCTTGTTTGAATAATCAAGTTGAATTGATTCCAAGGGCATATTGTAGAATAGATATCAGTATTGGATTCTAAAATGGCCCCTAAAAAGAATTCAACGCCCATTAAGCCTTTAGAAGGCTCTACTATGACTCATGAAGACGAAGAATGGCAACATGACATATCAAAATTACAAGAGCAAGTGCAACAAATTTCGCTCTCGCAAAGAACAACAAAAAATGAGATGGAAGTTTTGAAGAAAGGCATGGAAACTAAGATGAATGGTTTGGAATCTAAAATGGATGGCGTGGAAGCTAAGATGGATGACATGAAAGACAACATGGAAAACATGAAGAGTGATCTAAAAGCATACATGGAAGGCTTGATGACAAGCTTAAAACCAGAAATGATTCCTAATGGCGGAAATATAGGAGAAGAACCTCATGATGAAGACAAAATAAATGTTAATCATGATTTCATAAACTCGAATGTTGGCGGGAAGAACCACCATATTCCAAAAATGGATATGAGGAAGTTTGATGGAAAGGATCCTGTAACATGGATACTACAGATGGAGCAATATTTTGATCTCCATAATGTGCAAAACACTCAAAAGGTATGCATTGCAACTTTACATTTAGAACAAAATACATTTGTATGGTATCGATGGCTTTGCTCCCGTAAAAAAATTGTCACTTTGTCAATTTTTACAGAGGAAATGATAGCACATTATGAGGATACAAAGAGCAACACCTTCTTTAGCCAATTGATAAATCTCAAACAAAAAGGTTTAGTGGGGCAGCACATTGAGGACTTCCAAAAATTGAATATAAGGGTAACTGATATTCCAGAGGAACACGGGATTGATCTCTTCATAGGCACTTTAAAGGATAACATCCAACATGAAGTTCGCGTTTTGGAACCTGATTCATTGGAGAAGGCATTCGGGTTGGCAAGAAAAATTGAATGTAAAATTATGGCGACAAGGAAGCCTACCACTCACTTCTATAAAGAAGGAAGTGTTGCTATGCCTAGATTTCCACAACCTGCAAGGTTGACACCACAACAATTGGAAGAAAAAAGAGCAAAAGGGCTTTGCTACAGTTGTGATAGCAAATACACTAAAGGTCATAAGTGTGCTGAGAAGAAATTATTTTACATAGATTGTGAAGAAGAAGAAGAAAATGAACAAGAAGGGGATATACACCAGGAACCACCCCTAGAAGAGGAAGAAATGAATCCGACCATATCGTGTAATGCACTGGTAGGAATTACCACTCCACAAACTCTCAAGATAGAAGTACATATAAAGAAGAAAAGGGTAATAGTGTTGATTGATTCAGGTAGCACCCATAATTTTATTCATTATAAGGTAGCCAAGGAATTAAATTGTTTCCTATACCCAGCACCAGAATGTCAAGTGATGGTTGCAAATGGAGGAACTATAAATTGCTCTGGTAAATGCCATAATATCAAGCTAACCATGGGGGAATATGTATTGACTAGTCCAATGCTTTCCATTCCTATGGGAGGTGCTGATGTTGTACTAGGAGTACAATGGTTACAATCTTTGGGGACGGTAGCTTTTATTTTTCAAGAACTTTTCTTGAATTTTTTTCAGAAGGAAAGGAAGTCGAATTACGGGGTATTGAAGGGAAGCCGGGAAGGATAATAAGCTCTAATGTCATGAAAAAGCTTCTAAATAAAGAACAACGAGGCGTAATTGCACAATTATGCTCACTAGAAGTTTCAACATCAAAATCATCTATTTCTGCAGATCTCCAACAAGTCTTGGACAATCATTCCAAGGTGTTTGAAACTCCCAAAGGACTCCCACCTATTCATGATCATGATCATGCTATTCATTTGATTCCAGGAAGTGTTCCTCCAAACATCGGGCCTTATAGATATCCTTACGTCCAAAAGAGTGAAATTGAACGTATGATTGCAGAAATGTTAGAGGCGGGTATAATTCAACCTAGTCAAAGTTCTTTCTCTACTCCTGTAGTATTGGTACACAAGAAGGATGGATCATGGTGAATGTGTCTGGATTATAGGGAGCTCGATAAGCTCACCATTAAAGAAAAATTTCCCATTCTGTGATTGATGAATTATTGGATGAATTACATGGAGCAATTTATTTTACCAAGTTGGATCTTCGTTCAGGATATCATCAAATTAGAATGAAGACTGAAGATATTCCAAAAACAGCATTTCGAACTCATGAGGGTCATTATGAATTTTTGGTCATGCCATTTGGCCTTACCAATGCACCTTCTACATTTCGAGGGTTGATGAATTCCATTTTCAAACCCTTCCTTAGAAAATTTGTGCTAGTATTTTTTGATGATATACTAATCTACAACAGGTCTTGGAAGGATCATGTTCAACATGTTGACAGGGTGCTCAAACTATTGGGGGAGAAACAATTATATGCAAAAACATCCAAATGTTTCTTTGGAGTACAAGAGGTGGAATATCTGGGTCATATTGTATCTCACGAGGGTGTTAAGGTAGACCCTAACAAAATTAAAGCCATTAAGGAATGGAAGGTCCCCACAACCATAAAGCAGTTGCGAGGATTCCTCGGGTTAACAGGGTATTATTGCAAGTTTGTTAGGAATTATGGGAGAATACCAGCACCTCTAACAACATTATTGAAGAAAGATGCATTTTCATGGACTCCTGAAGCAACTAAGGCCTTTGAACATCTTAAAGAGGCAATGTGCCTAGCACCGGTCTTAGCTACGCCAGACTTCACAAAAAACCTTTATTGTGGAATGTGATGCCTCAGGAAATGGAATTGGTGCAGTTTTAATGCAGGAAGGAAGACCCATTGCTTTTGAAAGTCGTCCAATCAAAGGAAAGTATTTACAGAAACCTATTTATGGGAAGGAAATGTTAGCAATACTACATGCACTAAAGAAATGGCGAACTTACCTAATGGGAAGACACTTCAAGGTAAAAACTGATCATGATAGTCTTAAACACTTTTTGGAACAAAGACTATCATCAGAAGAGCGGCAAAAATGGGTCACAAAGATGTTGGGTTATGACTTTGAAATAATCTACAAAAAAGGAAAGCTTAATGTTGTTGCAGATGCACTCTCAAGAAAGAATGAAGAGGTGGAAGCATTGCTTTGTGCCATTTCTATTATCCAACCAGATTGGATAACCGAGGCAAGAGATGAATGGAAGAAGGACAAAGATGTATGGACACTCATTCAAAAGTTGCAGCAAGATCCTAGTACATCTGATACATTTAGTTGGAAAAATGATTCCTTATGGTACAAAGATCGCTTATATCTTTGTAAGAATTCCCAACTAAAACGAAAGATTCTTCTGGAATTGCACACTTCTCCTTTAGGAGGACACTCGGGATTTTTAAAAACTTACCAAAGGGTGAAGAAAGAATTTTTTTGGGATGGCCTTAAATCTGATATTCAAAAGTTTGTGGCGGAATGTTTGGTTTGCCAGCAGAATAAAGTGGAAACAATTAAGACCCCGGGACTTCTACAACTTTTATCCATTCCAAGTCAACGTTGGGAGGAGATTTCAATGGATTTTATCACAGGTTTACCTAAGTCCGAAGGAAAGAGTGTCATCATGGTGGTAGTTGATAGACTTACCAAGTATGCACACTTTTGTACATTATCTCATCCATTTAAAGCAAGTACAGTTGCTACTACATTTATGGACAGAATCCAAAAGCTACATGGAAGCCCAAGGGTTATTGTGAGCGACAGAGATCCCATTTTTACTGGAAATTTTTGGACGGAGTTATTTTCTTGTTTGGGTACTCAATTAGCTCATGGCTCATCTTATCATCCTCAATCTGATGGTCAAACTGAGATAGTAAATAAATGTTTGGAAGGATATCTTCGTTGTTTTGTATCTGATAAACAAACACAATAGGTCAAGTGGTTACCTCTCACTGAATGGTGGTATAACACTTCCTTCCATACTGCAGCAAAAATGACCCCATTTATGGCACTTTATGGTTATCATCCACCATCCATCACATCATATTTAAGGGAAAATTCGAAGGTTCAAGCAGTGGAAGATCACATCGAGCATCAGCAAGAAGTTCTCCAACTCTTAAAGAATAACCTGAATTTGGCACAAAATCGAATGAAACAACAGGCAGATCAACATCGCAGCGAGAGAAGTTTTGATATAGGAGATTGGGTATTTTTACGGCTACAACCATATAAACAAATGTCCCTCGAGCAAGCTAAGAAGGATAATAAATTATCGCCAAAGTACTATGGTCCTTACAAGGTGTTGCAAAAGATTGGTACTATGGCATACAAATTGGAGCTTCCTGCTTCTTCGCGAGTACATCCGGTTTTCCATGTTTCATGCTTAAAGAAGGTTATAGGTGAAAATCTTCCAGTTCAAACAGTATTGCCAGAACTTGATGAGGAAGGGAAAATCATATTGGAACCAGAAGCGGTCATGGAAACAAGAACTCGACAACTACGGAATCGATCAATTTCAGAGTATCTCATCAAGTGGAAGAACTTACCCACTGAAGATTCTACATGGGAGGATGAGAATTTTATACGAAAGCACCCAGAGCTACTCAAGCATTGAGGACAACACTTTTTTGAAGGAGAGGGGCATGTTAGGTCCCTATATTACTAGTATAGTCCCTTATTGTTGTTAGTGTAACCCCCTTATTGTTATTATTGTACCTTGTAACCCCCATTTTGTTATTATTGTGCCCTTAAATTATTATTGTTAGGTCGGCTAGGATTACATTGTGGCCCACTAGGATTACATTATGGCCCCATGGACTCCTATATATAGAAAGGAGGTTTTGTGATTTGTATCATCCAAGAATTGTTCATTTATGTAATGTATTGGAGGTTTCCCCCTCGAAGTGGCTTATTTATAAGGCGTTGATATCTCTTTTCTTCTATTTTGGAGTGATTTACACAACATCCCCAGGCTAGGTGGTTTTCCTCGATGTTGTTGCAGCGATTTTAGAGGCATCAACATTTTTGGAGCTAGAAGGAGATCCAACTAGACTATGAATGACACCAAAGCCTAAGCCTAAAGGTCATCTAAAGATTCAACCCACCTCCAAATCTCCTACAACTTCAAGGTCACATTCAAAATCTCCTTCATCATGATCCGAAGTTTTTCAAACACCTTCAAAGTCTCCTAGCACAGTTCCAGTGGTAAATCCTCCATATTACACTCCAGAATCACCCGAAGTTCAAACTCTGATTAGAAAACTAGAGGATATTTCTATTTCAAAAGAGAATCTTTTGCAATCAAAGATTTCTGAAGGAAGTATAACTTCAATATATGAAGGTGTTGGTGTCTTGACTTGATCTCAAAGTGAAAAAATTGGAATAATCCCATTTTAATTTCCATTAAAACCTCACCGAAGAAATATTCATACATCAGAAACTCAGTCATCAACTAGTGAGATCATTTCATCATCTTCCCCACAAACTCCTTCATTTAATATTCTTCCCTTTCTTACTTCTTCCCAAACATCAACTTCCTCTATTCCTATCACTTCTACTCAGACAACTAGTGTTGTCACAAGCAGTACTATTTCAGGGGTAATTTCTTTCACCACAACGTCCACCTCTTCATCTACCACAACTCCTACTAATTCATCTACCTTTGGAACTACTACGTCTTCTTCTAATCCTCCCCCAGGACAAACCAACCCTCCTATAGGACAAAAAAATCCTACAGGTCAAACAATGGCAGCAAGACCATGGATAAACCTAGGAGTTGTTTAATTAGCAGTACCTCTTCATGACCTACCTAAGAACCCAAAAATATGGTTGCCTAAGTATAACCCTGATGATGGTCTTCCTCCTGAAGAACACCTCCATAATTTCATTCGAGACATGAACCTCAATGCAGTCTTTGATGAAGATTGTGTAGTAAGGTTGTTTTCTTATATTTTCTAATGATCAACAAGATCATGGTAATTTTCATTACCATCAGGCACTATAATTAACTGGGATATATTTTAAGAGCAATTTTTAACCAAATTCGATGATGATCGTACCACTGCAACTCTTATAGGCAATCTTTCCAATTTAAAAGCTAATTCAGAAGAAAAGATCAAAGGTTTTAACTCTCAATTTAATAATCTACTAAACAAGATCCCAACCACATCCAAGCCTGGTGTTGATGTACAGATCAAATGGTACATCTCCTCTCTTCCTTCTAATATTTCTATTTTTGTAGATAGAGCTAATGAGGCTACTTTGGTAGAAAATATGAAAGAAGCCCTGTCGGTCGAAAAAAGGATAATCGTGTTAGAAAATAAAACTACTCAAGAAGACAAAACATACAAAAAGGTTACATCTAAGGATGAACCAAAGAAGAAAACACCTAAGGATCCTTTCGATTTTGAAGGTTTGCAAAAAGTCTTTAAGACTATGTCAAATGAAATGGTAGAAATCAAGAAACTGGTAGCTGAGACTTCTTCTAAAAATCCTTTTAGATCTTTCAAGAAAACTCAAACAACAAATCTGAAACCTCCAAATACAATCTCTAATGTTGAATCTAATGAGGATGAAGATGCGAATGAAACAACATTGTCTGCAGATGAATCTCAAGATGAATAACTGGTTGAAGTACATGGATTATGGGATTTCATCCTCCCTACATTTGACAATGAAGATGATCACAAAGCCTTACCAGCTGGCACCAGAAGCAAAAGTCTTGTTGATTCACCACAATCAGTCTATAAATAGAAAACATCAACTCTTTTTGCTAAATACAAAACTGTCAGCAAGAAGTCTCCTTCTACATCTTCTCAAGCAACACCTTCTTCATCAAACTCCCCATCTACATCAAAAACCTTGGTAGTGTCAGACACCATTGAATACAACATAGTGGAAGATATGAAGAAAGTTAAAGCGAACATCTCTATCTATGAAGTGAGAAATTTCGAACAACAACAAATTTTTTTACTAAACGAATTAAATATAGTACATGCTTCCCCTTTACGTGTTGTTGTCACATCCAACGCTTCAAAAGGAGTAGGTAAGTCGCCGATGAATTCATCAGAAAAGACTGATTCCTTAGATGCCATTTTAATTGGATATAGATCCAATTCACATACTCCTCCTTTAAGTCAAGACATAATGAAAGAGAAGATTTTGATTTAATCAAGCAAGCTATCATAAATGCTCCCTTTCTAACTACTCCAATTTTTTCTAATCAATTTATTTTATACACATTCACTTCTAAAACATCTTATGCTCCAGTTCTAACACAAGTTAATGATCAAAAAATTGAAGCACCCATATCCTTCTTCAATTCAAATTTTCAAGGTGCCAAACTAAATTATTCATATGTGGAGAAACAAGTTTTTGTTGTTTACAAATATTTAAAGCATTTCAGGATTTTTCTCCTAAAGACACATACCAAGGTAATAGTTCCATTTCCAATAGTAAGGCGGTTGCTTGTGCAAAAGGAATTAGAAGAAAAAAGGGAAAACTGGGTTACAACTATGCAGGAATATGATTATTGATATTAGACCAGATAAAATTGTCAGAGGACAAGGTTTTTGCAGATTGCTGACTGGAGCATCCAATATACCAGATGATGAGGATTCAAGTAATATTGTACACATTTATGAGGTAAGCTTGATTGAATATGAATCCCAATATGTTGATCTTATCTTATATTTAAAAAGTGGATATGCTCCTACTGAACTCAACCATAAAACGAAAAGAGCTTTAATATTAAAATCTACTCAATATTAGATCATTAATGATGTATTGTTCAAAAAAAACTATGACTCTATATTATTAAGATGCCCTGAAAATTCTAAAGCACAAAAGGTTTTGCTAGAACTCCATGATGGACCTGCAAGTGGACATTTCAAAGGAGATACCACCGCACACAAAGTCCTTCATGCACGGTATTATTGGCCAACCTTGTTCAAAGTTGCTCATGCATATGTAAGGAGATGCAAAATATGTCAAATTGTCGCTGGGAGACAAAGAAAGACAACCTTACCTCTACAACCGGTCAACATTGAATAACCCTTTCAACACATCATAGGTGAGAATGTTCTTAACTGTTCCAAACATCATAAGTACATTCTTACTGCAACAAACTATTTTACTAAGTGGGTGGAGGCCATTCCACTAAAGGTAGCCAATTTTTATGCCATTATTGAATTCATATATCAATTCATTATTACCAGGTTTGGCTTGCCAAATGCACTCATGTTTGACAATGCATCTTACTTTTCAGGTAATAAAATTACTAAATTTTCTCTTAAGAGAGGTTTTAAGCTCAAATATTATGCTAATTACTATCCCCAAGGGAATGGTCTAGCATAATCAACCAATAAAAACCTCATAAGGATTATAAAAATAGCTGTTGATTAGAGCCAAAATAATTGGCATAAATATTTAACACTTGCTCTATGGGTTGAGTGAATAACCCAGAAGACCTTTATATGCACTTCTCCCTTCAATCTAGTATATGGGAAAAATGTTTTCATTCCTTCAAATCTAGCCCTTCCCTCACTAGTCCAATTCATTGAAGAAATACCTTCATCTTCTTTATAGCTAAGAATGTCCCAAATCCTTGAATTAGAAGAAGAAAGGGAAAAAGACAAACTTATACATGCTTGACATCAACAGATTGTCAAATCTTCTTTTGATACAAGTTCTGTTGCCAAAAAATCTTTTTAAGTTGGAGACCCTATTCTTAAGTGGGACAAGGCACATGAGGAAAAAGGTAAGCATACCAAATTCCATAGAATGTGGCTTGGACAATTTCAAATTTCTGAACAAGTAGGCCCATCAACCTTCATATCGCAATATCTACAAGGGAATAGAGATTCTCTTCTGGTCAATGGGCTTATTTTGAAAAAAATCTTTTCTTAGAAGATCATTTCTTTTAATGTAATATAGTTGTTTTTGCATGTTTAGGTTAATAAAAAAAAAATGTTAGATAACATAATTTTGGTTTTTTATCAACATCTCTGAATCATTTTATAACTTTTCATCTTGAAGAATGTGAATTTTTAAAGAAATGATTACAAACTTGAAAAGGTGGATAATTATCATACAACTCTGATTTTTTTTTTCATTGAAATTGTAAATTCTTTCAAACCTCAAACTTTACAAAGTCTTTTCACCTTATTATCAGTTAGAAAAGGTTCACTTTTACAAAGTAAAGACTATTTGCTACTAAGCATCTTTAAGTCTAAATTGTCATCCAAAACTCTTGAGTCAATGATTCTCCCCATCCATTAATTATACTTTTTTTTTTCTCTTTTTAGAGTGTAATTCAAAAAAATATAAAAATTAAAAGATAGGAGGTCTCATCATGAGCCTGCTTACCATGATCATAGGAAAATAATAGGCTGACATTACCACTACGACATATCAAACCAGGGTAATGGCTTATCATTATTTTTAACCATAAGACAAGGGGTATCATCACGAAGCGAGCTTGTTTAGTCCCATTACAACCAATGAATGGCATTGTCACTATCTAGCCACCAAACTAGGACAATGGATTTTTAAGAATAAAAAATGAAATAAAACATTAAAAAAGCAAAGTGTGTATATATATATATATATATATATATATATATATATATATATATATATTATTGAATTTATCTCTAAATATTGCAATGATAAATGGATGGAATATTGTATCGTTGATGGTTAAAAGGTAACCATGTCAAGGCTATGAATGTCTGCTAGCAGCAATGGCTCTACATATGACAAAATGAGTATATCAAAAGGCTAAGTCGCAAAAAGCCCCTTGCTTTACCTCGTTAATTGTTTAATGACTCATCTAGGGAAATAAATATTTTCATTTGTAAAAGGTTTTTAAAGGATCATAATAAGATGATTTTTGTATAAATGAGAGTAATTTTACTTATCCAAATATTTCGAAAAAAGTTTTCATTTCCTTAATTATTCTTACTTATTTAAAGTTTCAGAAATCTCAATTTTATTTATTTATAAATAAAAAATAATTGGTCCTTCCAATGAATCGCCAATTGTTGTGCTAGTCAACAACCCCCATTATTTGTGAATAGATGCCTTAGAAAATAATGGGGACCCTTTTAAATTTTTTTAGATTAAGACAATAAAACTCTTTGTGACTTATAAAGATAGAATGAGAATTTGAAAAATAAAAAATCATGTTTTGTTGGCTAAAGACTTAGGCAGAAAACCCAAATAAGCCTTTATTGAAAATCGCAAACGCAACACGTAGCATATAAGTCCTTCCATAAACAATGTACGATGCAATATCGCCAAAAAGCATAAAAGGCGCAAAAAGTCTTTCTAAAGAGAAAAAGTGATGAAAGCCGAAAACGTGATAACAAAGGAAAAAGGCCCCCGACAAAGTTATATTTCATAACAAGCGATTAGCAGGACTCGCCCTTCTCCACGTCACAAATCACAATCGCAAAATCACAATTCCTTCCGCTACCATGCACTCAGCCCGTTTTCATTTCCCCGATGTGATATATCGCATCGCACTTTCACCAAGTATCATTTCTCTTTTGCCATCCATATTTGCCAAGATTGCGATTGCGATGCGATATCACATTGCAAATCATTCATCATTCTTCCCCCCGCTAACGTTCCAAAGCGTTAAAACTTTTGTTAAATGAATTCAAACTCATTCTTTAAAAAGGGAAAATATTGATCGCAAATATGCAAAACAAGCGCGCTCTATGTTTTAGAGACTTGACACACATATGAAATTGCGATGCAGGATGTTTTAATTTAAAATGCTTAAGTGTCCATTCATGCACGTGAACTCACATTTTTCATAAATGCACAACCATAATGGTATGACAACTTTGAGCCTCCAAATGTTGGTGGATTAATTATTGTTTTGTGATTTCTCCACATGAAACACTATATTCGCCATCATTTTAGTTTTATTGCAAAATCACTCCCTCATTTCAAATATTTTTTTCACTCCCTGTTCTTCCTATTTGCAGGCTAGCCTAGAAAAAATAATTCCTCTAAGATGTCTAAATCTGCAAAGAAATCAAAGAAACCTATGGCTCCTCCAAATCCTACACCTCCCGCTGCAGAACTGACAAAGATGCCTCCCTTATTTTTAGATACTACATGTGCTACAGAAAGCGGTTCTTATTCCTGGGAATTGATGTATGGGATTTTTAAAGATGAAAAACCCCGCATAATTATAAAAAAAAAACTACAATGGAATCCCCTAATACCTTAGAACCTACTATTTCTGATGTAGCCAACTCTTTTCTTCACTGAATTGCTACGTGCCCTAAGATTTTACCATATACAAATATGGTAAAATGGATAATTGATAATCTTAACATTTGCGATAGAACATTTATGAATACAAAAATCACAGTGATAGGGCCATTCAAGGCAGAGGATTTAAAGAAAATATACTATATACCTGACTCGCAGAAGATTTATGAAGATTTCCTCACACAATTTGCAAAGGAAAACAAGTTGCAGTCAGACCCTATAAAGCAATGGAGGAATAACCCCAGCAAGCACAAGCATGATGAAAAGGGTATGTATTCCACTACCTGTCTCGCTAGTCCCTACTGTTATATCTCTGCTACGATATGTAGAATTCTTACACGTCATTTTGTCACCATGACATTTGACTGTCATTATGGATCTATCACCATATATATCATGTTCCCTTATAAGTCAAAAACATTCATGTTCCTGAACCAAGTCTTGGAAACTCGAGAAAATCTCTTTAAAACCTTTAGAATATTACATGTGCGCTTTTTGTTACCATTGCCTACGCATGCACTGATACTTCTTCTATTAGCCGCAGCGATCGCCACTCTGTTAGCCAATAAAAACTGCGCACCCCCCATAAAAAAGAAGTAAACACAAAAAGGCAACTTCTAGAAGCCTAGTTGGTCGAATATTCTCCCGATTAGAAGCCTCTAGAGTCGCACTAGTTCGAGCTATATCCCTCTACTCATGGAGCTTATCCCTTGGCTAAAGGAACACTAATCCCTTCATTGAAGGATCTCATCCCTTTCTTGATGGATCTAAAACCTCCACAATATCTCTATATATTGTGTTGAAGCTTCAGGTTTGAGGGTAGTTCATAGTAAATTCTAAAATGGAGAGAGTTCATAGGTTCTGAATTGGTAGTTGTTGGTTGTACATTGAATATCATACCTTTGTGCACAAGACTTCTTGTTGGTCATTCTAGAGAGGAAGGCTTGTTAAACCAAGGATATGATTGCACAGACACACGGGAGAAATATGTACAACATCAAGGTTCAGGTTGTAAGATTACTCTTTTTTATTCCTGATAATACATATGGATCTCTTTTTCTCATTGTCTTGTTTCTGAATTCATTGAAATGATGTCAATACTTTGACTCCTTGATCACTAAGTTGAACTGGTATTTATGATTATTATATAGTGCAAGTGCTTTGATCCTTTGCATTGTTTGTGATTGCAGGTTCTTCTCAACATTGAAGGATTACTTTGGAGTGAAAGGAAAAAGGCTACATTAAACATCTTGATTGAAAGTTAGGTGCATAACCTCCTCATCTCTAAATTATTATAATCTAAAATGTTAATAGTTTAGATAAATAGGCATTCAAATGGTTGTTTGTTTCTAGTTACATGTTGGGGTACTAGGGAGATCACTCTTGTCCGCAAGAGGGATTAATCCACAAAATAAGTTGGCGACTCCTCTCAGGAAGACAAGTTTAGTTTTCCCTTGATTTTGTTTGGCTTGACATTCTAACTTTCCTAGTTTGACTTTTCTGAGTGTGGTTGGGTATATAAACTTTTAGATTCTCTGAACTAGAAATCCTTAAATTTTGCTTTCTCCAACTTTTCTCTACCCTATGCCATTTTTTGTGGAAATCAGAGCGGCAACCTGCGCAAATTTCCAGTATATTTCAATGCACATGCACACTGGTTTACACTAAAAATCTGTGCAGCCCCTAGGAAATTTTGAAAAAATTAAGGTTTTATCTTCCAGAGTCAGATAACCAATTTCTTAAGGTTTAACCTAATATATACCAACTCTCTAAGTCTATCTATGAACTATTCCTTAACACCTTAGAGTCTATTTTGATAAATCGTCCTTTTTGCATAATTAAGTTAGGGTTTTCCCTGGGTTTACATATTTCTCTTTTTGCAAAATAGATTCATTGCCAAATATCATTGGTTTTTGTTATTTCCTTCTTGAGCCACCAGGATTCTTGCCAACCTTACTTATTTGAGTATTTGTTTCTTACTCGATTGCAAAAAGGAAAAACTTCTAGATTACCGAAGTCTGATTTGTCTCAAACTAGTCTTTTATGTTTTCATTTCTTCTTGTTCAGGTGGAAAACATTTTCGTTTGCTTTCAACTAAGAGAAATCATTAAAAGACACTCATAGGTATCTTAGTTAGGATTGTTAGTTAAGATCTTTGATTTTGTTTGAAGTTTTTACACTTTTTAGGGTTTTTATAAGTTTCTTTCCTTTTGAGATTTGTTTCTTCATCAAATTGTAGTTTTTGGCTCTGTAATCAACGAAATTTATCATCACAAAAGAGATATTGGTCATGCTTGGAAATGAAATTGTTTTCTTGATGAAAAATAAACCTTATATGAAGTTTTAGGAAGCTTGTACTTTTTCAGTCCAAAAGTCCTTCAACTTTCTCTTAAATAGAAATTCATCAAAATAAAGAGTTGCATTTCCATATTGATGCATTTGGAGTATTATGAGTCAGGTCACAATATCATCAAGTTTCATCTCCATACCCCTCTACAGAAATAACATCCAAATCAATACAACGCTTAATAAAATTGATCTATATATTTTTTACATTTTCTAGGGCTCATTTCACCAATTTAGCTTAGGTATAGTGCTTTGGAATAGGTTGTAATTAATGTTCCAAAGAAAATAAGAAAAAAAGTAGAATATTTTGGTAGGGAAATCCAATTGTTGCATTTGTGCTCTGGGAATCTCTTCTTAAAAGAGTCAAGCATGAGGTCATGCCAGACCTAGTGAGGTAATCGTACCTACTTCATTGGCGGAGATAGAAGATGTGTACATAATACAAATGGTAAACCTTGGATTAACTGTTGTCGAGGAGCCTCAGATCACTTGTTAGAAAACCTAGGATTTACCATGTCGGAGCTTTCAAGGGGATTGATCTTTGATACTCTACCCTTGCAAGTATCTCGAACTACAGACTGTTCCCCCAGGTTCAATTGTCTCATTTGGTGACCTTAGTGGCCATAATATTTTAGGCTTTTTCCCAAGGTGACGGTGGAGGGAAGGTCCCACTGTACCCGGAGCAGAGGTTGACTAGACTCACTTGGACTTTCCAAAGGGTACTCTTCACTTCGAGATGGCATAGTGAAGTTACTTGCACCAGACTGTTTCATTAAGCATGTTTTCAGGGTAACTATTCCAACCACCAATTTTCCACATTAATCTCCGCAACATTGGATTTCATCACCAACTAGTGTTTTTATTGTGGAAACATATTGTTTGTGTGTGGTTTGCCTCTTAGATTTTGTAGGCGCGTGTTTATTTATTTTTCTTTTTAGAGGCCTTAGGTGTATTCTTTTGAATTTTTATTTTTTTTTAATTTCGTGGGTTAAAAATGATTAACCGTGGTTGAATTACCGAGACATTCACGTAGAATGCAAGGGAAACCCCCTGAATATACACCCAGTCAATTGGAAAAAATCAAAACTGAAAGAGTTCAACTATTAGGAACTCAGTCTACTGACCAAGGAGAAACGTCCATTGTAATACATCTTGATTTTGAAATTAATCAACCTCGAATAACTGAAAACGATCAAGAACAACCAAAAATTTCCGAAGTAATTATAGTTGAATATGTTACAGGTGAGATGTTAGATACGCAACTCATTGAACTTGAAATATATGAGCCTAAGTCTTATTCCACTTTGTCTGAGTCACCTTTGGATCTCATAGCTCCGCCTCCTGGCCATCCTCGTTTACCTCGAGTGAAACTTCTCATCACTAAGAATATTCCTCGTGGCCTAATTAGTATTAAAGAGATATATGTTGTGGAAGAAGAGATTACACTTCCCTCTCGTCAAGCATATTTATATATAAGGTTTAGTGAATCGATTTACCCTTTCATTCCTTTTAGACTGGATCCTTGGTATCATCAATCTACTGATTTTCTACATAGATCTAGTTACACTCAATCACCACGTCGAATATCATTCTACTCTTTACCCGTAAATAGTAACATGGCTTCTCAAAGCATGTCTAATGAGTCATCTATATTTTCTTCTTCGCCTAAAACATTTTTGTATGGTGGTCCTTCTATTCCTGCTGGGTACCAGTCGCTTTCAAGAAATTTCTCAGGAGCATCTCTATTCTCCGAAACTTCTACCATGTCGACTGGTTTTTTTTTAGTCTACCACCGAACCTTTGACAACGGAACATGTTTATATGTTTTCTGGGAATATCCCTCAAGCTAGCTCACAAGCTGGCTATATAGCGCCTGGGAGGCAGCAACCTCTCCAAGGACAAAATCCTCTCCAAGGGAAACAATCTTTTCAAGGGCAACACCTTTTTCAAGAGCAATCGTATTTTCAAGGAGGACAACCTTTTACTGGAACCTATCCCCCGGTTGTAGGGCAAAATATTCCTGTAAATTATCAAACTTAATTTTCAATGCCTTAAACTGGTTATGGTCAACCTTATGCATCACAACCTTCAATGTGAACTCCTTACCCAGGGATAAATACTATGTGGAACCCTTTGTTTACGCAATGGTATTTTCAACCTACATTGCAAGTACCTTATAGTCAACCTGTTTAGCCGGCTGGACAATTTGGTTTTACCCAAGTCCGACAGCCTGTTCATGGTGCACTTCAAATTACCCCACATGTATTTGTGCCAAGTAGTCAGCAAGCTGACCTAAGTACTCCTAGTACTCCTATCCGTTATGATGTGCAAACTTATGTTCAACAACCAAGTACACCTATCCCAGGAGTTTCTCGTGTCCCTATTCCTACGACCCTTCAAATACCTGTGCCAAATTTTACACAGGCGATTCCTCGTATTACTACTCATTAAACTGGACCTACAGTTCAATCTATTCCTCAAACCTCTGTAGGACAACCTAGTGCAACAACGGTTCAAATAAGTCTACCTTTTACAGATCAAACCTTTCAAGGACAACCCTTTGTTGGTCAATCTATTCAAGGGAAATATTTTACAGGACCAACTATTCAAGGCCAACCTTCAGCACGCCAATATTTTCAAGATCTGTTTGTTCAAAGTCAACCATTTCAAGCTCAATTACAATATGGACAAATGGGACAAAATCTAGTTTACCAGAGCCAACCATACCTTGGTTATACATTTCAGATACCATCTCAACCTCAACTTGGTATGTCTAACCCTTTATACCCTGGAGGTATACCAATTCCAACTGCTCAAGCTATCCCAGGTTTTCTAGGATATCCTCCTCCAGGTACTGGCATTGTCACTGACAGGGTCCATTGATTTGGCCGATTGGCTAGCCAAATGACGATGTAACATCAAACCAAGCTTTGGAGCCCGAAGGACCTAGCCTTCTTGGACTCGGAGGGGGCTCGAGCTCTCTCTATAAGTGTAAAAGATGTCGGTGTGTTTACTTGCGATATTATGATATTAGGCTAGTTATGAAGTGTGTTTTTTGGTTTTTTAGTTTTTAAGTTTGTGAGGGATGAAACTGATCAAATACATAAACTGGATGACAAGATGTAGATAAATTGGGCTATGGGGTCAAACAGATCAAGGAAGCTAATGAGGCGATGATGTAAAGCTGCTGTAGGGCCGATTTGATTCACAATAGAAGGGATCTCTGGGCAAAATGGATTAAATGAACAATAAGTTGGTGAAAGACAATGGATTTCAAGTGCAAACTAGTTAATAGCAGACATAAACATGTAATAGCAAGCCATTAATCATGCTAGGAATAACTATAAGCTAATCAATACATAGAAATCAAACATTCCAACCATACATAGAGGTATAAGACCCTCTAACTTCGGGAAAAGGCTATCAGACTTTGGGGAAAACACATGAGACAAACTAACAACTCATAAACTATGCCGGAACGCCTAAACATAGTCTCTAAGTCATTGGGCACTTGGAAAAATAAGTTTTCATAGTTTTAGGCAAAGGGCTAGATCGGGACTAGGCCTCCTTGGTTCAACAAGATGATCAACAAATCAGTCAAAGAGAAAATTTTATGGACAGAACTATGGGCAGCTTGTAGGTAGGTAGGGCAAACCATACATCTACTTAACATACATAGAACTGATGAATAAAACTTAGCAACAATACCTTAGGTTACTAAAGAGCAGCTAAGAATTCTTTAGCATAACTAAGGGAGAAGAAAACATCAAGCTATGAAGATTCAGGGATTTTGAGGTGCCTCCATGGGCATAAAGAGCAGCTAAGAATTATTTAGCATAACTAAGGGAGAAGAAAACATCAAGCTATGAAGATTCGTGGATTTTGAGGTGCCTCCATGGGCATGTCTCAAAATCAATCTTTACTGATCTATAGCAGCAAGAAAAATGAAATATGAGTGAAAACTAGAAGACAAAACACATTAAGAAGCACTATACCATTCTACCATGTCAAGGAATCCATCAACAAGCCTTCAACATTCCTCAAAAGCATCCAAGAGGCAATCCAAACATCATAACTCAAGTGTATTCTTCAAAGCTCATATGACCAATGCATTAATTATTCTCTCAAGTTCAGCCTCCTCTTTACAATGAGAACCATGGGATAAATAGGCTAGAAGGAGGAAAACCTCATGGAGCAACTAGCTATCCCATTGGCCAAGTCAAAATATCTAAACTTGTCCTTGAGGCTTTGCAAAGCCCAAGGCACAAAATATCCCATAAAATATCTAAAAAACTGTTAAAAACGGAAATTATATTGACTTTACATGATTTCCCCATGATAAAAATAGCTTAACGCACATTTGGGAAAAGCAGATTTTTGGAGTTCAAAAATTACAAAAATACTTCATATTTATGCCTGAAAAAGGTCCCCTAACTTGCTGGATGCAAATGGAAGCCTTCCCGATGTCGAAATGAGGCTCATGATGGCTCGTTGGAAATCTCTCTGTGTCTGCTTTCCAATGCAAGTGGAATCACCTCAATCTGATCTCTGAAAGTCCCTCAAAACTGTACCTGTGTGCAAAAACCCAGAAAATAGCAGGCTGCTGATATGGCGGGCAGAATGTGCAAAATGAGGCTGTTTTTCGCCAATTTGGAGGGGCGAATGATCTTCAAATGCCCTGAAAATCGCTGGATACCTGCTCATGGAATTATGGAATCCATTGGGATCTTCCTCCTCCCTTGACAACTCATCAAACTGAAATGGCGCATTTATGAGTTTTTGGCGAAAAACCCCAAAAATGCCAAAAAACAAAAAGTTTTCAAAACAGGCCCAAAATTGGCATGCATGACCCTCAAAGGTCCATAGAGACATGCTCCGAAGATGAAGCCAAAATATCGAGGGCTGATGTGCTTTTTGCTTCTTTCCGTGCTAGGCGCCTCTCCTTTAATTTCTTCAATTTTTCTTGTGCTACCTTCAATTTTCGCCTGGCAAACTGATTTAGCTTCTGAAAGTGAAGAGTCCTTTTTCTCTGTAGCTCAAGATCCCTGTTTGCCTTCTCAAGCTTTGTTTCCAAATGCTGGTTAGCCCTCTCAAGCCATGCTTCCTTGTTTTCCTCAATTTCCTGCTCAAGGAGGGCAGTGAGAGGAAAGGCTTCGAAATGAGCTTGTTCTTCTGCTCTCTGTTTCTCCAAGGCTCTTCTAAGCCCGATGGTCCTAGGCCTCTTTCACCTAGTCTGGTCTTCTTCCTCTTCATCATCAAACTCGCCAATGATCTCTTCAATTCTTACTTGTGCCTTTTCTGCCTCTTTCTTATACTTGATTGCTCTTGCTTCATGGATAGCTGCATGAAACTTCATTTGTTTGTTTTCAACCTCCAAGAAATGGTTGAAATTCCTCGCCCTTTGAAGATCTTCTTGTAACACCTCAATTTTCCCTTCTTTGTGAATGAGGAGGTTTTCAAGGATGCGTGCCTCATTATCACTGTCATCGCTTGGGATAGGGATGACAGCTGATTTACCTCTATGCTTGGCACTTCCTCCAACTGCACCTTTTCCTTTGAAGGCCAATCTAGCGCTCTTTCTCCTTGGCAAGCTAGAAGTTGTCTTTTTGGGCAATTTCCTCTTTTTAGGAACAGTTTTGGTCACTGTCAAGGAGGCAGCTTCAGCTTGCTGTCCTCCCTCAACATCCTGTCCAACTTGTGGCTCAAAAGATGCTTCAATTGTTTGCTCAACATGCTGCTCTTCCATCTCTGTCTGCTGTTGTTCCTCTTCCTGTACTTGCTGCTGTTCATCAACCTCTAGCTGCTGTCCCTCTTCCTGAATTTGCTGCTGTTCATCAACCTCTAGCTGCTGTCCACTGATTTCCAACTGCTGCTGTCCCTCAAAATCTGGCTGCTGCTGCTCATCATCCTCCTTTTCTCCCTGTGGCTCACTGCCCTCTCCTTCTCCTTGTTTACTTGGCTGCCCAGTGATCATCTTGAGCTTTTTAGGGGTAGGCCTACTAGATAAAGGCACTGGGCGATGGACAGGCTGAGTAGGAGACACATGAACAGGAGGGACAGTGGCGAAATCGGCATGGCTAATGAATGAATCCCATGAAACTCCTTTCTTCTCCAGATGGTGTAAGAAGATGATTTTGATCAAGGAATGGTGAAAGAGAGAAGGGATTTGCTGAGGTGGAGCTTTCTTTTGGACAGTAGATGCCATTTTCTCTATGCTTTTGGACAAAAAGTATGGAAGGTTTAAATGCCTGCTCCTGGTAAAATGCATCAACAAGCGAACATGATAGGAAAATATTTGGCTAAACCTCCCTTCACAAGTGAAATATCTCATTATGGCCTTCATCAGTGGAGCATAACTGTCAAGAAGATAGGAGAAAGGAAAAATAGCAGTGATGGTCTCCCTATGTTCCCGCTTGATGAAAGGTTTATAATCCTCCAAATCAAGATGCGCTTGTTTAAACCACTTCTCACCATGATACGGGATCTTGGTAGCTTTGGATACATACCTTGGAGAGATTTTGAAGTCAAGACCTGCTAACTGGAAGTGTTTGTCTTTGAATCTCAAAGCGCACAAATGTGTAAGTGGTGAGAAACTCTTGACTTCCTCTATCCTCTGACAGAAATCAAGACAGCCTACTTCATGGAAATTGAAAAGTACTGAGGGATGAGCATTGATTTCTTCTATGGAGATAGGCTCATATCTCTTATGTTGTTCGCCTTTGTGATCTCGTTTTGGAGGCATCCTGACTTTGAAACAAGCTTTGGAAGAGGAAAATTGCCTTCACTATATGAGAAATGCTCTGCTGGTTTGAAACAGGCCACCAGACTGTTTGGACAGATATGGTCACTGTGGTTTGGATGAAATGAAACAATGCTTCCTTGAATAAGCTCCTCTGCACTTCCTAAGAAATGCTCCTTCAATTTCGGATACAATTCAAATTTCAGGTAACCTTTTTAAGAATGGGACCATGTGTAAGAAACTCGTTTTGTAGATTCTTCCAGGCACAGTCTTGAATAATCACCTCTCTTGTGATTTTGTTAGAGGCCAGCTCACACTTGTATTTGTGTCTTCAAAACCAAATTTCAAAAATTAAAACCCTGTTCTTCAGATCATCCACCTTGAAAATGCTTCTGTCAACATGTTTCTCTGGCTTCAATGTAAACTTGATTATCAACAAATGCCCAATCACCAACAAACCCGCTTCTAGAAATGGCCTTGTTTCACCTTCGTAAAAACTCGTTCAACAATCTTCGTAATGATACAATGTAGTGCAATGAAAAAAGTTGCGTACTTAGTTTAGGTGTAAAATCAACAGCATTGTGCTGGTTTAGGAAAACAAATCTTCGCTTTGTGAGTTTAAAAAGTCCACCAACACATCTATACTCCCTTGCCTTTGATGTCAAATCCAACATCAACAACCTCTCGTCTTTCACTAGCCGTTTATCTTTTTGTATCTCTCACAACCAAATACTTAACATGATACAATATGGTTTCTAGGAAAGTGCGTACTCAAGTTGGATGTATATAACTAATGGCATGGTTTTATTATAGGAAAACACCCTCTTTTGCTTGTGAGTTTAAGAGAGCCACCCAAATACCTGTACCCCTGTTTTAATACCAAATTTCAAACACTAAAAACTCTGTTCTTCAGAAAATGACTCTGCACCTTTGGAAAGTTTTGAGAAATACAATACCACTTTGGTATCTCTGCCTCCAAAGTTTAGAAACTCATCCACGAACTATGCTTCTCAATGAAACATTTACTCTTAGAGTCTCTTTGTCAATCAGTTTTTCAACATGATAATGAGGTGAAGAAAGAGGGCAAACCTAGGTTAACAATACACAGTGCTTTATGAGAGACACTTTTCTTGTGAAGTTTTAAGAAATCACTTGTATACCTCTGCCTTCAAAGTTCGTACGACCACCAACAAACTCGCCCTCTAGAAAATGGCCTATCCACCCTTAGAAATTCTCTCGTCAATAAACCTACAGCAGTGAAATCTAGTGAAATAGGAGGGGCAGCTTGTTACAAAGGAGTGCTTGCAAGATAGGCAACAGTCACTCTGCTCTTGAAACCTATGCTGTCAATAAATCCAATGATTTGAAAACGATACAAACTGGTTCTCAACCACAAAACCCCGTATTTCAATCACCTCATCTCACTGTGTAGGAAAACTGCTTTTGTTTTTAGCAAAAATAGCAAGGTCCGGGATTTTCAAACAGTTTTGTCACTTATCAACATCTTGCACATGATGGGAGTTCATAAAAATACCTCGAATTTGATGGATGCTCGCTTGAGAGGATGCAAGAAACCCTGGATAGCTTGGAAAAGACGCGCGGCAACCTCTGGAGAAAACCCGTCGCGCAAAAAGAAATGTGTCGGGTCGGCCTGTCGTGTGGTCGGGCGGCCACCTACAGGCACGTCGCGCCGACGAAGGAAGCCTTTGCAAAAATCTGCCCAGGCACGTCGCGCCGCCCTCTCGAGTGCCCCCCCGACCCCGCCCAACTTTCTTGCTTGTTTGATGTTGGATGCGAATGGACTCTTCTTCAGATTTTTGAAAATGAAAATTTACACCATAATTACCTTTTGCTGCTATATCACCACAACTTTCCAACGGTCACTTACCCTTTCGGAATTAACATTAATTTTTAACTCTGTTTGTTTTTTCAAACAGTGGGTTTGTGATTTGCATATATATATCGCCCTTTAACCCCGAGCTCTGAACTTTGATCAATTTAAGTCGACCAACACCACCACTTCTGCTACGGTGTTTCAATAACACAGGTGATTTGTCATTTTTGCTTTGACAACTCCTTCATTTTTTACCTATAGTGGGTTTTCAAATCTCTGTTTATAGGTGTAGCATACAGTACTCTTTTTCCCTCAAAATAAAGGTTGTGCTCTCTTCCTTTTAAACTATCCAACAATGATCACAGGCTAAAAAACCTTTGGAACACAGTGAAAAATAACTTTAAAGGGGAAATCTTCGTGACAAAGTTTTTAAAAGGTCTTGTCCTGTGTCCCTTTTCCATACAAACATCCCGTGCTACATCTCGCCCTCCGGAATGGTAACAAGTGGTTTGTTATAAGACATAAATGTTTATAATTTATCAAAACAAATTCCTTCTGCCTAATCATAAGATCATATACCCGTTTGCCTCCCCATCTGAAAAGACAAGCTTGTAGAATATGAAAACAAGGCTTTTTGATACACAGTCCTTATTTTGTTCTGATCAGTGTGTTAAACCCTTTTTGTCAATAGCACCATTTCATGACTGAACTATGTTCACTGTTTCCCTCTCTTGGTGATTGTTAGCAAGGAAGGGCTATTTCATAATGCACCAAAAATATTTGAAAAACTGTAAACACCATTTCTTGAAAGGCGCCTCTTTGGACCTTTGATACATGATATTGTTTTGCTGCTTGACCCTTTTCTCAAGGAGAAAGTATTCTTTTTGGTATCAGTGGCACACATATATTCAATATTGTCTCTTTCCTACTGTAGGTATAGCCTGACAGATAGTTCTTTAAAATAGGAGTACCAATACCTTTACATTATCAGCACTGTCTTTCATCTGTGTCATGACCTTGATTCAGTTTTTGGTACCCTTCCACTGCTTTCTTATATCAATTAGTTTCAGCAACCTGTAGTAGCTTTGGCCCTCTACTCATGCATGGAGGAGGCTCTTCATCAGATAAGGTGTCCCGAGGTTTTTAAACAATTATTTTTGAGACAGCCTTTTTCTGAAGGTGATGGTAAATAAACTACTTGGAAAACATCAGTCTTAGCACCTTCTCTTGCAAGCATCATTGTGTGTCAGTAGGAAACCTAGCCAGAGTAATATTGTCTCCCTGCAGTGTCCTAAGGGTGATTTAGATATGGGGCTTGTTCATCTTATGATTGATTTACTTGACAAATAGCCTTTGTGACTATGAAGGTCAGTGCTTTCTTGAAAAACCAAGAACTTTCTCTTGCCTGTGTAATGACATTGGTTATCATCTGTTCTATTTGATCTTGAACAAAAAATTGTGCCTCTTATGATTTGGGATTTTATCGATGACAGTCCTTCCTCTTCTCAACAATTCAAATGATTTGTAAGTTTGAAATGAGCTCCTTTATCAGACCAAACCCCCTTTTCTTTGGGCTAGCATATTTCCACCATATTCCTGTTATTATCGCTAATTACATTCATGAAACCCGAAGATATTGTTTCATTGTTTCGTGCAGTGGCAACCAATTTCCGCAACTTTCGAGTCAACATCGCTCCGCCTACAGAGTGTAGGCGAAGGAGGCTTCAACCCTCTGCTTGTAAATGAAGGAGGTTATGGGCCTTGACAATTTACCATTTTGCTGAGACAGTGGCGACCCTTTCTTACTGTGATTTTCATGCCGGAAAGAGCTGTAAGGTCCTGATGAGTGACTTTTGTTTTGCAGCTTCATCTCAGGCTCATAATACATTTAGAAGCAGCTGTTCCTCTAACTGTAGATCAAGCATTTCCTCTTGAGATGAAGTTATATTTCCTGCCTTTGTAGAAACCATAGAACACTGTGAAAAACCTACTAGTCAGCTTGAGATTGGGCTTTATGCAGTGTTGAGACCTAAGGAATATGAGTGGCGCGACTTAAGGCTGTTTGTCAATTTCATTTGCAAATTAAGGGATCAGTCATGGTAGGTCTGCTGCAGATGGAGGCTTTTTTGGCTTTTTGATGATCGCCAAAGGTGAAAAGACCTAAACGCCACTTCCTAACATAGGGTAGACTTTTGAAACATATGTGGATTTGCCTTTTAAGGCTGATGGGCAGGTCAATAAGGCTGAAGCTAGACAGGATTGTGATATGAGGTTTTTGATGTTGCTAGGGGTGGACTGAATAGGTAGAAAGGCGAAAAAAGTTTTGGGAGGGTTTTCTGGATGACATATTGACATAAGGAAATCAGTTTCTAGAAAACTCAGCTGAAGATATAGCCATCACTAACATGTAAAAAATATTGATGGCTAACAGTGGCTCCATTTGGGGAGGGCAGCTCCTCGTCAGGAGGTGTCCAGAATTCAGTTTTTTTGGCTTATGAAGACCAGTGCCTTATCCATTGGCGCAAAATTTACCCTTCTCTTGATGTTATTTATGAAAAGTGTCAGCATGTTAAACATCAATGATACTTCTACCTACCCCACTATCTTCCTAACATTTTTTCTTCTGTTTGGCGCATTTGAACTAGCAGCCTTTTGACAATGCATATTTTTCTTTTTTGCAAAATGAAACTATCTATTTCTACTCTTATATCTGCCGGGAGTTCAGATTAAGCTGATGAACTCCTTCATTTCTCTACCTAAAACTAGATCGACTGTCAAGATTAAGCAGTTTGACAGGATTTCATTCTCTAATCTACAACATGAAATTCAAAAATGATCAAATCAGGATTAGGCAGTCTGATTTGTCATGCATTTGTGACATAAAAGACAAGCTGCACACAAATGTTATTCTGCAACAAAGGAAACTAGACAAGCAGGTTTAAGATGTACAATGTGTTTTTCATCCCTCGCTTCTCTCTTTTGGTTCTGTTTTTAGGCATGTGGAACCAGAATCTCTCCCTAATCTAAGCTCTGTGATAAGTCAATCTTACACAATGTTGACTATCTTGGCACTCACTAACTTATCAGCAAATAAATTTAAACATGCTCAGCCATGATTAGGCTAGATAACTGAACAAGACATTGAAGTACTAGTAGCGGCATTTAGACTTGCTTGCTTTCCGAAAGACTATTTTTTGGAACATGGGGCCTTTGTTCTATCTTCACTTGCCCTCTTTTCTGCTTTTTACTGTTTTTGACTTTCCTATCTTTTACTGTTTTTGATTTTTCTATTTTTTTAATATTTCAAACAATGGTATGTACAATGACTGAAAGTGTTTCAAACTCAAAAATCTTGGAAATGACGGAATTTCAGCATCTTATCCTCGTAAGGATCTCTTCTCACCCTTGGCCCACTTAACTCTTGAAAAGAAAAATTTGGGAAATTTTCTCTCTCTAACATGACATAGGGATTCATGCAAGAATCTCTAAACAGCCCGGTATCCTCCCTCTGTACCTCTCTGAATATCTGATTTCCACTCCTTTCCTTGCTGTATGCTTTCTTCAGGTAATGTATGTACTCTTGACAATTCTTGAAATAGATAGTGACATCATCAAGGTATGCAAAAACACAGAAATTTAAAACTGGGAACATGGTCTTTATGAACAGATTTCTGATATTGGGTGGTTTAGCAATTTTGAATTTGCAATCAGATTTACTTCCCGCAAACTGGAAAAAATCTTTAAGTTGTCTATTTTGCAAAGGAATTTGATGATTATGATCTGAAAGATGATCTTGCAAGGATAAATCGTTAGAAACATTTTCAATTGGTGAATCATGATCTTGAGTAGAACAAACATGATTTTTGTTATATGGAGATGCAGTATTATTTCTAAAATCAAAGCAGATTCTATGGCCATTATTTTTTTCCTTGATCATTTCAGTTTGTTTCAGTTTTCTGTGTTTGTTTCTGTTAAAGTTGTTCTTTGGGGAAAAGGTAGTGATACAATGTTTTCCCTTGTTTTTCCTGTAGAAACTAGTGTTTTGCATGAGATTCCTGATTTTAGCCTTTCTAAGTTCTTCATGAAAAGACAAAATATGAGCCAATTTCAGTAGTTCAGGTATGCCGGGATTATAACTTTCATCCTTGCTCATAAAAAGTTTATTTGGCATTTTCTCAAGATGTTGAGCTACTGAGGTTATAGTCAAAGTTTTATTTGCAGTAGGAGGGTCA
Organism: Pinus albicaulis; assembly: GCA_034641835.2. Taxonomy (NCBI): domain Eukaryota; kingdom Viridiplantae; phylum Streptophyta; class Pinopsida; order Pinales; family Pinaceae; genus Pinus; species Pinus albicaulis. Next base: position 677,053,999 of record CM076581.1, read on the forward strand.
CATGATGGTAAATCTTTGAGGTATGGTAGAAACATCAAACTCCCTTTCTCCCGGGTTCCAAATAGGTTTATGATGTGAAGGTCTTCTAAAGCTTTTACCCGGAAGAAATTTCCACAAGTTACTGCTGGTGTTTGATTAAAGCTAGAGCAATTTGCTTGATAGTACATGAGAGTTTGTGCTTCTTGCTCTAATCCTACTTGGGAGAGGGGAAACTTACTTTCTTCAAGACACAGCTGTTCATGGTCATGGTAGTTTTGAGTGTCCAGTTCATCATAAGGTACCAGGGACAACTGATGTGGTGAATCTAAGTCTATGTCAGTTTCTTCTGACTCTTCCTCCATGTTTACATCAATATGCATAATGAAAGAGTTTAAGTCGGAGCGCAAGGAACACATTGGAATGTTATCTGGTTTATCTTGGCTGCTAATCATGTATTTCATGTGTGATTCGCGGTAGAGTATCCTGTTCTGACCAAACACAGGAATGGTGGCATATGACATGTCCAGTTGAATATTCCCTTGGAGTTTGGCTCCCCAAGATCTAGATAGAAGCATCCCATACTTGGGAGGAATGTCGGCCACTACTATATCCATGATTAGATGTTTCGCGGGTATTTGGGCCAGACTAAAGCAAAGGTCTTTGATCAAACCTAGGCATTGGACTCTGCTTGAATCAAATGAGTATAAGTCTTTGTATGGTCTTGTGATTTCCAAGCCTAATCTTTCCATAACTACCTTCGGCATAAGATTATGCGAGGCGCCGGAGTCCAGCATGGCATTGTGGAGGATTTGGTCGTGGATGTTTAGGCTAATGTAAAATGGAAGAGTAGCTCCCTCTTGGAATTTTCTCTCTATCTTTGGACCAAACAATACTTCAGGAATGTCATCAGTGAGATTAACAGTGTTTGCATCATTCCCTAGATTTAGGACCTTTAGTACTCGGGATTTATAAGAGTTTTGGGCAATGAGTTCAGTAAGAGGCATGGTGATTTTGATTTTAGCGATTTCGCCTTCAAAGCTAAAAGGCACTTGAAGTTTAGATATGTTTGTTTCAGCTCTTTCAGCTGAGACCTTGTCTATGTTCTGAGCTTGTTGGCCTTGTTTAGGGATTTTGTTTGCCATAGTTGTTTTGGTGACCTTTGTAGAAGTATCAGGAGTATATGTGATAGGACTAGTTTGGGTAACTTTAGCTTGGCTTTGATCAGCCTTTTCAACCTTGATTTTGTCACTGCTTGATGCTTTTTTGAGGATGGTATCTGGAGCTTTAGCAGTATCAGAGTTTCCCTTTTTGACATTATCTTGGTTTCTTTTGCTTCTAAGGTCATATTGCCTGTGGGCTTCTTCAATAGCATTTTGAAACTCTATGGCAGGGTCATCAAGATCCTCATAATTGGTCTCATCTTGATCAGGCGAAAAGAAGGCTTGTTCTTCTTCGGTGAGGTACACCTCACCTTCATTGTCAGACCCTATGAGGTTTAAATGATGTTCATCAAGAGGTTTTGAGTCCCTATCATCTTCTTCTACATAGTTTTCATTGAATGGTGGCCTGATCTGTTGGTCATTATCCCTTGGTCTGTTTTGGGGCTGTTCCCTCCTAAAGTTTTGGTTTCGGTTTCTGATTGGAGGGTTTGGCTGGTTGTCCCTAACAAGAGCTTTTTCATTGATCTTTTCCCACATTTTAGCCATGGATTTGACTAAGTCATCTATTCTGGGATCTAGGGAAGGTGACGAAGTGGAGACCTCATCTCTATATGTGACCTTTCTTTCTGATCTAGTCCTAGCTCGTTTTTCAGCTAAGTTGGCATCTGCTTTTATATCTATTTGTTGCATTTCCTCCAAGGTAGGGGGATCTTTGTCTCTCAGATGATATGTCATGTCCGGATCAAAACCCTCAGGAAATTTTGCCAAAGCTAAACCAAGTGGAGGCTTGAAATGAGCTGGGAGGGAGTTATATACACTGTTGAACCTAGTACAGTAAGCTTGGACACTTTCCCCATTTTCCCGTTTTAGATTGTTATATTCTGACAGGATTTGAATGGGGTTTCTTCGGATTTCCCACCTATTTCTGAAGATTTGATGCAGTTCGGGGATATTATGGATGCTGTTTGGAGCTAAGCTTTTGAACCATGCTTTGGGTTCCCCACCAAGACTTTGGGCAAATATTCTCATTCGGACAGTCTCGTCTTGTACCTCTAGGTATTCATAAGCATCAGTCATTCTACTTATATGCTGTTGAGGTGTGGTGGTGTCTTCTCCAGTAAAGTGTGGGATCTTGTCTTGATATTTGTTTGGGAGAGGAGCCAAGGGCGGTGGCAACACCAAAGGTGCGTACCAGGCTGCCATGACTGGAGCTAATGGATGATGTACAAGATGAGGACTAGTAGGCTGAAATGAAGTGGTTTGAACAGTGGTGGTTTGACCAGGTGTGGCAGATGAACTTGGACTAGTGATCTGGTTTTGAGCAGATCTGGGATGATAGGAGCCAAATTGATAAAGAAGCTGGAAATCAGGAGGAGTGGTGGGTGAAGCTTCTCTAATAGGACTCTGTGGTGGGTTTAGGGGTTCAAGATCGTCGAAGTTTATCTTACTATATGATTTACTTCGGGGAAGAGCTTGTGATGACTTCTAGTTCCGAAGGTGAATCTAGAAGGATATTGCGAGTTTTAGGTACAGATCTTGTTCTACGGATGGATCTATCGGTAGCTAGATGATCAGTTTCAGAAGCTTGCCACATAATCTTTTCTGGGTCATCTACTATGATAGGGGGATTTGGGTCTGGATGGGATCTGGTATTGATTCTTCGGGAAGCCAGATTTTAGATCCAGAGTTTAAAGAGAATGGTATTTGGGAATGTTCTGGATGGGTGATTTTTCTAAGGTTCTACTAAGGCGAAGGATGGTCAAAATAAAAGGGATGGATTAGTGGAGTCGCCAGGTGGAAATGGATTGTTTTTGTGAAGATAGCTATGGTCCACCACCAAGACTAATCTGAGAATGTTTTGGATTTTCTGAATTTATGTGCAGCCTATGGTTTGTTAAAGTATCCTAAATTTGTTTTAATACTTTGCTAGGGTGATGAGAACAAAAAGAGTTTACTCTAAAAAATGAGTCTATGGACTGCTTGCTTGTTTACGGTACCTAAAGGACCAAAGAGTCTATAAGAGTTTGTTGGACTATTATGAACTCAGTGTCCCACCATCTCCCGCTATGTTAGTGAGTGATGGGAAAGGTTTATCGGATAGTAGCCTAGAGTTTTGAAAAGTAGTAAGGCTTACTAGAAGTTTAGTGGAGTCGCCAGGTGGATTGTCAGTTGTTTGAGATATACTTGTATGGTCCACCACCAGTACTTGACAAAAACCAATCTAAGGGAGTTTTTTGTGGTTTTTTCTGAGTTTTATGTGTAGCCTAGGATGTAAGAGTGTTATAAATCTGATTCATCACTTTGCTAATATGGTGAAACAGAGAGTTTACACTAAATGATTCTAGAGGCTGATGGTTTAAGTTAAAAGTTGAAGGACTAAGGAGCCTATAAAAGTTTGCTAGACTGTTATGTACTCAATAGGTCCCACCGTGATCGCCATTATGTTAGTGAGCGGTGGGATAAGTCAATCAAACAGTATTCTTAAAAATAAGGGACTTATAGAGTTCTAAGGTGTCCTTAGATTGTCACTAACTCAAAGTCCCACCGTGATCGCCATTATGTTAGGGTCCCGTGATTTGGCCGATTGGCTAGCCAAATGACGATGTAACATCAAAACAAGCTTTGGAGCCCAAGGACCTAGCCTTCCTGGACTCAGAGAGGGCTCTCTCTATAAGTGTAAAAGATGTCGGTGTGTTTACTTGCGATGTTCTGATATTAGGCTAGTTATGAAGTATGTTTTTAGTTTTTTGGTTTTTTAAGTTTGTGAGGGATGAAACTGATCAAATACATAAACTGGATGACAAGATGTAGATAAATTGGGCTATGGGGTCAAACAGGTCAAGGAAGCTTATGAGGCGATGATGTAAAACTGCTGCAGGGCCGATTTGATTCACAATAGAAGGGATCTCTGGGCGAAATGGATTAAATGAACAATAAGTTGGTGAAAGACAAGGGATTTCAAGTGCAAACTAGTTAATAGCAGACATAAACATGTAATAGCAAGCCATTAATCATGCTAGGAATAACTATAAGCTAATCAATACATAGAAATCAAACATTCCAGACATACATAGAGGTATAAGACCCTCTAACTTCGGGAAATGGCTATCAGACTTTGGGGAAAACACATGAGACAAAATAACAACTCATAAACTATGCCGGAACGCCTAAACATAGTCTCTAAGTCATTGGGCACTTGGACAAATAAGTTTTCATAGTTTTAGGCAAAGGGCTAGATCGGGACTAGGCCTCCTTGGTTCAACAAAATGATCAACAACTCAGTCAAAGAGAAAGTTTTATGGACAGAACTATGGGCAGCTGATAGGTAGGTAGGGAAAACCATACATCCTACTCAACATACATGGAACTGATGAATAAAACTTAGCAACAATACCTTAGATTACTAAAGAGCAGCTAAGAATTCTTTAGCATAAGTAAGGGAGAAGAAAACATCAAGCTATGAAGATTCAGGGATTTTGAGGTGCCTCCATGGGCATGTCTCAAAATCAATCTTTACTGATCTATAGCAGCAAAAAAAATGAAATATGAGTGAAAACTAGAAGACAAAACACATTAAGAAGCACTATACCATTCTACCATGTCAAGGAATCCATCAACAAGCCTTCAACATTCCTCAAAAGCATCCAAGAGGCAGTCCAAAAATCATAACTCAAGTGTATTCTTCAAAGCTCATATGACCAATGCATTAATTCTTCTCTCAAGTTCAGCCTCCGATTTACAATGAGAACCATGGGATAAATAGGCTAGAAGGAGGAAAACCTCATGGAGCAACTAGCTATCCCATTGGCCAAGTCTAAATATCTAAACTTGTCCTGAGGCTTTGCAAAGCCCAAGGCACAAAATATCCCATAAAATATCTAAAAAACTGCTAAAAACGGAAATTATATTGACTTTACATGATTTTCCCATGATAAAAATAGCCTAACGCACATTTGGGAAAAGCAGATTTTTGGAGTTCAAAAATTGCAAAAATACTTCATATTTATGCCTGAAAAAGGTCCCTTGCCTTGATGGATGCAAATGGAAGCCTTCCCGATGTCGAAATGAGGCTCATGATGGCTCATTGGAAAGCTCTCTGTGTCTGCTTTCCAATGCAAGTGGAATCATCTCAATCTGATCTCTAAAAGTCCCTCAAAACTGTACCTGTGTGCAAAAACCCAGAAAATAGCAGGCTGCTGATATGGCGGGCAGAATGTGCAAAATGAGGCTGTTTTTCGCCAATTTGGAGAGGCGAATGATCTTCAAATGCCCTGAAAATCGCTGGAGACCTGCTCATGGAATTATGGAACCCATTGGGATCTTCCTCCTCCCTTGACAACTCATCGAACTGAAATGGCGCATTTATGAGTTTTTGGCCAAAAACCCAAAAAATGCCAAAAAACAAAAAGTTTTCGAAACAGGCCCAAAATTGGCATGCATGACCCTCAAAGGTCCATAGAGACATGCTCCGAAGCTGAAGCCAAAATATCGAGGGCTGATGTGCTTTTTGCTTCTTTCCGTGCTAGGTGCCTCTCCTTCAACTTCTTCAATTTTTCTTGTGCTACCTTCAATTTTCGCCTAGCAAACTGATTTAGCTTCTGAAAGTGAAGATTCCTTTTCCTCTGTAGCTCAAGATCCCTGTTTTCCTTCTCAAGCTTTGTTTCCAAATGCTGGTTAGCCCTCTCAAGCCATGCTTCCTTGTTTTCCTCAATTTCTTGCTCAAAGAGAGCAGTGAGAGGAAAGGCTTCGAATTGAGCTTGTTCTTCTGCTCTCTGTTTCTCCAAGGCTTTTCTAAGCCCGATGGTCCTAGGCCTCTTTCGCCTAGGTTGGTCCTCTTCCTCTTCATCATCAAACTCGCCAATGAGCTCTTCAATCTTTACTTGTGCCTTTTCTGCCTCCTTTTTGTACTTGATCGCCCTTGCTTCGTGGATAGCTACATGAAACTTCATTTGTTTGTTCTCAACCTCCAAGAAATGATTGAAATTCCTTGCCCTTTGAAGATCTTCTTGTAACACCTCAATTTGCCCTTCTCTTTGTGAATGAGGAGGTTTTCAAGGATGCGTGCCTCATTATCACCGTCATCGCTTGGGATAGGGATGACAACCGATTTACCTCCATGCTTGATTTACCTCCATGCTCGGCACTTCCTCCAACTGCCACTTTTGCCTTTGAAGGCCAATCTAGCGCTCTTTCTCCTCGCAAGTCAGGAAGTTGTCTTTTCGGGGCACTTCCTCTTATTAGGAACAGCTTTGGTCACCGTCAATGAGGCACGCAACCTTGTCTACATCCCCCCTCAACATCTTGCTTCGACTTGTGGCCTGCAAGATGCTTCACCTGTTTGCTCAACCTGCTGCTCTTCAATCTCTGTCTGCTGCTGTTCCTCTTCCTGTACTTGCTGCTGTTTATCAACCTCTAGCTGCTGTCCCTCTTCCTGAATTTGCTGCTGTTCATCAACCTCTAGCTGCTGTCCACTGATTTCCAACTGCTGCTGTCCCTCAAAATCTGGCTGTTGCTGCTCATCATCCTCCCTTTCTCCCTGTGGCTCACTGCCCTCTCCTTCTCCTTGTTTACTTGGCTGCCCAGTGATCATCTTGAGTTTTTTAGGGGTAGGCCTACTAGATAAAGGCACTGGGCGATGGACAGGCTGAGTAGGAGACACATGCACAAGAGGGACAGTGGCGAAATCGGCATGGCTAATGAATGAATCCCATGAAACTCCTTTCTTCTCCAGCTGGTGTAAGAAGATGATTTTGATCAAGGAATGGTGAAAGAGAGAAGGGATTTGCTGAGGTGGAGATTTCTTTTGGACAGTAGCTGCCATTTTCTCTATGCTTTTGGACAAAAAGTATGGAAGGTTTAAATGCCTGCTCCTGGTAAAATGCATCAACAAGCGAACATGATAGGCAAATATTTGGCTAAACCTCCCTTCACAAGTGAAATATATCATTATGGCCTTCATCAGTGGAGCATAACTGTCAAGAAGATAGGAGAAAGGGAAAATAGCAGTGATGGTTTCCCTATGTTCAGGTTTGATGAAAGGTTTATAATCCTCCAGATCAAGATGCGCTTGTTTAAACCACTTTTCACCATGATATGGGATCTTGGTAGCTTTGGATACATACCTTGGAGAGATTTTGAAGTCAAGACCTGCTAACTGGAAGTGTTTTTCCTTGAATCTCAAAGCGCACAAATGTGTAAGTGGCGAGAAACTCTTGACTTCCTCTATCCTCTGACAGAAATCAAGACAGCCTACTTCATGGAAATTGAAAAGCACTGAGGGATGAGCATTGATTTCTTCTATGGAGATAGGTTCATATCTCTTATGTTGTCCGCCTTTGTGATCTCGTTTTGGAGGCATTCTGACTTGAAACAGGCTTTGGAAGAGGCACACTGCCTTCAATGTATGAAAAATGCTCTGCTGGATTGAAACTGGCCACTACACTGCTTGGATAGTTATGGACCCTGTGATTTTGAATAAAATGCAACAATGTTTGTTGGAATAAGCTACCTCTGCACTTATAAACAACAGTCCTTCAAATCTGGATACACTTTAGCTATGCAAACTTCTCAATAGAAAACCATCAATAAAGATGAGACAATATGCTGTATATATTTCCTATATGTAGTATTAAGCAATCATTTCTCTTGGTGAGTCTGCTAGGGATCAACCAACACTGGTATTTGTGTTTTCAAAACAAAAATTCAATCTAAAAAACCCCGCTTTTCAGGTCATTCACCTTGAAAAATACCTCTGTCAACAGATTCCTGTAGAGACCATACAGTGGAAAAAAAAGGATACCCTTTGGTTATGTGAAAAATTAGCCCACAGTGCTAAGGAAAACACCTTTCACTTGTGACTTTTGAGAAGTCAATCACCACCTTTATACCTCTGCCGTTGATGTCAAAATCCAACATTAACAACCTCTGTCTTTCACTATGCTGTTTACCTTTGAAAATCTCTGTCAACCAGTCTTCAACATGATACAATATGGTTTCTAGGAAAGGCAGACTCAAGTTGGATGTATAACTAATGCACAGTGGTTTTTAGGAAATATACTCTCTGCTTGTGAGTTTAAGAGATCAACATAATACCTACACCTCTGTTTTAATATCAAATGCAGTCACCAAGTACTCTTCCCTTTAGACAGTTTTGAGAAATACAATACCACTTTGGTATCTCTGCCTCCAAAGTTTAGAAACTCATCCACGAACTATGCTCCTCAATGTAACATTTACTCTTAGAGTCTCTTTGTCAATCAGTTTTTCAACATGATAATGAGGTGAAGAAAGAGGGCAAACCTAGGTTAACAATACACAGTGCTTTATGAGGGACACTTTTCTTGTGAAGTTTTAAGAAATCACTTGTATACCCCTGCCTTCAAAGTTCAGATTTGACCATCAACAAACCTTGCCCTCTAGAAAAATGGCCCTATCCACCCTTAGAAATTCTCTGTCAATAAACTTACAGCAGTGAAATCTAGTGAAATAGGAGGGGCAGTTTGTTACAAAGGAGTGCTTGTAAGATAGGCAACAGTCACTCTGCTCTTGAAACCTCTGCTGTCAATAAATACAATGATTTGAAAACGATACAAACTAGTTTTCAGCCACAAAACCTCGTATTTCAATCACCTCATCTCACTGTGTAGGAAAACTGCTTTTGTTTTTAGCAAAATAGCAAGGTCCGGGATTTTCAAACAGTTTTGTCACTTATCAACACCTTGCACACGATGGGAGTTCATAAAAATACCTCAAATTTGATGGATGCCCGCTTGAAAGGATGAAAGAAACCCTGGATAGTCTGGAAAGCTGCGCGGCAACCTCTGGAGAAAACCCGTCGCGCAGGAGAAAGGTTGTCGGGTCGACTTGTCGTGCGGTCGGGCGGCCACCTACAGGCACGTCGTGCCCACCTACAGGCACGTCGCGCCGACGAAGGAAGCCTTTGCAAAAATCTTCCCAGGCACGTCGCGCCAAATTCCAGGCACGTCGCGCCGCCTCTGAGTGCAAATTTTTGAATTTTCGCCCAACTTTCTTGCTTTTTTGATGCTGGATGCGAATGGACTCTTCTTCAGATTTTTGAAAATGAAAATTTACACCATAATTACCTTTTGCTACTATATCACCACAACTCTCCAACGGTCACTTACCCTTTCGGAATTAACATTAATTTTTAACTCTGTTTGTTTTTTCAAACAGTGGGTTTGTGATTTGCATATATATATCGCCCTTTAACCCCGAGCTCTGAACTTTGATCAATTTAAGTCGACCAACACCACCACTTCTGCTACGGTGTTTCAATAACATAGCTGATTTTTCATTTTTGTTTTGACAACTCCTTCATTTTTTACCTATAGTGGGTTTTCAAATCTCTGTTTATAGGTGTAGCATACAGTACTCTTTTTCCCTCAAAATAAAGGTTGTGCTTTCTTCCTTTTAAACTATCCAACAATGATCACAGGCTAAAAAACCTTTGGAACACAGTGAAAAATAACTTTAAAGGGGAAATCTTCTTGGTGACAAAGTTTTTAAAAGGTCTTGTCTGCAGGTCCCTTTTCCATACAGTCATGTGCTACATCTGCCCTCTGGAATGGTAACAAGTGGTTTGTTATAAGACATATAAACAGTGATAATTTATCAAAACAAATTCCTTCTGCCTAATCATAAGATCATATACCCGTTTGCCTCCCCATCTGAAAAGACAAGCTTGTAGAATATGAAAACAGGGCTTTTTGATACACAGTCCTTATTTTGTTCTGATCAGTGTGTTAAACCCTTTTTTGTCAATAGAACCATTTCATGACTGAACTATGTTCACTGTTTTCCTCTCTTGGTGATTGTTAGCAAGGAAGGGCTATTCATAATGCACCAAAAACATTTGAAAAGCTGTAAACACCATTTCTTGAAGGGCGCTTCTTTGGACCTTAGGTATATGATATTGTTTTGTTGCTTGACCTTTTCCTCAAGGAGAAAGTCTTCTTTTGGTATCAGTGGCACACATATATTCAATATTGTCTCTTTCCTACTGTAGGTACAGTCTGACAGCTAGTTCTTTGAAACAGGAGTACCAATACCTTTGCATTATCAGCACTATCATTCATCTGTGAAATGACCTTTCTTCCTTTTTGGCATCCTTCCACTGCTTTCTTGTATCAATCAGTTTCAGCACCCTGCAGTAGTTTTGGCCCTCTACTCATGCATGGAGGAGGCTCTTCATCAGATAAGGTGTCCGGAGACTTTTTGACCACTAGGTTCGACACAACCTTTTTCTGAATGTAGTGGTAAGAAACCTCTTGAAAAACATCAGTCTTAGCATCTTCACTTGCAAGCATCATTGTGTGTCAGCAGAAACCCTAGCCAGAGTAATACTATTTCCCTGTACTGTCCTAAGGCTGATTTTAGATATTTGGCTTGTTCATCTCACGATTGATTACTTTGACAAATAGCCTTTGTGACTATGAAGGTCAGTGCTTTCTTGAAAAACCAAGACCTTTCTCCTGCTTGTGTAATGGCATTGGTTACCATCTGTTCTATTTGATTTTGAACAAAACAGGCCTCTTATGATTTGGATGTTTACTGATGACAGGTCCTTCCAGAGTTCAACAATCCATATGGTTTGCAAGTTTGAAATGAGCTCTCTTATCAGGCCAAACTCCCCTTTCCTTTGAGCTTATCATATTTCCACTATATTCCTGTTATGGTCAGCAATTACATTCATGAAACCTGAAGATATTGTTTCATTGTTTCAGTAAAGGCAAACCTGGACTTCTGCAACCTTCTGAGTCAATACTGGCCTGCGCCCTCTGCTTATGTATGAAGGAGGCGCCCTAACCCTCTGCTTGTAATTGAAGGAGGTTGTGGGCCTTGACAATTTACAATTTTGCTGAGACAGTGGCGACCCTTTCTTACCGTGATTTTCATGCTGGAAAGAGCTGTAAGGTCCTGATGAGTGACTTTTGTTTTGCAGCTTCATCTCAGGCTCATAATACACTTAGAAGCAGTTTTTCCTCTAACTGTAAACTCAAACATTTACTCCATGAGATGAAATATATTTCCTGTCTTTATAGAACCATAGAACACTGTGAAAAACCTAATAGTCAGCTTGAGATTGGTTTTTATGCAGTGCTGAGATCTAGGGGGTATGAGTGGCGCGACTTAAGGCTGTTTGTCAACTTCATTTGCAATTTAAGGGATCAGTCATGGTAGGTCTGCTGCAGATGGAGGCTTTTTTGGCTTTTTGATGATTGCCAAAGGTGAGATGTCCTAAAACGCCACTCCCTAACATAGGGGAGACCTTTGAAACAGATGTGGATTTGCCTTTTAAAGCTGATGGGCAGGTCAATAAGGCTCAAGCTAGATAGGATTATGACAAGGAGGTTTAGGTTTTGCCAGGGGTGGACTGAATAGGTAGAAAGGCGAAAAAAGTTTTGGGAGGGTTTTCTGGATGACATATTACATAAGGAAATTAGTTTCTAGAAAACTCAGCTGAAGATATAGTCATCACTAACATGTAAAAAAAAAATACTGATGGCTAACAGTGGCTCCATTTGGGGAGGGCAGCTCCTCGTCAAGAGGTGTCCAGAATTCAGATTTTTGGCTTATGAAGACCAGTGCCTTATCCATTGGCGCAAAATTTACCCTTCTCTTGATGTTATTTCTGAAAAGTGTCAGCATGGTTAACATCAATGATACTTCTACCTACCCCACTATCTTTCCTAACATTTTTTCTTCTCTTTGGCGCATTTGAACTAGCAGCCTTTTGACAATGCATATTTTTTCTTTTTTGCAAAATGAACCTATCTATTTCTACTCTTATATCTGCCGGGAGTTCAGATTAAGCTGATGAACTCCTTCATTTCTCTACCTAAAACTAGATCGACTGTCAAGATTAAGCAGTTTGACAGGATTTCATTTTCTAATCTACAACATGAAATTTAAAAATGATCAAATCAGGATTAAGCAGTCTGATTTGTCATGCATTTGCGGCATAAAAGACAAGCTGCACACAAATGTTATTCTGCAATAAAAGGAAACTAGATAAGCGGGGCTAAGATGTACAATGTGTTTTTCATTCCTTGCTTCTCTCTTTGGTTCTGTTTTAGGCATGTGGAACCAGAATCTCTCCCTAATCTAAGCTCTGTGATAAGTCAATCTTACACAATGTTGACTATCTTGACACTCACTAACTTATCAACAAATAAATTTAAACATGCTCAGCTATGATTAGGCTAGATAGCTGAACAAGACATTGAAGCACTAGTAGCGGCATTTAGACTTGCTCGCTTTCCGAAAGACTATTTTTTGGAACATGGGGCCTTTGTTCTATCTTCACTTGCCCTCTTTTCTGCTTTTTACTGTTTTTGACTTTCCTATCTTTTACTGTTTTTGACTTTTTCTATTTTTTCAATATTTCAAACAATGGTATGTACAATGACTAAAAGTGTTTCAAACTCAAAATCTTGGAAATGACGGAATTTCAGCATCTTATCCTCGTAAGGATCTCCTCTCACCCTTGGCCCACTTAACTCTTGAAAAGAAAAGTTTGGGAAATTTTCTCTCTCTAACATGACATAGGGATTCATGCAAGAATCTCTAAACAGCCCAGTATCCACCCTCTGTACCTCTCTGAATATCTGATTTCCACTCCTTTCCTTACTGTATGCTTTCTTCAGGTAATGTATGTACTCTTGATAATTCTTGAAATAGATAGTGACATCATCAAGGTATGCAAAAACACAAAAATTTAAAACTGGGAACATGGCCTTCATGAATAGATTTCTGATATTGGGTGGTTTAGCAATTTTGAACTTGAAATCAGATTTACCTCCCGCAAACTGGAAAAAATCTTTAAGTTGTCTACTTTGCAAAGGAATCTGATGATTATGATCTGAAAGATGATCTTGCAAGAATACATGATTAGAAACATTTTCAATTGGTGAATCATGATCTTGAGTAGAAAAAACATGATTTTTGTTATATGGAGATGCAGTATTATTTCTAAAATCAAAGCAGATTCTATGGCCATTATTTTTCTCCTTGATCATTTCAGTTTGTTTCAGTTTGCTGTGTTTGTTTCTGTTAAAGTTGTTCTTTGGGGAAAAGGTGGTGATACAATGTTTTCCCTTGTTTTTCCTGTAGAAACTAGTATTTTGCATGAGATTCCTGATTTTAGCCTTTCTAAGTTCTTCATGAAAAGACAAAATATGAGCCAATTTCAGTAGTTCAGGTATGCCGGGATTATAACTGTCATCCTTGCTCATAAAAAGTTTATTTGGCATTTTCTCAAGATGTTGAGCTACTGAGTTTATAGTCAAAGTTTTATTTGCTGTAGGAGGGTCACATGATGGTAAATCCTTGAGGTATGGTAGAAACATTAAACTCCCTTTCTCCCGGGTTCCAAATAGGTTTATGATGTGAAGGTCTTCTAAAGCTTTTACCCGGAAGAAATTTCCACAAGTTACTGCTGGCGTTTGATTAAAGCTAGAGCAATTTGCTTGATAGTACATGAGAGTTTGTGCTTCTTGCTCTAATCCTACTTGGGAGAGAGGAAACTTACTTTCTTCAAGGCACAACTGTTCATGATCAAGGTAGTTTTGAGTGTCCAGCTCATCATAAGGTACCAAGGACAACTGATGTGGTGGATCTAAGTCTATATCAGCTTCTTCTGACTCTTCCTCCAAGTTTACATCAATATGCATAATGAAAGAGTTTAAGTCGGAGTGCAAAGAACACATTGGAATGTTATCGGGCCTATCTTGACTGCTAATCATGTATTTCATGTGTGATTCGCGGTAGAGTATCCTGGTCTGACCAAACACAGGAATGGTGGCATATGACATGTCTAGTTGGATATTCCCTTGAAGTTTGGCTCCCCAAGATCTGGATAGAAGCATCCCGTACTTGGGAGGAATGTCCGCCACTACTATATCCATGATTAGATGTTTAGCGGGTATTTGGGCCAGACTAAAACAAAGGTCTTTGATCAAACCTAGGCATTGGACTCTGCTTGAATCAAATGAATACAAGTCTTTGTATGGTCTTGTGATTTCTAAGCCTAATCTTTCCATCACTACCTTCGGCATAAGATTATGCGAGGCGCCGGAGTCTAGCATGGCATTGTGGAGGATTTGGTCGTGGATGTTTAGGCTAATGTAAAATGGAAGAGTAGCTCCCTCTTGGAATTTTCCCTCTATCTTTGGACCAAACAATACTTCAGGAATGTCATCAGTGAGATTAACAGTGTTTGCATCATTTCCCAGATTTAGGACCTTTAGTACTTGGGATTTATAAGAGTTTTGGGCAATGAGTTCAGTAAGAGGCATGGTGATTTTGATTTTAGCGATTTCGCCTTCAAAGCTAAAAGGCACTTGAAGTTTAGATATGTTTGTTTCAGCTTTTTCAGCTAAGACCTTGTCTATGTTCTGAGCTTGTTGGCCTTGTTTAAGGATTTTGTTTGCCATAGTTGTTTTGGGGATCTTTGTAGAAGTATCAGGAGTATATGTGATAGGACTAGTTTGGGTAACTTTAGCTTGGCTTTGATCAGCCTTTTCAACCTTGATTTTGTCACTGCTTGATGCTTTTTTGAGGATGGTATCTGGAGCTTTAGCAGTATCAGAGTTACCTTTCTTGACATTATCTTGGTTTCTTTTTCTTCTAAGGTCATATTGCCTGTGGGCTTCTTCAATAGCATTTTGAAACTCTATGGCAGGGTCATCAGGATCCTCATAATTGGTCTCATCTTGATCAGGCGAAAAGAAGGCTTGTTCTTCTTCGGTGAGGTATACCTCACCTTCATTGTCAGATCCTATGAGGTTTAAATGATGTTCATCAAGAGGTTCTGAGTCCCTGTCATCTTCTTCTACATAGTTTTCATTGAATGGTGGCCTGATCTGTTGGTCATTATCCCTTGGTCTGTTTTGGGGCTGTTCCCTCCTAAAGTTTTGGTTTCGGTTTCTGATTGGAGGGTTTGGCTGGTTGTCCCTAACAGGAGCTTTTTCATTGATCTTTTCCCACATTTTAGCCATGGATTTGACTAAGTCATCTATTCTGGGATCTAAGGAAGGTGACGAAGTGGAGACTTCATCTCTATATGTGACCTTTATTTCTGATTTAGTTCTGGCTCTTTTTTCAGCTAAGTTGGCATCTGCTTTTATAGCTATTTGTTGCATTTCCTCCAAGGTAGGGGGATCCTTATCTCTTAGGTGATATGTCATGTCCGGATCAAACCCCTCAGGAAATTTTGCCAAAGCTAAACCAAGTGGAGGTTTGAAATGAGGTGGGAGGGAGTTATATACACTGTTGAACCTAGTACAGTAAGCTTGGACCCTTTCCCCATTTTCCCGTTTTAGATTGTTATATTCTGACAGGATTTGAATGGGGTTTCTTCGGATTTCCCACCTATTTCTGAAGATTTGATGCAGTTCGGGGATATTATGGATGCTATTTGGAGCTAAGCTTTTGAACCATGCTTTGGGTTCCCCACCAAGACTTTGGGCAAATATTCTCATTCGGACAGTCTCGTCTTGTACCTCTAGGTATTCATAAGCATCAGTCATTCTACTTATATGCTGTTGAGGTGTGGTTAAGCTTGGACACTTTCCCCATTTTCCCGTTTTAGATTGTTATATTCTGATAGGATTTGAATGGGGTTTCTTTGGATTTCCCACCTATTTCTGAAGATTTGATGCAGTTCGGGGATATTATGGATGCTATTTGGAGCTAAGCTTTTGAACCATGCTTTGGGTTCACCACCAAGACTTTGGGCAAATATTCTCATTCGGACAGTCTCGTCTTGTACCTCTAGGTATTCATAAGCAACAGTCATTCTACTTATATGCTGTTGAGGTGTGGTGGTGTCTTCTCCAGTAAAGTGTGGGATCTTGTCCTGATATTTTTTTGGGAGAGGAGCCAAAGGTGGTGGCAACACCAAAGGTGCGTACCAGGCTGCCATGACTGGAGCTAATGGATGGTGTACAAGATGAGGACTAGTAGGCTGAAATGAAGTGGTTTGAACAGGTGTAGCGGATGAACTTGGACTAGTGATCTGGTTTTGAGCAGATCTAGGATGATAGGAGCCAAATTGATAAAGAAGCTGGAAATCAGGAGGAGTGGTGGGTGAAGCTTCTCTAATAGGGCTCTGTGGTGGGTTCAGGGGTTCAAGATCGTCGAAGTTTATCTTACCATATGATTTGCTTTGGGAAAGAGCTTGTGATGACTCTAGTTCCGAAGGTGAATCTAGAAGGATATTGCGAGTTTTACGTACAGATCTTGTTCTACGGATGGATCTATCGGTAGCTAGATGATCAGTTTCAGAAGCTTGCCACAGAATCTTTTCTGGGTCATCTACTATGATAGGGGGATTTGGGTCTGGGTGAGATCTGGTATTGATTCTTCGTGAAGCCAGATTTTAGATCCAGAGCTTGTAGAGAGTGATATTGGTGAATGTTTTGGATGAGTGATTTTTCTAAAGTTATACTAAGGCGAAGGATGGTCAAAGTAAAAGGATGGATTAGTGGAGTCGCCAGGTGGAAATGGGTTGCTGTTGTGAAGATAGCTATGGACCACCACCAGTAACTAATCTGAGAATGTTTTTGGATTTTCTGAATATATGTGCAGCCTATGGTTTGTTAAAGTATCCTAGACTTGTTTCAACACTTTGCTAGGGTGACGAGAACAAGAAGAGTTTTAAAAAAAAAATGAGTCTAGGGACTGCTTGTTTGTTTATGGTACCTAAGGACCAAAAAGTCTATAAGAGTTTGCTGGAATATTATGTACTCAATGTCTTACCATTTCCTGCTATGTTAGTGAGTGATGGGAAAGGTCTATCCGAAAGTAGCCTAGAGTTTTGAAAAGTAGTAAGGCTTACTAGAAGTTTAGTGGAGTCGCCAGGTGGAAAATTAGTTGTTTGAGATATATTTGTATGGTCCACCACCAGTAATGTCAAAAACAAATCTAAAGGAGTGTTTTGGGGTTTTTCGAGTTTTTATGTGCCTACAAGGTTTGGAAGAGTTTCCTATAACTGACTCATCATTTTTCTAAGATGGTGAAAGAGCTATTTTCTACTCCTCAAACAATCTCTAAGTTTACTAAGCTTGATTGAGACTTCGGGAGTTACTAAGTTGTACTTAGATTGCCACTAACTCGGAAGGTCCTACTGTGAGTGTCACTATGTTGGTGAGCAGTGGGATAAGTCAATCAGATAGTATTCTTAAAGGCTTCTAAAGATGAGGGAAACTAAGCTTTTAATCACTCAGGGTCCCACCGTGATCGCCATTATGTTAGTGTGGCGATGAGGTGGCAAAATCAGATGGTATTCTAAAATTTAGCAAGGTAGTAAGGCCTACTGGAGGCTAGTGGAGTCGCCAGGTGGATTTTTAGTTGTTTTGAGGTATATTTGTATGGTCTACCACCAATACTATCAAAAACCAATCTAAAGGAGTTTTTGTGGTTTTTTCTGAGTTTTATGTGCAGCCTAGGATGTAAGAGTGTTATAAACCTGATTCATCACTTTGCTAAGATGGTGAAACAGAGAGTTTACACTAAATGATTCTAAAGGCTGATGGTCTGAGTTTAGGATTGAAGGACTAAAGAGTCTATAAGAGTTCGCTAGACTGTCATGTACTCAGCAAGTCCCACCGTGATCGCCATTATGTTAGGGTCCCGTGATTTGGCCGATTGGCTAGCCAAATGACGATGTAACATCAAACCAAGCTTTGGAGCCCAAGGACCTAGCCTTCCTGGACTCAGAGAGGGCTCTCTCTATAAGTGCAAAAGATGTTGGTGTGTTTACTTGCGATATTCTGATATTAGGCTAGTTATGAAGTGTGTTTTTGGTTTTTTTTTAGTTTTTAAGTTTTTGAGGGATGAAACTGATCAAATACATAAACTGGATGACAAGATGTAGATAAATTGGGCTATGGGGTCAAACAGATCAAGGAAGCTATGAAGTGATGATGTAAAGCTGCTGTAGGGCCGATTTGATTCACAGTAGAAGGGATCTCTGGGAAAAATGGATTAAATGAACAATAAGTTGGTGAAAGACAAGGGATTTCAAATGCAAACTAGTTAATAGCAGACATAAACATGTAATAGCAAGCCATTAATCATGCTAGGAATAACTATAAGCTAATCAATACATAAGAAATCAAACATTCCAGCCATACATAGAGGTATAAGACCCTCTAATTTCGGGAAAAGGCTATCAGACTTTGGGGAAAACACATGAGACAACTAACAACTCATAAACTATGCCGGAAACGCCTAAACATAGCCTCTAAGTCATTGGGCACTTGGACAAATAAGTTTTCATAGTTTTAGGCAAAGGGCTAGATCGGGACTAGGCCTCCTTGGTTCAACAAAATGATCAACAAATCAGTCAAAGAGAAAGTTTTATGGACAAAACTATGGGCAGCTGATAGGTAGGTAGGGAAAACCATACATCCTACTCAACATACATGGAACTGATGAATAAAACTTAGCAACAATACCTTAGGTTACTAAAGAGTAGCTAAGAATTCTTTAGCATAACTAAGGGAGAAGAAAACATCAAGCTATGAAGATTCAGGGATTTTGAGGTGCCTCCATGGGCATGTCTCAAAATCAATCTTTACTGATCTATAGCAGCAAGAAAAATGAAATATGAGTGGAAACTAGAAGACAAAACAATATTAAGAAGCACTATACCATTCTACCATGTCAAGGAATCCATCAACAAGCCTTCAACATTCCTCAAAAGCATCCAAGAGGCAATCCAAACATCATAACTCAAGTGTATTCTTCAAAGCTCATATGACCAATGCATTAATTCTTCTCTCAAGTTCAACCTCTGATTTACAATGAGAACCATGGAATAAATAGGCTTGAGGGAGGAAAACCTCATGGAGCAACTAGCTATCCCATTGGCCAAGTCAAAATATCTAAACTTGTCCGTGAGGCTTTGCAAAGCCCAAGGCACAAAATATCCCATAAAATATCTAAAAAACTGCTAAAAACGGAAATTATATTGACTTTACATGAATTTCCCATGATAAAAATAGCCTAACGCACATTTGGGAAAAGCAGATTTTTGGAGTTCAAAAATTGCAAAAATACTTCATATTTATGCCTGAAAAAGGTCCCCTGACTTGCTGGATGCAAATGGAAGCCTTCCCGATGTCGAAATGAGGCTCATGATGGCTCGTTGGAAAGCTCTCTGTGTCTTCTTTCCAATGCAAGTGGAATCATCTCAATCTGATCTCTGAAAGTCCTTCAAAACTGTACCTGTGTGCAAAAACCCAGAAAATAGCAGGCTGCTGATAGGGCGGGCAGAATGTGCAAAATGAGGCTGTTTTTCGCCAATTTGGAGGGGCGAATGATCTTCAAATGCCCCGAAAATCGCTGGAGAGCTGCTCATGAAATTATGGAATCCATTGGTATCACCCTCCTCCCTTGACGACTCTTCAAACTGAAATGGCGCATTTATGAGTTTTTGGCGAAAACCCCAAAAATGCCAAAAAACAAAAAGTTTTCGAAACAGGCCCAAAATTGGCATGCATGACCCTCAAGGGTCCATAGAAACATGCTCCGAAGCTGAAGCTAAAATATCGAGGGCTGATGTGCTTTTTTCATCTTTCCGTGCTAGGCGCTTCTCCTTCAATTTCTTCAATTTTTCTTGTGCCACCTTCAATTTGCGCCTGGCAAATTGATTTAGCTTCTGAAAGTGGAGAGTTCTCTTTCTCTGTAGCTCAAGATCCCTGTTTGCCTTCTCAAGCTTTGTTTCCAAATGCTGGTTGGCCCTTTCAAGCCATGCTTCCTTGAATAAGCCCCCTCTACACTTATTAACAACAGTTCTTCAAATCTGGATACACTTCAGCTATGTATCCTTCTTAACAATGGTACTATGTGTAAGAAACTGCTTTGTAGATTCTCTGTGCACAGTCTTGAACAATCACCCCTCTTGTGACTTTGTTATAGGCCTGCTTACACTTGTATTTGGGTCTTCAATACTAAACTTTAAAAATAATAACCCTGTTCTTCAGATCATTTATCTTGAAAAATACCTCTGTTAGCAGATTTCTATAGAGACCACACAGTGGAAAAGGGAGGAGACCTTTTGGCTAGGTGAAAAATTAGCCCACAGTGTTAAGGAAAACACCTTCCACTCATGCAATTTGAGAAGTCAATCATCATCTTTGTACATCTGGCCTCAATGTAAACTTGATCATCAACAAATGCCCAATCACCAACAACCCTGCCTTCTAGAAAATAGCCCTGTTTCACCTTCAGAAAACTCTTTCCAACAATCTTCAGAATGATATAATGCAGTGCAATGAAAAAGCAGGCTTAGTTTAGGTGTAAAATCAGTGTAACAGTGGTTTTTAGGAAATATACTCTCTGTTTGTGAGTTTAAGAGATCAACATAATACCTACACCTCTGTTTTAATATCAAATGCAAACACCAAGCACTCTGCCCTTTAGACAGTGGCCATTTTCACTTGTGAAGTTTTGAGAAATTCAACACCACTTTGGTACCTCTGCCCTTAATGTCAAAATCTAGCCATCAATAATCTCTGTTCCTCAGTGTACTGTGTACTTCTGGCTTCAAATGTTTAGACTTGATCATCAACAACCGTGCTTTCTAGAACATGGGCTTATTTCACCCTCAAAATTACTCTGTTCAACAATCTTCAGAATGATACAATGTAGTGTAATGAACAAGCAGACTTAGTTTAGGTGTAAAATAAGTGCAACAGTGCTTTGTGAAGGACACCTTTTCTGCTTGTGAGTTTAAGAGATCTACCCACTGTACCTCTGTTTTCAGTATTAACTTCAAATACTAACAATTCTGTTCTTCAGAAAAAGGCCCTTGTGAGTTTTTGAGAAGAAATCCCTTGGAGGGAGCTAGAAATGCAACTGAACCCTTCAATACTGGCGCGGCAACCTTCGGAGCAAAACCCGTCGCGCCGGAGAAAAGTGTCGGGTCGGCCTGTCGTGTGGTCGGGCGGCCACCTACAGGCACGTCGCGCCGGCGTTGAAAGCCTGTGTAAAATGACGCCCAGGCACGTCGCGCCAGATCCCAGGCACGTCGCGCCGCCTCAGAGTGCAAAATTTTTTAAATTTTTGCCCAGTTTTCTTGCTTGTTCGATGCTGTGGAAGCACGGGCTTTGATTCTAGTTTTTGAAAACGAATTTCCACTCTCACATCTCAACCTTATATCATTTTCAAAAGAAAATTCTCAACGGTCATTTGATCATTGAATTTTAACTTTGTTTGTTCTTTTCAAACAGTGGGTTTGTTAATTTAACATATATATACCGTCTTTTAACCCCGAGCTCTGATCTTTGTGTTACCTCTTTTTTCCCACAGAACCATTTCATAACTGAAAAATGTTCACTGCTTCCCCTCTCTTGGTGATTGTTAGCAAAGAAGGGCTATTTCATAACGCACCAAAAATATTTGAAAAACTGTAGACACCCCTTCTTGAAAGGCGCCTCTTTGGACTTTTGATATATGATATTGTTTTGCTGCTTGACCCTTTCCTCAAGGAGAGTCTTCTTTTTGATATCAGTGGCACACATATGTTCAAAATTGTCTCTTTGTCTATTCATAGCATTGCATACATGTCATCATGCATTTTATGACTCAACCTTGGTCACTGTTTTACTTTCCCAGTGATAAATTGCTGCTTCTAGGTGTTTCACAAGTTTTTCTCTGGACTGTAAATACACTTTTTAGGTTGCATCCTTTCACCCTAGACTTCTTTGTTTGCTCAGAAAGGATTTCCTTAGATTTCTGGATAGGTGATCATGGAATGTCTTTAACCCTTTTTAAATCAACTGCTCCTTTGGCATTCATAGCATACAATATGTTCAATACCTTCTCCTTTCCACTAGATGTACTGTCTGACAGATAGTTCTTGAAATAGGAGTATCAGTATCTTTACATTATCAGAACTGTCATTCATCTGTGTAGTGACCTTGTTTCAGTCTTTGTTATCCTTCCACTGCTTTCTTGCATCAATCAGTTTCAGCACCCTGCAGTAGTTTTGGCCCTCTACTCATGCATGGAGGAGGCTTTTCATCAGATAAGGTGTCCGGAGACTTTCTGACCACTAGGCTCAACACAGCCTTTTTCTGAATGTAGTGGTAAGAAACCTTTTTGAAAAACATCAGTCTTAGCATCTTCACTTGTAAGCATCATTGTGTGTCAGCAGAAAACCCTAGCCAGGGTAATACTATTTCCCTGTACTGTCCTAAGGCTGATTTTAGATATTTGGCTTGTTCATCTCATGATTGATTACTTCGACAAATAGCCTTTGCGACTATGGAGGTCAGTGCTTTCTTGAAAAACCAAGACCTTTCTCCTGCTTGTGTAATGGCATTGGTTAACATCTGTTCTATTTGATTTTGAACCAACACAGGCCCCTTATGATTTGGATGTTTACTGATGACAGGTCCTTCTAGAGTTCAACAATCCATATGGTTTTCAAGTTTGAAATGAGCTCTTTTATCAGGCCAAACTCCCCTTTCCTTTGAGCTTATCATATTTCCACTATATTCCTGTTATGGTCAGCAATTACATTCATGAAACCTGAAGATATTGTTTCATTGTTTCAGTAAAGGCAAACCTGGACTTTTGCAACCTTCTGAGTCAACACTGGCCTGCGCCCTCTGCTTATGTATGAAGGAGGCGCCCTAACCCTCTGCTTGTAAATGAAGGAGGTTCTGGGCCTTGACAATTTACCATTTTTCTGAGATAGTGGCGACCCTTTCTTACTGTGATTTTCATGCTGGAAAGAGCTGTAAGGTCCTGATGAGTGACTTTTGTTTTGCAGCTTCATCTCAGGCTCACAATACATTTAGAAGCAGTTGTTCCTCTAAGTGTAGATCAAGCAATTCCTCCTGAGATGAAGTTATATTTCCCGTCTTTGCAGAACCATAGAACATAAAGGGAAAACCCACAGGGCCGCCTTGAGATTGGGCTTTGAAAGGCCGAGACCCAGAATATGAGTGGTGCGACTTAAGGTCAAGCCACACAATTTCATTCCAGGTAGGACCGCCTGGCAGTAGTCTCACGTGCATGGAGGCTTTTTGCCTTTATTAGCTGGCCACAAAGGTGAAAACATCCTAAAACGCCAAGGTCTCACATAAAGGGAGACTAGAAAGGTATGTGGATTTGCCTCTGCTGAGAAGGGTGTCAATAAGGCTGAAGCTAGATAGGATTTTGATATGAGGTTTTTGATGTTGCCAGGGATGGACTGAATAGGTAAAAAGGTGAAAAAAGTTTTGGGAGGGTTTTCTGGATGACATATTGACATAAGGAAATCAGTTTCTAGAAAACTCAGCTGAAGATATAGTCATCACTAACATGTAAAAAATACTGATGGCTAACAAAACCCACCTGAAATAGTTGATAACCCTAAGAGCATCCTCAAGAGATCTCCTGCACCTAAAATACCAACTATTTCTAGCCACATCCATAGAGCTAACTCTGCACCAGAAGACCTTACAGCTCTATCATACCCATTTTTTGACCTATGCACTCAAAACAGTTTACCAAGAACTAGGTCATTTAGTGTCCTAGAAGCAATGAGATCTTGATTTCCTTTGTTTCACCACGTCCAAAGTGGTAAACACCTTTAGGATGACAGACCCCTCCATCTACACCTCTTTGTTATGCACTTCATTCAAAACTTGGGCCTCACGCCACCCTAAATGCGCTCATCAAGCTTGTTGGTCCTAACATCCCTTTCATCCATATACCAGGCTACTCAAATGACATACCTCATCAAAACATCATCATAGCCTTTGGTATGCACCTACGGTTTTACACGAGCCTCTAGTACCCTTACCCAATGATTATCGATCAAAGATCCCACACTTCACTACAAAGAGTCCACCTGACTCAGAACCATGTAGATAGGATGGAAGATTCCTTTGACTACATGGAAATAGATGATGCACTTGATCTGAGAATGAGAATCTTGCCCCGAGCTTAGGAGGTGATGTGAAGAAATGGTTCGAAGGCCTACCTCTTAACAGTATCCAAGACCTCCCAACCGTATATCGAGACCTTCATAAAAAAATGGACGTTAAGGAAAAATCCTCTCCAAATCCTAGTAGAATACAAAAGACACGAAAAGAAATGTAGGAAAGTGTCCAAGCCTACTCTACAAGATTTAACAGCATTTATAATGCTCTTCCACCACATGAAACCTCCCCTAGGTATGGTACTAGTGAAATTCCCTGAAGGATTTGATCTTTGAGCATGGCCTACCGACAGGGAGAGGTTACGACACACATTGGAAGACATGCAAAACGGACGATGATGTAGAGAAGAATTTGATTGAGAAAAAGCAAGATTGAGAGAGGCAAGAAAAGGGTAACCTATGGAGATGACAATGTAGCTTCCACATCGACGATAATGACCCGCGTATCCAAAGGCATGGAAAATCTAAAGCAGATGGTGGAAAAAATGGTTGTCACGCGATTAGTAACTGAACGGGAATCAAAACCTGGCAACCGGAACCAAAACTTTAGAAGAAATAATGCCACCCCCAGCAGAACCAAAGAGAGAATCGGATCAATGATTATTCCCCCATTCCAAGAGAAATTTTTAGATGAAGATGAGGGAATCATAGAAAGAGTACGAGGGGAACACAACAAACATGTTTGAAATAGAATTCCAATCCACAAGCTGTTACATAGAAGATCGGCCCTCGCCCTCGTATTGGGATGAGGAATGGTTAGAATACGAAGATTACAGTTGGGATTTGAAAAAATTCCATGATACGAGTCCTGAGAACAATATTAACTTAGAAGAAAAAAGAGCCTGAACTGCTTTGCAAACCAAAGGCTTAGAGGTTACCATCAAGAAAAGGCTGAGAAAACTTCTAAAGTAGTCTTTGAAAGTTAAAAATTAGCGGTGAGAGTTAGAATAACAAAGAAAAGAACAACCAAAACATTGATAAACAAGGTCAACCAACTAACAGCAGCAACAGCTAGTGCTCTTTGATAAAACAATTTCTAACCTTTGTACATAACGAGAATCAACACCTTTGGTTGTTGATAAGGTCATGACTAACAAAACGAGTTGAACATTCCAAGAGTCGGCCACTTTCAATTTGGAGGCTGAGATTGTAAAAATTAAATTCTGTCCTCTACGAGCTAGCCACTCGGGATGTATATAAAAGGCCAAATTTTGAAAGCATTAAATTTAGGAGAGAGCAGTGGCTGCTTTGTAAATACGAGTGATGATCAACACATACATTTGGTCCAAAGATAGAACGAAAGTTTCAGGAAGGGGTACTACCACTTTTCTATATCAGTCTCAACATCCATGATAATATCCTCCATGATGCAATGCATGACTCTAGGGAATCACACAACCTGATGCCTAAATTAGAGATGGAATGATTAGGCCTAGAGATAACCCATCCCTATAAAGACCTATATTCATTTGACTCTAGCAGAGTAAAGTGTCTTGGCCTGATCAAATATTTATGTGTGAGCCTTACCCAGATTCCGGCCAAATGCATGGTCATGGATGTTGTTGTGGCGAAGTGCCACTGAACGCAGCATGTTGTTGTCAAGATCATGGGGAGCCAAGGCGCAGGTAAAATGCGAATGGATGGGGCCTATGCCAGTCCCAATCTTTGGCCAACTTAGAAGGCGTACGGATAGGCACAAATGAAATTCTGATTTAGTAATCCAGAAAAGCACGAAAATTCACCTTTATACTGCATGCATACGAGACCTTGACTCCTTTATCCTTTGTAATGATCAATCCTCAAAAATTCGAGAGTCAAACGAGAGATAAAAACAAGGAAAACGGAGCCCATGGACTTTAACATAATGGTTACTCTAGACTCGGAGGAAAGACGTAGAAAAATTTGAACGGTGCCTTTGAAACAAGAACTCAAAGTGAAGCAAAAGCATAATGCGATCATTGATTATTCACCCTTCTACAAACACATACACCACACAGAACGAAATGATGATAAACTGAGAATGAAACCTTGTGGGAAATGAATTTAGAGTGGGTCATGCATAAGAAAGCTAGCTGGAGCGGGAGTGTGGGTGCATAACACGAAGAGTGGTTATGCGAAGAGCTATGCATGTAACATACACTTCAAATGTACAAAAACATTGCGAGTATGAGGCTCTTATCCTAGGCTTAAGCCTGTTGAAAATTAGGAGCCGTTGAGATACAAAAGCTGTACATGGGGACTGCAGTGCAGTCATTAAACGGGTGAATGAGTGAATACGTGAGAAACATCCTAGACTAAGAGCATATAGGAATGACCTACGGATTTATTGAAAACCTTTGTAGAATACGAAATTTGTTGTTTGTCCCTAGGAGCCGAACGCAATTGCAAATGGACTAACTGCATGGCTGGTTCGTGTCATAAACCTCCCATTGACCAACGGATCATCATTCGGACAAATTCAGACTGTAGTGCCGGACAGTAGAAATTTTGGCGGAGTTTTTGAAGGAGATAAGCAGTTGAAGATTTCTGGTGACATAACGAGTTTGAATTTTCTGATTCGGACTCTAAATCGGCATGATCATTACCTAAGCGAAGAATCCTCAGATGAGAAGAAACACCTTAACATAGAAATAAACACTTTTAACAAATAGATTGGAAATCCAACGAAAATGAAAACGGATAGTGAAGAAGTAAAGGTCTTTGAGACCAAAGATAAGAACATACCTCGAGTCGGCACCTTTAAGCTTTTACTTACGATGATGTAGCAAAAAATCCCACTATAGAACATGCAGTTCGATGTTGAGAATGCAACATAAGCATTGAAGAAACCCAAGATGATCAAAATTGGCTAAGGCCACACATAAACAGCAGAAAAAGAAATACATGGAAACCTATTCCAAAATTCATTGATGTGTTGGCAGGTTATGATGACTTAAGGGCCTATGACAAAAACATCATACGGCATAAAATACCCTTGAAAGAAAAATCAAAAACCCTTGAGACAAAAACTTCGTATAATAAACCCAAAACAATTGCACACAATTGTGGAAAAATAGATTAAGAAGATGTATTAGGAAAGGAAGTATAATTATTACTGTGAGGTTCTCTTAGTACGTATCAAACCTAGTGGGTGTGAGAAAGAAAACATAGGGAGATCGGATTGTACATAGATTTCGGGAATCTTAATAGAGCCTCACTCAAGAACAATTAACCTTTGCCAAAAATGGAACATATTATTCGAGAGGGTAGTAGGTTCTAAAAGGATCTCCACTGCTAGATGGTTTTTGAGTTACAATAAGTCTTAGTAATCCCCGGAAGACCAACTCAGCAGTAACTACCACTCCATGGGAGCACTTTTATGTATGTAAAGATGCCTTTTGAATTGATGAACGCTAGTGCAACCTTCAAAGAGAAATGGACATAGCTCGGTTAAGGATAGGACACTTCATTGTCCTCTATTTGGATGACATGCGATCTACTCAAGAGCGAAGGGCAACACACAGAAACATCGAGGAAGGTCTGCGAAAAATGTAGAGGTTTGGTCATCCTTTGAATCCTAAAAAGACTATGTTGCTGGGGCTGCAATAAAGGAAAAATTCTTGGCCATATCATATATGAGAAGGAGAATTAGAGACAGACCCGCAAGAGTTGAGGGAATACTAAATCACACACCCGAAATATCAAAGAGTTACGGTCCTTCATTGGGAAAATCAACTTCCTTAGAGGTTTATTCCCAACTTAATTTGAACACCTTAGGAATATGACAAACATGTTAAGGAAAGGTGTAGGAATTAAAATGGAATGTTGAAGCTAGAAATATTTTGAATCGTTAAACTTGCACCCACCAGGCTCTGTCCCCTAATCGGCCACGATTTCTCAAAGTTTTTAGTTTTCTCATTTGCATCCAGGCATACAATAGTTGCAATTCTCTTGCTTGAGGAAAAATCTAGAGATAGAGCAGCCCATTTCTTTCTTGACAAGCACTTTCAGAGATGCACCCTTGAAGCACAGCATAATGGAAAAACGAGGCCTATACTACGGTTAAGGCCTTGAAATAATTTAGGGTGTACATCTGCATTCCCACACCATAGCCTATGTGCCAAATATAGTGGTTAGGAGCATATTGTCCCAAGACGAGATGGGAAGAGGGGCAAATGGATTGTTGTGATCTTAGAGTACGACCTTGAGATAAAACCCACCAAAATGATCAAGGTTAGGGCTAAGATCAACTAATGCATTTGAATCAAATCTACAAGCCCTTGACATTAACATGGTAGATGCCTTGGATGAGCAACGGGGATTGCATGATCCCCTTTGTTGAGGGAGAAGTTTGAGACCTCTCCTTGGTATTCGACATTAAGTATGTGTACACACCTCAATACCTCTGAACTATCAAAGACCAAGGCTATATTCTTAAAGCTAAAAGAAAAAATATATTGCATAATGAATGAAGGCTTATACTGAAAAAATCCAAATGGCCTATTGCTTAAATGTTTGCTTGAATCTGAAGCAGAAAAGATTAAACAAGAATTCCATGCAGGAGAGTGTGGAGTCACACAGGCCAGGAAGCCATGCAAACAAAATACTCGAGTGGCTACTATTGGCCTACACTCTTCAATGATATCCATAAGATAATTTCCTACCACAAATGCCTGATTTTTTAAGGCAAAAAAACTCCTCCCCTTACCTCTACAACCCATCATTGTTGAAGGTCCCTTTATGCAATGGGGCCTAGATTTCATAAGGAGAAATTCATCTGCTTCTTCTACACAACACAAATGGATCCTAATAGCCATAAATTACTTATTCGTGGATAGAGGCCATACCTACCTAGGAATGCCATAGATTCGGTCATCATTAGGTTCCTAGAAGGTCATATCCTCTCTTGGTTTGGCTGCCCAAGGAAATAATCATGATAATCTTGTTGCTTTCGGATCAAGAAAATGGTTGATTTTTGTCACGGGGTATAAAATAGCACTTGGTCATTCAATTGCCTACTACCCTGAGGTAATGGATTAGGTTGAATCATCAAACGAGAGAGCCGGTGACCATCATCAAGCTACGAAAGAACAAAAATTCATGGCATAACAAGTTAGTGCATGCCACAGCTAAATTTGACAAGCTTACAAAAAGAAATCCATTGGCATGTCACCATATCGACTTGTCTATGGAATAGAGGCAGTGTTTCCACCAGCCTTGGAATACCGGTGATTAAACTTGTTCAAGAGATTCATACGGAAAATGGGTATGGTGAGGAGGATAAATTAGACAATTCATCTCCAACAAACAAGGGAAAGGGTCTATACTTGAGCTATCAAGGTTAGCGAAAATATAAAAAAGTTGACAAAGAAAAAATACTCACAGTTTCAAAGTTGGAGATAAAGTTAGAAGTGGGACTCAAGAGAGAGGACAAGGAAAGCACGGCAAGTTTGACATTTTGTGGCAAGGTCCCTACATCATCCGAGCCAACATGAGTCCAAATGCCTTCTTTGTACGGGAGTTAGATGGTACAAGGCATTTGGGAATCTGTCGATAGTAGGATGCTCAAACACTACTTCTGCTGATTTCCAATTTCTAGTTTCCATTTCCATTGTACATACCATTCTAGTGTTTGTTTTCAAGAAAAAGAGAAAATGTTCTAAAAAAAAAAATAGAAAGAAAGGAGAGGTTCAGACATGCTCAAAACATGAACCTCTGAAGTGAAAAGGTTGGCTCTAATATGATCAAAACCTAAGCCAAAGAAAGCAAAGATAGTTGTTTCAAACATGCCCAAAACCTAGACTAGCAAAGAAGAAAAAGAGTTAGCTCTAACAAGCCCAAAACCAGAGCTGAAATTTAAAAAAAAAATTGAAAGTGACTCTAACAAGCTCAAAAATTGAGACACAAAGGAAAGAAGGATGCTTCAAACTTTAGATTTCAAGCCTTCAATATTTTTTTTCCAATTTTCTGGTTCTATCCATGTGCAACTGTCTTTATGCCTTGGATCCATAGCAAACTAAACTCTCTAATCCTAGTTTGAATTTTTTTAAATTTCTGTTGTAGAATATAGAGAAGAAATCTGTTGGAAAGTTGAATCCCAGCAGATGTTAGAATAGGTAGAGAAGCATATGAGGCCAACAATTTAATCTAGTCTCATGGATAAATAAGGGTAGAAATAGAATAGGTTTATTTTCTTGTTTGTAAAAAAAGAAAAATGATGTAAAGGGTCTGCTAGTTCAAATGCACCCTAGAAGAAAAATGATAGGATTGTAGAATGGGTAGGTATATTGATTGGGAAAGTTTTTCTACTAAATTGATGTCTTCACAATTGTGGTAGCTGAAAATCAAATAATAAAGGTGGCTCAAGTAGCAAGCATCTAGCCTACACCAAAGATCATTTTCTAAATTCTTGACTCCTTCAAGAAGCCATCCCCATGTGGAGCCACTGTTAGTCCCCTATAAAAATTCAGACAAGCAAAGTAAGGGGCTAAATTGTTTTTGAGCCTTCAAGGAATGCATCTCCCCTGAAGACACATCATCCTTGAAGCCTCCTGTGCCTTTTCCTTGGATAAACCCCCACTGTTGTTCCTATTTTAAAGCGCCTCACTGATTGTAAAAAACTGTGCTCCAGAAAGGCCTACATTTCCCCTTGTATCCCTGCAGAAATATCCCAATTTAACCCTTTTTTCCCTTTTTTCAAAGTCCCCCTTTTACCCTCTAAATCCTCCCAGAATCCCCTTTACATCCTGCACACACCCCTTGTTTGGCCCATTTTCTCCTTATTCCCTCTATCGTTACCCAATTCTGCCCCCAAATTGCATTAAAATGAGCCAAAAATCCATTTTCCACCTTATTATGGTCTTAACCCATTTCGGCTAGCCCCTGAACCATATTTCCCCTCCATGCACCCGAGCGCTAAGACCAAGCGCTAGTCATAAAGCGCTTATCGCAATCAGGGGTTTCACATGCGCCCTTATCCTTTGTAAATACAAAAGTTCCGATGCGATGGTGAACTTATCTTTCGACACTTGAAATAATCTCAGCTGTCGATCTGTGTAAGATCTGACGGTCAGCGTTGTTTCACAATATACCCATCGCTCCCCCGTTCGCCCCTCCGATCGCATCTCAACCGTCCATTCAGTCCGCAGATCAACGATCTTATTTCATCCGCCCGGTGGTCCCTGCAGCCACGACTGTTCGAAAACCGTCGGTTTCTATCGCACCGCCTTTCAGAGGTCAGTGGTATTTTTATTTTTAGAGCTATTCCACTCATCGCTCGACACGTGGCTCCAACACTATTCAAAAATTGCCCACCCATCATGCATTATCGTTCGATATTTGATATGGTGCGATATGCATATAAACCATCCAATCTACGATCGCCCATACAACGGTCATCGCACCCCAAAGTTGCACGGTAGATAACCCAAGGTATCCGTACCCCTGGCCCACCATCCATCGCCTTCCAATACATTTTCCACCGTCGATCTCCTCCTGAGATCGGACGATCTAGATTTAAAGTCAGGCCCCGCCATCGACTGGGTCCCACCATGTCACCTTTCCACGTGTTTTTTATCACGTTTTCCTCCACCCTCCTTATATTTCGTTTATATTTCATTCAGAGGTCATTTTTCAAAGGTTTGCATTTAAATTTTTCGCCACAGTCCGCCAACTTTCGCCACGACTGTTTTCCACCGTAATCCTACACTTTTCCGCCATTTTACCAGTCTACATGGCCATTCCCGTCATCCCCATTGCATCCACAACCTCCATGCATGGTTTTCTTAACAGGTTTTCGTGTTTTGCAGGTTTATCAGAGGGTGAAAGCCACCATGATTTCACAATCTTTATTATAGTGGAAAAAAACACAGAAAGGACTATTTTTCAGAGGCCGAAATCATGAAGAAATCTTGGGAAGGCGCCATGACAAGACATGCATTAAAGAGCAGGGTTTGAACTCTGTAAAACCTCCCCAAAGCCATTAAAATCACATATTTGACCGAAAAGGACAGAAATGGAGCGGCAGAGAGTTCGGCGCACGTAATTGAAGATTTTTGAGCCTTTTTTAGGGATTTAGAAGGAAAAGGTACCAGTTCGAAGACCCCGAGGATCGATCAGAAGGTCCAAGGCACATAAAATAATACTAAAGGGTTTTCACATCAGCAGAAGGTTCTTTTCATAAAGGACGATGCGCCCATACAGTTCTCATCCCATGCCATGTTCTAGAGAGATTTTCCAGCCCTGACAACAGTCCTGTGCTACCAGAGCATTGGATTCACAGTATGGAAGACCCTAGCATCATTTATTTACCTTTTTGTTTATTCACCGGAAGTAATACAGATTGCTACAGCAGATTACATCAGAGACATGCCCGAAGTAAATGGAAGCTTGGAGAACACCACTCTTATATCAAAAGAGTGCTAGAGATAAATGCACAGGGTTTAAACAGAATGGGCTTCGGCCCTCTTTATTTTCTAATTTTAGTGCTTCATTTAGTGTTTCGCCTACCTTCTCTGCTCCACTTCAGCTATAAATTCATGAGGAAACTCATTGTAAAGGTTGTTGACCAGTTATCAGAGAATTTCAAGCAGTTTCTTTTGAGACATAGTCTTTGTGTAAAGTTGTAAGATAGGCCGAGGAAAATGTTTTCAGATTGAGTATCCAGCTATTGGCAATTTTGTACTTGACTGGTGTTTCTTTTTAATATGACAAGCACATTTCTTTGGATCCTGATCTAAAGTAGTGGTGATGTTTTCCTATCTTTGTATTTGTGTTTAATTTGCATTCCATTTCATTTCATTTCTATTGGCTTGCATCAGAAATCTAGCATGGGATTTACCCTTGTTAGGTACCCTTTGTTTCTTCTCTCCTTTCCTTTGATATTTTCTACTAAAATGTGTTATCTAAGAGTTGATTTCAGTTAATTTAACTAGTGTAGTGGATGTTATTTTCTGCTAGCTGATGTATGAATTAAATAAATCTGCTCTTAGATGTTCTTGTTAGGATTTAATTGAAAGAATTGGGAACACTGGGTATTAGAGTTAGCCCTGTCCACTAGGATCCTTTTCAATTGATTGAACCTTTCAAATTTCCCTCAAGCTAGAGGCCGAAGCATTGAGACTTCAAAGTCTCTCTATGATCTCAGGTCTTTAAATTTGTGTTCTAAATCTTTATTTTTTCCTCCTCCCTTACCATTCCATACCACACTATCATCTTTAAGATCCAATGTCTTAGATGACTAGCCCAACTGAAAGCCTACACATTGAATAACAAGTAAACCCTTTCCTGACTCCATTTCCCAATGGTCTTGAATTATCCCTGGAATACTTCACCTCTGCCTAAATCCTCTTTTCTCATCCTTGTCTTACATTTAACCCTTCTTTCCTGGTAACCAACAACCAAACAAACAATCAAACAAACAAACCCTGTGCCTATAACTAGCCTAATATCTCAACCTTTTGAGCTTCAAAGTCATATACCTTTGACATATCATAGAGAGATCCCTCTCTAGACCCAGGAGGGCTAGATCCTGAGGTCTGAAAGCGGTTTGATGTTGTCTCATCTTTTGGTCTTGCCAATCTGGCCAAAACATGCGAACCCCAACAAAAGCTTCACCTGTAAGCGTGTGTTGGAATAATCTAAGATAGATGGAATCATCAGTAATGGAATTGGAGGAACACCACATGTGGAAATATTGGATATGGTTGGAGGGATCTTCACTAGCAAGGCCTTCAATCTTGGGAATGTCGGAGGGGAGCTTGGTTGGCATGGCAAGCTAACTAACATCATGGCGGATAGGATCGTTGATCAATTGATTGAAATCGGGGAGACTGAGACCAGCCAAATAAGGGAGCAAAGGGACAGTCGAGGTAGTTCCCTTAGTGGTTCCACTAGTAACAGACCCAGCAATAGGACCAGGGTTTCTATTAGTGTTAGGCCCTGAAATAGACATGGTGAAGGTAACACGGGGAGAACTGGAAGTATGGGGAGAACCCGAAGAATCATAAGAAGAGTCAAATTGCGGACTCGGGGGAGGACTAGCTCGATGACGATGAGAAGGAGTAAGTCGACCAACCAAAGACTGAGGATGAAGGCCAAGAAGTCTCTGGGATAAACGCCTTGAAGGCGCAATGATGACGGGAAGAAGAAAAACCGACAAAGGTAGGGAGGTGCAGAATCAAGTGAGGTCAATGTAGAAATGAGGGCAGAGAGGTGCAATGTCAATTGATTTTAAAGTCTTTTCCAGGCGGTGTTAACCAGGCTCTTCTTCACTTAGGTTCAGTGTGTGGCGTGTGTTAATTTTAATTTTTAAACCCAGACGTTTTGAGAGTAAAAGAAAAAGTGTGTTGTGTAACTGAACATAAATCTGCAAAGAACAGTAAATAAGGCTGAAATAACAGAAAATTAATAGCTAACAATGCATCGATCTAACCCAAGAAGGCGGGTCTCTCAAAACTAGTCTAAAAGAGGGAAAAAAATATAATCAAAACACACTTAAAAAGGAGCCAATAGATCTAAGGTTGGTAGGGACAGGGATCTAAAGGAGATATCTGCTGAAAAGAGGTGCAGAAAATAGCAAAGAGGCAGAGGCAAGGTTGCTGCAACAAAGAGGGAATCAGCTAAAGGTAGAAGGGAAAAGGAGGTGACCCTAGAGGTAAACCCAAACAAAACTATATGAGGTGATTTGAAAGGTAGAAGAGCTGATCTAAAGGGATCTGAAAATGAGGTATCAGATCTGAAAAGAAGAAGGCTGAAACTCTGGAAATTCAGACGTCTGAAACAGCTAAAACTCTTCCAAAAAAAGTGGAGGGTACTAAATCCCTACGGAGCGAGATTCCCACTTACTTGAGTAAAACAGATCAGAAACAGGTCTGAACGGGCGGAGACAGAGGCTGGAAAACCCTGACAGAAGCTTCAGACAAACCCATAAAAATTGTTGGGAAAGTGTAGAAAAGGTGCAGGTCGCAGGTTCTGACCTGTTTTCAGTCGAGGGCCTAGTTTTGGGGCAGAAAAGTGTGCCCTCTAGTCTAGGTCACAATTTTTGGGCTGATAAGTGTGACCTGTAGATCCGGGTCTCTCAGCAGCAGATTTCAGAAAATGTTGTCGTCTCAGCTGCGGCTGATGTCTGTCACCTGCGCAATAGGGCCAAAAACACATGGAAGTTAAAAATTTTAATGTTTGAGGGTTTTAGAGGTGAAAAACACCATAAAAATAGGAAAAATAAAAAACTGAAGAAAAACCCTAGGGTTTGAAATAGCTGGATATGCAGGAATAGATAAAACGAGAGCGATCACAAAAGAAAACATGTGTGGAGTCGCCAATTGTTAGTATGAATCTTTTGTCGGAAAAAGCCCACTTTAGCTACGGACAAAAAAATATCCCTAACATCAATTATGGTTGCCAATATCTTCAAATCTGCAGTTAGTTGATCCAAATAAAGCTGCACAAATCTAGATCTATGCATAAAAAGACATTAAGCAGTAAAAATGAAATGTTGCTCCATGCATCCAATAGATAAGACAAGAACAATATGTTTGAAAGAATTTTTATATTAAATGGGAACCTGAGAGGAAAACAAGAAAGGTGTTTCCAATTCTCCTCAATGGGATGGGTTCTTGAAAGTCCTCAGCATTTCAGATCTAAAATTTCTCTCCCTTGTTGGTGTAGAAAACCCAGACAAACATAGAACTCAAAGGTAGCTCACAAAGCAAACAATAGAGAATGTGACAATGATAATGGCTCAAAGTTAGACCAAGAGTATAGATCCAGAGTGATCTAACATGCAATGAAAGGTGACAAATGAATGGGAAAACCCTTCTATTTATAAAAAAATATTAGGGTATTCTAGGACTTGGTGCATGAATAAAATATTATTAACCAAATTCTAGAACCACCTTTTAGGAACATTTTATTATATTTATTGGAGGGAAAAGGATTTTTGACTTGGGTCAAATCCTTTATTTATAAATAATGAATAGATAAATGATTTATTTATTATTTTAAGGAAATGGTGGAAATATAATTAAATAAATAATGATTTATTTAATTATTTATAAATGATTTAGTCAAATTTAACTAGTAATATTATTTAAATAAGGATTAAATAACTTATTCCTAGGAAATAATCAAATAAATAAGGATTTATTTAATTGATTTCCTTGTTTTGGGTTAAATATGACCAGGAATAATAATTAAATTGATTTTTAATTAATTATTCCTTGAGGAAATATAAAAAAATATAGATTTGTTTATTATTTCCTTTTGGGGTTTCCTGTTTAGACCATAAACAATTTAATAAAGGTGTTTTACTAAGTTATTTCACATAGTGAAAGAAATTTTACTTAGGGAAAAATTGGTCTTACATGGTGTACTTGGGTCCATCTAATGATAATAGGTTAGATGACCAAAAAATGGTGTAACAAGGAGCATTCTCTCAACCCCTGAAAACAATACTATAACACTGGTACACAATCCTTAGAAGGATTGGCTACAATACATGTACAAAATATGAAAATATAATAATGTCGGAGTTGCTGGGTAGAAAAAGCAACTCAAAATATACAATAGAAGGAGGATAATGAATATGGCCTGTAAACTGAAACAACCTCGTTCAATGGATTCCTTAAATGCAAGGCTGATCCCGGCACAAGAAGTCTCTTCCTCCAAAATGATGGAACAAACCCCCGCTGTAGACAAACTCTGAGATAACACAGTCTATGGAAGGGACTGCACTGATGAAGGTGGGATAAGCTTGGCCTTCTACCAAAATATGCAAATCAGCTCTAGAAACCCTCCTTTCTGATCCTCCCAAAGAATAGGAACTCCTTCCTACAAGAAATGATACAAGGAATGGTGTTGTGGAATCTCCTCCACAGCAAAACCTGCAACACAACCCAGTGACTGCGTTGTAGATGAAGAAGTGGCTATGGAAAAGTGCCTAAATATGGAGAAATGAAGAGAAATCCTCCTTGATCTACTCAAGGGAGGAGAGGAAATCCTAAACAGGAATCCCTCGTGCCAAAGGCATTGCAATTCATCTAAACAGTTGGAGATTGAAAATAGACTCTAAGTCCAAATATTCAATAATGCTCTCTATGGCTGCCTCATCCTCATGTGTTTTCCCCCTTTTCATACTAGGAGGTGCAAAAATGGCTACTCCATGGATCCCTTCTCACTTCAGGTCTCCTTACCCATTTTATTTATCTCCTAGATAATATGAGCAAAAATTAATGTTCCAATTTATTTGAAAAAAATTGGAACATTACACCGTTAACTCAAAATGTTGGGCTAGAACCATCTATAGTGGTCAAGGTGAGGGTAACATTGTTATTTACTTCCTGAATCCCATATGGACCGAGCCACCTTGTTTGTAGTTTTCCTAGAAATTCTTGGAATCTGGAATCATAGAGGAGTGCCCAATCTCCTTTTTGACATATCTTCCTCTTTATTAGGTTGTCATGCCACTTGGCTCGTTGCTGTTGAATGATTGTTGTGCATTGTAAGGAAACCAGTCATATTTCGTCCAGTTCATTTATTTGTTGGATTCTTTTAGCTTGAGCATATGTTAAGTCCAATCCCACTTTCTGGGTTGTTCTCAGTATTTTAATTTTGAACTCAATAGGGAAGATAGGTTCTCTCCCAAATACTAGCTAATATGGTGAATATCCAGTGGTCTTTCTTCAGGTTGTTCGATAATCCCATAAGGCTTCTGGTAGTCTATTGGCCCAATCTCGGTGGTGTGCTGCTACTGTCTTGGTAAGGATTGCCTCCAGGAGTTTGTGAGTGCTTTCGACTTGTCCATTTGCCTGCGGGTGGTAAGGAGACGTAACTCGGTGAATGATATGGTGATTTCTTAAGGTAGATAGGATCTTATTGCCTGTGAATTGTGCCCCTTTGTCGGTTAGCACTTCCCTTGGCAAGCCGTATCATATGAATAGTTCAAAGAGAAACTTAGTTATTGATTCTTTTGTGGCTGTTCACACGTCTACTGCTTCCACCCATTTGGTGACATAATCCGTGGCAACTAATATGTGGGCTTTCTGGTTTGATGGTGGGTTGAATCACCCAACGAAGTCCAACGCCCATCGTTCAAATGGTTCCACCACCAATTGTGGTTCTAGCGGCATTTCATCAACTTGGCCTGGGTGGCCCATTCTTTCGCAACTATCGCGGGCCTATACATACTTCTTTGCCTCTTTGAAAATCATATGCCAATAATAGGCTAATTTCAACACTTTATGCCCCATCCGTTGTTCTGCAAAGTGGCCACCACAAGGTTCATCGTGACAGGCCTGTAATTTGTCATAGATTTCATCTTCCAATATGCATTTGTGTATGTGCATATCATCCCCTGAATGTATTAGGTATCCTCCAATCCAAGAGAATCTTGCACTGCGTTGTATAATCAATTTTCGTTCTCTCAGCGTTAAATGTCTGGCTAGCTTCCCCACTGCTAGATAGATTGCCACATCTGTATACCATGGTGTTTTGACTACTATAAAAAATAGGCGTTCGTCAGGGAATTGACCGTCAACTATTAGTGTGTCGTCTGTCTTGGGGACTCTGGACAGGAAGTCTGCGACCACATTTTCCTTCCCTGGATGGTCTTTGATTGTTATATCAAATTCCTGAAATAACAGTAGCCAACGATTTATTATTCCATTCATGATCGATTTATTAGCTAAATATCTAATAACAGAGTGGTCAGTGTACAGGAACACTTGATATCCGGTTATGTAGTGCTTGAATTTATTGATAGCATAAATTACAGCCATGAATTCTTTCTCGGTCACTATATAATTTAATTCGGCCGGAGTAAGGTTTTTGCTAATATAATAAATAGCATAAGGCTTTCGGTCTTCTTCTTGGCCAAGGACTACTCCTATTGTTGTATCAGATCCATCAGAAGAGATATGAAAGGAAAATTTCCAGTTAGGACCTCACAATATTGGTGTTGTTGAGACCAACTCCTTCAAGTCTGTAAAAGCGGTGTCACATTTTTCAGTCCAACGGAATTCAACATTTCCAGTCAAAGCATACAGAGGTGCAACTATCTGTGAATTTTTTTTTTAAATCTGCAATAATATCCTGCATATCCCAGGAAACTCCGTACCTCCATTTGTGTATGAGGTGTGGCCAATAGAAGGATTACCTTTATTTTAGCCGGGTCTACCTGTATTCCAGCTACAGAAATGTAGTGACCTAGGATTACCCCCTCAGTCATCATCATGTGGAATTTTTCGTTGCTTAGACATAGTCTAGTAGTACTACATTGTTCTAACACTTTGTCTAATGTTTCTAGCGCTTGATCAAAGTCTTCCCCATAGGGTGTAAAATCATCCATATAAATTTCAAGTCCTTCATTTATAAAGTTAAAAAAAAATGCTAATTATGGCTCTTTGAAATGTTGCTGGGGCATTATATAATCCAAAAGGTAAAACTCTGTAAGAAAACGTTCCCCATGGGCATGTAAAGGTTTTCTTATCTTGGTCTTCGGGAGCTATTTGGATCTGATTGTATCCACTGAATCCGTCAAGGAAAGAGAAGAACCGTTTTTCAGCTAATGTGTCGAGGACTTGGTCAATGAAGGGAAGGGGGAAATGATCTTTCTGAGTTTCCTTATTGAATTCTCTGTAATCTATGCAGATTCTCCACTTCCCATTCTTTTTAGGGACGACCACCAAAGGGGAGATCCATTTGTTGTCTGAGATGGGATAAATGAAATTTACATCTAGCAGTTTTTGCATCTCTTCTTTAACAATTTCTTTTAAATGTGGGTTTAGCCTTCGTTGGGGTCGTCTAACGAGGTGTGTTTCCCTATCGGTATAGATGTGGTGCGTACAAAGTTGTGGGTCCAAGCCCTTCATATCTTGGTAATCCCACACAAATGCACCCTGGTTCTTCTGGAGGAATTTTATAAGTCTCTGCTTTTGGTTTTCATCCAAGTTGTTGTTAATATTCAGAACCTTTCCTGGTTCGATCTCAATAGGTATACTGTTACGAACAGTGGTTGTGGAACTATGTTGAATCTCAAAGTATGCCACAGGGTCCTCTTGACCTTCATGTTCGAGGACTATTTTCATCATTTGGAATTTCAAATTTTCAGGTTTGGGTGGTTGATTCATAAGGTTACTAATCACATCATCTTTAGTTTGATCCTTGAATTCGAGGGCTTCTGCTAGTGTCAGAGGTGGACAGATGTTTTGCTCCCAATATGCATCTCGGTGTTTGTGAATTTTTATCACGGGCAGAGTTGGTTTGGTAGGTAGATAAATAATGATATTTTTTACAGAGTTGCCTCTAGTGATATTCATGCTACTTGCTTGACAGCCTATGTAATCATTTGTTGTGGCCAGCCAAGGCCGCCCAAGAATCAATGGGTGCCCTTCCATCCTGTTTTTTGGATTAATGACTAAAAAATTAGTTTGGTATTCCCATGAGTCCACCAAGACCATGATGTCTTGCACTATACATTCTATTCTAATAACAAATCTGTCAATTAATTCCAGAAGTGTGGTTGTAGGTTCTAAAACTGATATGCCCAGTTCTTCACAAGCTCTCATAGTTAGGATGTTAATGTCTACCCTAGGTCAAAGAATGTGTTTAGAAATGAGTGTCAAGAAATTTTCATGTTTACAATGGGGTTTCCTGGGTCTTCATATTTCACAGGTGATTCTCTACCTAACAACAAGTCAGATAGTGTTCCTAGCACATGAATGGTAGTTGCAGCCATTGTTTTCTTAATTTGTTTTTTTCCACACAATTCCTTGATTGTCTTTGCATAGATGGGAATGTCTTGGATGGCTTGGAAAATAATTTTAATACAAAGGTTTCTTAATTCCCCCAGGATGTCAAAATCTGGGGTGATTATAGGTCTGGGTAGGTTTAATCTCTCAGGGAATGGAGGCAGATTCACTCTAATTTCTTTAGGTCTTTGTTGGTCAATTGTTTCATTATCTTTACCTGTTTCTATTATATTCATTGAGCTAGGCCCTGTGGATGTTTCAACTTGGGACTGAGGTGTAGTTGTGCCTCTATACGTAATATGGTACATCCTGATCGTAACATCAATTTGTTGCTCTGTTTCTGTTTTGCATTGGGTTTTGGATCCTCTATGATCTGAATTAGTTGAACCAGTCTATCATTGGGGTTGGGATTGGGTTGGGATGGTGATTAAGGGCATATGGCAGGTTGTTGGTTATGTTAAATTGGGTAGGGAGATGGTAATTATTGGGTCCCTATCCCTATCAGTAGATTTCCCATCCCCGTAGGTCGTTTCCAGTTCCAATTGGTGTTTTGAGTAGGAGGGTTTGGCCATTGGTTTTGATACATGATATTCTGCTAGTAAGGGGGAGGGCTAGGGAATGTTTTCCAATTACTCCCTGATGGAGGCTGTGTAGGCCAAGGTGGCATAGGAAACACCTATTTTGGCCAAGTTGGGAAGGGGTTTTGAGTCTTCCAAGTTGTTGTAAGGTTTTGTTGGCTGAACTATGGCACCGGGAAGTATTGAGGCAGGTCTTGTGATATGCCAGGTCGTGCTTGCCATTGCAGACGTTGATTCATTAAATAGACTGGCTTTGTTTCCTCTTCTACTTCCTTGTAGATAGATTTCAGCCCAGGAAGTGAAGGACACTGGTCCGTAGCATGATCCTTAGTGCAGATAGCACACGTCTGGACCATGTCTAAAATACATTCCCTCTGGCTATGCTTCTTCTGACATCTTGGACAAAAGATGGCTAGGTTTTTTTCGGCTATAGCTTGTTTTTTCTTGGCTTGTAAAACATCAAGTTTCATTTTCAAAGTACCTAGGATGTCCATTTTGAAATTTTCTAATAGACTTCCAAATTCTGCTCT
The DNA here is from genome assembly GCA_034641835.2 of Pinus albicaulis. Classification (NCBI taxonomy): domain Eukaryota; kingdom Viridiplantae; phylum Streptophyta; class Pinopsida; order Pinales; family Pinaceae; genus Pinus; species Pinus albicaulis. Next base: position 677,095,930 of record CM076581.1, read on the forward strand.
AGTTACATTGCCATTGGTCTTCTTAAGATCCTTCTTCATAGAATCACTCCCAATAGGTCTATTGCGTGAGCTATCCCGGGAGCATATAATACATAAGGATATAATCTCATCATATTCTTCTTGATAAATGTCTCTCTTCCCCATTATGTTAAGCATTTCAACCCATTACTCCTTCATCCCTTTAAGCATTGTGGTTTTTAAAATGTCCTTGTATAATGTGGTATATGGGGATATTTGTAAATTGTATTGAAATATTTCTATGTATTCCACTAATGTTTCCTTTTCTTTTGCAGACATGTTAAAGATTTCGTCTTTTAGATCTCGGGTTCGACAATAATCTTGTTATTTGGTAAGAAAAGTATTCTTCATTTGTTACCAGCTGTTTATAATTCCCCCTCCTAATCCCATGAACCAGTGGAGTGCAGTCCGTTTTAAGGTAGAGGGAAATAATTTTAGTTTATGGGAATTGGTGGTGTAGTCATATCCTCTGCATAAGACATCAAATTCAAATAGGAATGCATCAGGATCTTCTGTGGTGAACCCATGAAAGGTGAGGATGTTGTGTAAGGTAATGGCTTTCATAGGGGCATTGGAAGCATGATCAACAATAGGGTACTCTAATGTTGATGTCTGCCTCTGATTCTGATTTTGATTGTTTGGCATATGATCAAAGAGGTGCCAGAAATATTTGGGAACTTCTTGATCTGGAGGGAAGATTTTAATAGGTTTGGGAGGTGAATGCGGTGGGGGTTTTATAACACTTCCTTGATCTGGGATTCTAATAACTTCTGTTTCAATCACTTCTTTAGGGGACTTAGGTTCTGATATCTCTATGTGAATTCCTCCACTACTTTCTCCCTTGCCTTCTTGCAAGTTGCAAGAGCCTCCCTCTTTTGAAGGGTCAATGTCTCTATGAATGACAGATTGTAGGCTTTGCTTAGACCCCTCTATCTTACTATGAATCTCGGTGTAGGCTACAGATGGTGAGGTTGATTCCCAAGGGAGTGCATTAGGACATTGAATGGAAACATTTTTGGGTCCTATAGATACCTGAGGTTCAACTTTCCTAATGATTTCATCTATATATGTTGTCCTCCCAAGGATCACCAGTCCTTTGGGTTGTGAGGATGGTTGCGAATGATTTCGGATTTTTTGTATCTTCTTTTTCCTAGGCATAAAACAAGAGCACCTATCCTACGGTTCTTTGTAAAACTTGCTAGTGAGCGGGCTAAAGGGAAAGCATGTTGCTTGCCGGGAAGCAGGTTCTTACCTCTCATTTTCAATACCCAATTCTTCACAGCAATGGAGAAAAGATGAAATAAGGGAGATTACTCTTAACACTCTCCCCGAAAATGGCACCAAAATGTTGGTTCTAATAGAGGTGAATTTTTATTGACAACTCTAGTGCTTCCTCATGTAATTATCAACCCGGGGTAAGTATTTTTATTCCAAGAGTGTTGGCATAATATATGCGAGTCAGTTTGTCTACAGATGCTCCTTGTCAATTATGAGGGATAATTTACTAACTTCCTGAAATTTATTATCCTATGAAGGGTGATTTGGACGGATTTTTAACCTAGGATTGAGCAACAGGAATTTGTGTTTCTCTAATGGAATGAAACAACAACATAACTAAACTGAACAACAATATAGATAAACCAAGCAGACATTGAAATGAACAGTGATGGAATTAAATGGAATAGTAGTCTAACTAAGCTAATCAGTAATGGAATCGAATTGAATCAACAGTCTAGCTAACCAGGAAAAAATGAAGCAGCAGTATAATTAGATGTGCAGTAATGGAACAATGAGATAGCTAAGCTAGATAGTAATGAAATAGAAATATGACTGAAGCGAATTAAATAAAATTTACATCAAGTAATTAAGTAATTTTGCAATGAAGTTCTCTGTATGAGTTAATCAACATTTATCAATGGTTGAACGCTTCGTTATGCTAGAAAGAGAACGCAATTCATAAATACAGGTAATGCTAAAATCAACTTATTCTACAATCTGCAATTCAAATGCAATGACATCAAAGGAATTGGAACTATCTATTGATAACAAAACATTGCCATAAGTCAGAAAATACGATTTCACTTGTCCTACTTTAAGAACGCAGTTTCTAGCAATTCTGAGGAAGGAGAACTGTATTTGTATTAAATGGAAATATACGTTACAACTGCGTCAGATTCATAAGCATCGGTTCTGTAACTACACAGAGTATGAAAACGTGCATGGAGCTTCCAGAGGTTGGGCCCAGGTCACCAGAAGCCTTAGCACTGTAAAAAATTCAAAAGATGATTGTTCAAAGCTCTATATTACATCTAGTGATGTTACAAAAACATAATTAGATAGACTATTTCTGATTTGTCTATTATAGAATGAATCTCTTGTCTTGTTTTTTACTCCCCTTCTTCTCCATCCTTTTCCCTTTTAAAGGTGATTTCCAAGAATTTCGAAAGTGTTTCTCAAATGACAGCCCACTGCGCGTGGTTGCCGTTTGAGTTCTTGGACTCAGATTCATTTGTTTACCTTCTACTGGACATTTGAATTGGTAATATTTCATATGCTCGCGTCCGTTAGTTATCTTCCATTCCATATTGGTCCAGGCATTCTGCTTTCCTGCATGTGGAGATAAGAGAAGTAAATTTCCTATTATAAAAACATCCTTTTCATCATTAGTCCGATTGTTCCCGTTTTCATGATCTTTTATTCCTTATTGTTAATGTGAAGGGGAATTCCCTCGAAATTATAACATTATTTGAAGTATTTACAGGGTGAGAATCATACCTTAATTTGGGCCCAACAATTATGTCATTTTTTCAAGTAGGTTATATTTATTATTCGTTGTGAAAAATTGATTAATGTGAAATTTTTTTGTCCTGCACATGTGGACGCACTCATATGACTCGTGTGCCCAGACACGAAATCAAACAAGAGGATCCCCATAGACCTGTTCCCATTCGTCCCCAATTTCATAGATCCGATTCTGAGGGGTATATTATACATGGTATAGGTACACATTAGATCAATTTCTAGTTAAAATGTTCAAGTTTACGTTATATTCAATGTTGAACAGGTGATTTCTTTTTCAAATGACATGTGTTTAATGTGAAAATATTATGCTCCATAGGTGCAAATGTAGGAGTTGGGGTTGGCCCTATTACTGGTGAGGGGCAAAGGAGAACAATGTCTCAGTGTGTGGAATCCATCCCACACTTGGATACTTCTCCTTCAAGTAAAATCTAAAGGAAAATTTATTGTTTGATGTGTGTTTAATGTGAAATTTATTGTGTGTCTCATGTACTTTTGTTATAAAACAATTGAATGTTTTGTACAGTGGGTGGTAGAGACATTCATTCCTTGAAAGGGAACAATCCTATTATGAGCGAAGAGGATGAGATGGTTTTTCCATGAGGTATTTTAAAATGACCAGACAAGTTTTTTAGATACAAATTTTCCTTAGAAATTATTTAATTTTTAATATGTGCAATATTTTAACTTGTTACAAGTGGTGGTGGTCACCCTCCTAGGGGGAGAGGTTTTAGGGTTCATGAGTTTGCTGAAAATCTAAGCTATGATCCCCATTGCACCCATCTCAGTGATATTATTGACCAGATGCCTTGGGAAGATACCATCTCCTTACTTACTGTTGAAGGGATGAGGGAGCATTCCATGATATTGCGCAATGAATTGCAAAGTTTCAATCTCTCTGCCCCTAGTCGAAATTGTCTCCAAATTGTTTTGCACAATTTGGAGAGTTTGATAGAGACTTATAGTGGGGTTGGACCATCAACCCAAGTTTTTTTTGACATGATATGTAGGAGGAGAGAATTAGTGATTAGTATCCACTCCTACAATGAAGTTAAAAGTAGGGTCACTAAAGAAATGGCCTTGTCACTATTCGACTTGCGACCTGAAGACAAAAAACGTCTAAAGATTGCAAGATTCAATGATCCCAATATTGCACCTTATATTTATGAGAAGTTCTTGTATGCATACGAGAAGTTCCCAAATAATGATGAGGTTTCGCAATATTTTGTTAGGATGTTATATTCTCAATTCTGAGAACACATTGACCCTAATTATATAGATATGGGGTCCAAATTCTATGGAGCTGGAAAATTTCATACATATGAAAGACCTGATGCTATGCGAGATGTTTGGTTTAGGCCTCCAGTACCTCGTTTAGCATCTCAACCACCTAGGGTAGTTACACTTCCAGAGGAGTTAGCCCTTATCTCCAGTGTTGCATCACAGATGGGGGAGAATATACAAGAACATATTGCAACTGCTTTAGGAGGGGTGAAAATCAGCTTAGGGACTAGCCAACCTTCATCTAGTGCAAGAGTTTGTTCATTTATGAGTATTCCAGATGACGTGTTGAGGGAGATGGAGCGAGATGAGCTTATGGAGTATGCATCCTCATGTAGAAATCACTGAGCAAGCCATTACACAAAAAATTCACACCATGGGAAAGGGATGTACAAGCATGTTTTGATCTATTTTAAAATACACATTTATAAGATGAGCTAGAGTGCATGTAACATGTTTTTTTGGTGTATACATACATTTAGTCTCCAAAAAATTACGCCAATATATTTATTTATGCATTTTACAACATTGTTATAACAAAATTGCCTTGCCCCTGATCCTCATTCTGTAGATCATGGACATGATCATGTACAGGTGCCACATTCATTACTATCTGTCTATATTTTTGTAAGTCAAATTGAAATTTAATTTATGTCACATAATTTTATATGGTATGAGTCTTAACATTGTGGAATTTTCAGGTTAGCGCTACACATCAAGGGCTACCTGAAGAGATTATTCCCTCTCAGGTTCCAGTCGTGACACGGGTATCGATACTTTTCATTAAGCATATTTATAATGTTTATTATATTTATTTTCGCAAAATTTTCTATTAACTTTGATTTCTACTTTTCAAGCTACAGATAATATTGAGATGATGCAAACTGAGCCTCAAGGAGATCGTGTAGGATCTAGGTTAGATATTCTACATTAAACTATGGTAACCTCTTACCATTTCTTCATTGGTATCATTGCCACATTATAAACAGGTTATCTAGTGAATTTATAGATATTTGAGAGGTTCCTTTATGTATCTAGTGAATGCTAAAACTAATATTTAATTTTTAGTAAAAAATTTGAGCCATAGTCAATTCACTGGGTTACTGACAATATAGGTGCTTCATTTGGCTTAGAGGAATATGCACATTTGTTTCCTTGACCATCTCAGACACTGTCACAATGTCAATATGTCATAATTCCTACTCAAGTCCCTGCAAAATAAGGAAGCCTGTACACAAAAAGAAAACATACCAAGATATTTCATCTCTCACCATGGCCTTATCAGGTTACTCATGGTAAAAGCTCTAAAAAAAGCAAGAAAATCCTGGGAAGAAGTCATTGCAACTCCAACGGCTGCAACTTCACTAAATGAGCCCAATGTTGTGTGACTCCACCCATTGCAATTGCGAAGGAGGAATAATATATTGTCATGAATACCTTAGCTACAAAGTACCTACTAATTCATATTAAGGAAGAAAACACAAATTATATTACACCATAGAAGGAAAGTGATATTGAATTTAAGATAACTAGTATCAAACCAACCACTAAGAGAATGAGAAGGCATCAAAATAGGCCCCCCTATGTTCCAGGAAAGAAGAGGACATGATAAATTCCTACCACCACCCAAACTCCTGCTACTCCAAAAAAATAAGTAAGGATAGAAGAAATCCTAGAACACTAGGAAGACACTACCCCTACTGAAACATAAGAACTAGTAGAGTCAGTGACCTAGGGTTTGAATAATTTGGTTTGGTGGCCTTGCTACTCCATAATAACCAGCAAGGAGTGATCTACACTACATATTACTGCTTCAAAATTGTTTTCCTGTAATAATGTGGATGTGATCTCTCAGGGGAAACTCTGAAGCTATGATAGTGAACTGCATTTCCCAACTATTTATAGGCTTATCACTTAGAGCCTTAGGTGCAGAACTGCCAGATGGTTTGCATTACTAGCACTTGTGGTGGCCTAATAATGGTTATGGAAGACTATGGAATCAATATTCCTTAAAAGACAGAATTGTAGATCATTCTTCCCTTGTGACAAGTTTTCATCTATCCAATACAGACCTTTAACAACAATGATTTGGACAATAATATGTGCTCTCATGTGATGGAAAAATGGAAGTTTCAAGAAAAAGGGGTAGTATGTGGTTTGACAGAGTTCACAACAATCCTCTTCAAGACAGTTACACATATCTTGTGGAATATCATGTCCACTGTTGCATCAAGATTGATGACGTTTTTAATTTTCAAGTACCGAGGTCTATTGTAGTTCAGCCATGACAATATTCCATCCTACAAAAATTTTGGTTTTGAGGTTTCCTAGTTTTGCATGATGACTAAGTACATAGGAAAGGACAATTGTATCCATGAGGTGGCTGCATTAGTTCACTAATTTCAACTGGCAGCCTTATTTTGGCACATGCTACAGTGGGATAGGAAATGAATAAGCTCTAATGAGCAATAGTTTAGAGTAGAATAAGCTCTTTTGAGAAGAAGCCTTCAATTCTTAGATTCATAGGCTTTAATTTCTTGTGCTTTGCTTTATAAGTTCCAACCTTTGATGTAGTGATGATATTTTTGAACGTGCAGGCTAGTTTCATATGTGCATGAAATGATTCTGAAGTTCTCATGCACTTCTAAGAAGAACACGTCCCCAAGTTGGAACCAAGTGTTGTCCACCAATGAAAATGGATTGCACATGTGATTTTCATCACATTTGCAGAGTAGCATGGTGATCCCAACTTTCCAAAAGTTGGAAATGTGTAAAAATCCCTTTTCATCAAGTATAATTACATGCACATGTTTGAAAACATCATAGACTGTAAACCCACAGGAAAGATCATTAGCTACATCATTATTTCCAATCCATGTGGCAGATTTGTGAGCTTATCTCTTAGATGACTTGTATTTTCTTGACTGTTATAACCGGCAATAAAGGCACAATAGAGGCATTGAAGGAGAGGAACGCACGACCCAAAAAAATATTTACATGGCACATGAAAGAAAGAAATTCAACATATAAAGAAAGTGTCATAAGAGCATTATTGGGGAGAGTGTCCAGCTTAAGGAACATAGTCAAAAGGGTGTAATTCATGCATTTCTAATAAAAATCCCAAAAGTAATCAGTAAACTTATAGATAAAGTTAACTATGGAAGAATAATCTTTGAAAATGGTCTCATATCTCATGTTTGAACAAAGGTACGATAAAATAGCACTTTCTTTGAAACTTATGAGGCCAAACTAAGGGGAGAACCACATTTTTTCATATCTGCTAATGACAACATGAAATAAAAACATATTGTTGATTTAAAAAATCCTATGAATGGTTTTTTGGGAAGATATAAAGGTAGATGCAATGAAGAAGAGGAACACCCAACCCTTTAAAAGAAAAATAATTAGGTTTACACGATGCCTGCAAAAGACAAATTCTACAAAGAAATAAAACATCATAAGGGCATTACTAGAGAAAGCATCCAACTTTAGGAGCATGGCAAGAAAGGTGTAACTCATGCATTTTTGATAGAATATCCAAACAGTAATCAGTATTAATCAATAAACTTATAGAGAAATTCCACTATGGAAGATGCCTCTTTGAAAATGGTCTCAAATCTCATGTTTGAACAATTCTAAAGCAGTAATATGCAGTGTAGAATTATGCCTCCTTCTTATGTCAGAATCAACCAGAATCCTATACTTGTCAGCCCAAATAAAAACTTACTAATTTAGCAAAAATCAAAGCAAGATCCATTCTATCAACATACTGACTATCCTCCAAGAGGCATGATCACAATTGCCTGGTGTAGTGTTAGGAACACTTGCATAATGAATCGCAATGAGAATATTTCAGTGAAGAAATCGGCTTGAAGGTTTATTCATAATGAAAAAGTTGTGATCTCATTAAGGACTTAATCCTTCATGCCAATACTTAAACATTGTATGCTCAATCTTGGCACAAGTTTTCACAACAAGTTCTTAGTTTCATTTTCCATAGCATGAACAGTGGCAGCCCATTCTATTACCATGCAACCCCTGGGAAGATTTATATTTATTTCTCGGCTTTTTTCTCCATCCCATATATTAAATTTGAAGGGCCAACTTGGTAGATATGTCACAGTGTTGCAAACTCGGATCCTTGTGATCCATTTGTAGTTCATCAATCTGTAATAATATCTCCCTCTGAGCTTCATTATGCTCTAGTAAGACATTGTTGGGGAGCGATTTCATGTTCTAGTATAGCTTGATTATACATAGATATTAGTTTTGGTGCCCTAAAGTATGGCCTGAATCAATCACCCACTAAACCATAGAGGCCAAGACCTCCTCATCAACTTTCTCATCATGTTCAACACAAAATTCAATATCAACATAGTTGATTTCCTATTGTATAGGAGCACGGGTTTGGGAATGATATCTTCGTGCTTCCTTATGAGATTGAAGTGTTCCTTGAGCACTCCTTCCTACTTGAGAAGATGTCCCTCAATAGTATTTGGCTCTTTGTCGTGGTATTGGAGTTGTTAAGCAAGGGAGTAATCGAGTATAGGTATGCACAAAGGTGAAGACTTCAAATGGATATAGCCATATCCAACAGGAAGGAGCTTCAATGGTGTAAACACCAAGTAGGGCTAAGCATAAATTAATTTAAAGTTGGAGAGGAGAAGCTGTAGGGTTATGGGCAACACCGAAGGAGGTAGGAATAATACTATGGCTCATAGAGGCTTCCCAAGGTGCAAGGGGGACCCAAGTATTTGACTGTGTAAGAAAAATCCTGAGTTCACAACTTAATTTCCCTACTTTGACTATTAAAAATTTGATTTATTTACAGTAGACTATAATAGTGGAATAATCCAACCATGAATTAAGGAAATTTTGTAGATGCAATATTGACTGAGACATTTGGTGCCACCACCTGCAAACCCCTACTTCTTCATGCACTTTTTCCTCGCAGATTGCATGCCTTCGCCGCAAGGAAAGTCTACCCCTAGAATGAGCATGTAAAATTAAGGAACCTGGGATGGTTATGGACCTTGGGAGTCCACATTGTGCAACTTAGGGTAACATATGAAATTATTCACGGGAACCATATGAAATTATTGGAGTATGCATGAAAATGATCATTTAAGGCAAAACAGAGATAGGGGATTACTATTTGAGGAATATCACCTTGGTATTGAAAATGTTGTGTGGTATGGCCAATGGTGTTTCCAAGGAGTTTTGGGCACTGGTCATTTCCAATGATGTTTCGGGCACTCTTTTGGAATTTTCCAAGCCCACCTAGGCACCCAAGATGGGTGTGAGATGCAGACCCATAGGAGAATATCACCCTGTGAATGCCAATGACCCTTTAAGAGAAAATAATTTGGACGTGTTTCTTATCTCAATAATTATGTCAGGTGCTTTCCTTTCCGAGGTAATTTTGGGAATGAACTGCATTTGTTGTTCAAGTGTTAGTCTTTTGAGAATTTTTTGAGAGCATGTAGATTTTGGTGCTCGAAGATAAAAGACGAAATTAATTTTTGAAGTCATTATCACAGTTAGTCTGATGTGGATGGATTTATGTGACATTTACAGAATGATTTTGCGTTTGAAAAATGGGATTGGCTAACTGTTAGTAAAGATGAATTACCAACTGATACCAGATTGGTAAGTATGATTTCACACATGCTTCTGTTTAACAAAGATGGCGAAGTTACTATTAACTAGAAATATTTTTTGTTGGCCTTGCTTTTTTTAGTTGTTTAGATATAATTTGTGGGTGGTTAAAGGGAGGAATCCTATAATTTCAAATTGTGCCCTTCAATAAAATGCCTTGTAATCTGTGTGTTTTTCTCTTGAATTTATTTGCAGATTATGGGGTTGAATCCTCCATTTGGTGTTAAAGCTGCTCTTGCAAACAAATTTATTAACAAAACCTTAGAGTTCAAGCCAAATTTGGTCATCCTTATTGTTCCAAAAGAAACACAGAGGTATATTAATTTTCATTATGGAAGGGTATTAAACTGATGGATTCTGAGAACAGTAGCTTGACCCAAGTGTTAGATTTTGAACATGTTGCTTTCTGTTGGAGGGACTTTTTTGACTGTAGACATTGGTTACTTTTTTCCTGGAGAAAAATTTAGATTTTTTTTCTTAAAAAATCAAGCACTGTAAACTCCCCTAGTTGCAAAGACTCAAGGAAGGACCAAATGTGTGTGGTCCTGGCGATAGGTTGAAATGACCCTGATCCAGCTGAAACTATTCTTGGCCTTGATGTTTCTCAATATGGGAGTGGGGATGCTATCCCGTATTTGGGAAAGGAGCCACCCTCTCATCTGATTACCTCCTTCCCTGACAGCCCTCTTGGGGAGTGTCAGAACAGGGAGAAGATGGAACTGTTAAAGGGAATTATTTTCTGTAGAAAAGCTGGTTGTAGTTGATCAAATAAGGCCACTTCAGTTTCAATGCAGCCTATTCTGGGATCCTTTGAGAATGGATGGTATAAATTAAAAGGATAAAGGAAAAGAAAAGCAGTGGAATGGACTGCATGATCCTTCATTCCAGGAATGAGAAGCAAGCTACTCGTCCTTGAAAACAATAAAATGGTCAAGATGGATTCTTAATGTAACATATTTCATGGCTCAAGCCTATATTTTTGCTATATTTTACATTTTTCATTAGATTCAGCTAAGGTTTAAAACATTGAAATATTAGACCTGCTTCAGAGTAGCTTAGTCTGGGGGCCAACTGTTGAAAATTGGACCCAGATTGGATTTTCCCAAGCAATATATGTGGAAATATTTGATGCATATCATGTTTGTGTTAATCGATTTTTATTTAACCAAAAAAATATTAAACAAATTAGTTTTCATTATGTTTGATTAATCATAAATTTTTTTTTGTAAAAATGGTCAAGCATATCAGTCTCTGCCACATCTAATTGATCTGAATATTTTTTTTCTTCATCCAGGTAGCAAGGTGCACGAAGATAATTAATCCAAACACTCATGATTCCAAGTATGTCATAAATGTTAAACGAATTGCCAAGGTATGCCTATTTATCCATGTTGTGTTGTGATCATACAACAAAGTCATTATTCTCTTATAGGTGCAGCAAGAATAAAAAATTCTACTTTACTCTTACATTAAAGCTATATCTGCGGTGATTATTCTTTTTCTCGCAGCAAAACTTATGAATTCAAAACCCAATGTTTCCCACAAGCCACATTGGCTTGCATGTAGAATTTACAAATTTTTCTCTTGGGAATGTAGTTTGTGGTTATACTGGGTGATAAAGTCTCCCCTACTGATATTGAAAAAGGCATGCATCTCGGGTTAGTTATTAAAAAATCCCCATTGCAAAACCATCCTTTTATGTTCACTTTGTCTTCTAGGGAGTTTGTTTGCTTTAGAGTTGAGTATGATATTATCCATTAATTCTAAGTGTCGCTGACACGTGAGATATCACATTACTTCTTAGTGAAGCATTACTATGTTTTCAACTCTAATGTATTATGTTGTTTGCATTAATGTCACCAAAAAATTTAGAGATTGCTTCAGGTCACACCTTGCGGGTTTTGTCAGGAATGTAATGATTTATGGTCTTCTTTCTTTATGTGGGGTTGATCACAATAAGTATCATATTCATATCCCTTTTCCTCCTAATATTGATCCCATTGTGACAATGATGATTGTTGAAGAAAAGCCATATGTTACTTACAATGATGTTGGAGGTTGCAAAGAACAAATTGAAAAGATGCGAGAGGTTTGTCAATTCTCTTATAATCCATTGTCTATTCACATTTCATATTTCCTCATGTGGCCAATAATATCAACAGAGTATTATGTCAATAAATGGTCAATATAAAAATTCATTTATCATAGCGGTTACAGGGATAACATTGGGTAATCTCATCCTAGTAAAAAAAACAATAAATTCACTTTTCTTCAAGAGAATTCATGCTAAATTAAGAAACTTTGGAATCTGAAAACTGTATGTAGGCATATGTTAACCAGTTTAGATATTGCTTCGGGTCACACCTTGTGGGTTTTGTCCAAAATGTAATGATTGATGGTCTTATTTCTTTATGTAGGGTTGATTGCAATAATTATCATATTCAGATCCCTTTGCCTCCTAGTATTGATCCCAGTGTGACAATGATGATTGTTTGTCTTAAAGGGTTAGAGAATATTTTGAAAGTTGGGGAAGTAGAGAAGGTTTTGGGCAAAACTGGAGGTGTATATGTCTATGCACAGTATATTGATGATGTTGAAGGACTTGAGAAGATTGAGAACCTGCAAACTCATGAAAATAATGAAATTTATTAGAAGGAAGTAAAGATTCTTGAAACTTATTAGCTGGAAGATGATGAAGATGACCAAACAGTCAATTTTTACCTCTCATATTTAATATTTTAAGTGACCTATGATATGCCGCTGATGGAGGGAACACTTCATTTTCCCACAACTAGAGAAATTTACATAGTCAAGTATTCTTGTGTGCATTGTGTATACTCTATGTCCACATGCTATCAAATATATTTTAGGTTCAACATGAGTACTTCATTTGACCTTGCAATCAAAATCACAATTATTTTGTGGAAGCTTGGATGGAGTCTAGTTTTCCGAGTTGAAAGAAATTTCAAAATATGAGTCTTATGTTTGTCATCAAGAGAATAATTTCAAGTGTTAATCTAACACTAATGAAATTTAATTTTGTAATATTTATCCACCAAGCTATATAGATTCCAATCAATGATCTAATATTTCATAAGAGGCAAGAGATCTGTTCTGGAAAATCTTGGTTTAAATGTTTTGTTGCTTATCAATATCCTTGGTTGTTGATAATTTTCTTTAAATTTAATTTTAACTTTTATTTAACCTTTCTCATTAGGAATATAGAAATGATGAATCGAACACTAGTAGCAAACAAGGTTCTCCAAAGATCATGTCCATCATATACTATGTATTAATTTCATTTTCTTAATATCATTATCAGATGATGTTCATGTATCATATTTTAAAGCTACCCTAAGGGTAGAATCTTGTGCTTCTCCAGGGATATGAGGAGTCTTTATGCCAAAGATGTTTTGTTACGTCCCTTAATCAGGTGTGCATGTCATTTGATGCCCAAACTCTATAATTATGTCAAAGTTGAAGGGGTTAGGGTGGGTGCATTCCTGGAAAGGGGTAATCATGTGCCAAACCTGATATGATGGGGTCTCATTATAAAGAATCTTTCTGATTTTCATCATTTTTTGCATAATTTTTTGGTGCTTCCAATTACCTTTCTTTAGACTGATTCTTGTTTGATTCTTTAAGTCACTTGCAAGTTGCATGATAGCTAATGCTTGGTTTGATTATAAGGTATTTTCAAATTCTTGTTCATAGATCTTGCTGCTAAATTTTTTGAAATTTTAGGTCCATACCATATGACTATATATTTAATTCTTCTTGAAAATTAATTTATGTTTTGAAACAGTTATTAAATTTTACCAATTATTACAACATGTTGCAACTCGTATTGTTTCTTTATGCTATCAACATGTATTTATGTGTTCCTACCATTACTCTCTATATCATCAATTTCATTAACATGTTGGCCTTTGACATACAACACATTTTTTATTGTTTATAATACTTTTTTGAATCATCTTTTAGCACAATCCCTACAAAATGTTGCAAGGGAATGACATTCTATTTAGTGGTTGAGGCCAAATCCTTTCAACACATTTGACATGTTTCTATGATTTAAACATAAAAAAATTTGACATTTCACGTTAAATTCATTCGTATTCCTTTCATGATTTTAAACCATATGTTACAGTACCGGCAAAATATGTTTCAAATATACAATAATTAGGGGATAAATTGGTGGAATAATACACCATTAACCTTAATCTCCCCCTAATTTTATTTTAAATCTGAATTTTCTCACCAATTTTCCTCTTGATTATGTTCTTGCAAGACATGGTAGTATTGCATTTTGATGAATATATGCCATATTGTTGTCTACATCAATCTTGAATTGATGCTAGAAATTTTCCTATGGGTAATGGTTGTTAATCATATGAATGATAAGGATCCTAGAGTCATTAATCATAATGATTGAATTCATTCTTATTCCTTTAGTGATTTTAAACCCTTTTCAAAGTGCATATGCCTCTATTTGTTATGATTCCAATTTTATGCTCCTAGGATTCCAATTTTATGCTCCATCAATAAAATATAAAAGAATAAAGCTAATCCTTCTTCCAATTTTAAAAATTAGGAGTATCTTGAATGTTCCTTTGTAGGATCTATTCCATGTTGTGAACAATATTTTCCAAGCACATGGAAAATAGAAACATGTCAAATGAACATAGAAACATTTGATACTTGACGTTTGTAGGATACTTTGTTGAAGCTATCAATATGCTCTATACACTAGTTTGAATAAATTTTATCCTTAAATTTGAAATTTACCAAGCCATTTCTCTTCATCTATATTGAAACATTGATGAGAGTTGAGTTGTTTTCCTTTGGAAATATTAATTTCATCTCAACACTTTTGGATTTATTACTACAAGGGGTGGGATACCTATCTCTTAATATAAAAGTATGAAATCCATTACTAGCGAAACTTTCTAACATAAGAATTAATTCATAGCTAAACACACCTTTATGAATAGTTTTGTATTCTTGAATGTTCCTTTGTAGGATCTATTCCATGTTGTGAAAAATATTTTCCAAGCACATGGAAAATAGAAACATGTCAAATGAACATAGAGACATTTCACATTTGTAGGATACTTTGTTAAAGCTATCAATATGCGAGCTATAAACTAGTTTGAATAAATTTTTTCCTTAAATTTGAAATTTACCAAACCATTTCTCTTCATCTATATTGAAACGTTGATGAGAGTTGAGTTGTTTTCCTTTGGAAATAATAATTTAATCTAAACACTTTTTGATTTAATGCTACAAGGGTGGGATACCTATCTCTTAATATGAAAGTGTGAAATCCATTACTAGCAAAACTTTCTAACATAAGAATTCATTCATAGCTTTAAACACACCTTTATGAATAGTTTTGTATTCTTGAATGTGCCTTTGTAGGATCTATTCCATGTTGTGAACAATATTTTCCAAGCACATTTGATATATATATATATATATATATATATATATATATATATATATATATATTCATTCATCGCCATCATATCCATGCAAAAAAAGGGGCGATTTAAGATCATCTAGGAGTAAACATCATGGACACATTAAATAACCATAACTTAATTATCTAGAAAAGCACCCTTATCTAGTAGATCATAATATATTTTTTGTACAAAAACACATCTAACCATCCACATGTCCATTTATTTGAAAGAAATCCACAATATAGTCTTAAACTATATAACATCCAATGCATTGTAGAAATTATATGTTCTAACCCTAGAATCAAAGTTCATTGTTCATCTTGAAAAAGGTGTTCCACTCATATGAAATGTGCTAGTGGAAAATTTTCCAGAATGGCATCATGATAATCTATCGATAACCTCCATTGTCGTTGTTTTTTTCTACTCTGCACTTGCTTCAACTGCAACCGAGTTGCTATGACCAAGTGATTATATTGGGCATAAATAACCTCTAGCTGGTAATATTGAAAAATAATATGATCTTTACATTTCTTTACTTCTTCAAAGAAATGTCCCATTAATGCCATTGAACTGTTTGGGTATGTATAATTTGATGGATCATTATACTCTTGCAACAATGTGGATTTAGACATAGTGCATCGTAATAAATAATAATGCTATTTTTCTTGATTATTTTTTGTTTCAATGACAACTAAAACATCACCTTCTCTAACCATATCAGAAACACGATCATAATCACTGTCAATCACAACCATTTCATTATCCATTTCCTTGTCAGTCACATTTCCAAATGGTGGCAATGGTGTCAATTCTTTGTGTTTCCATGGTTTAACAAATTTATTAATTTGGTTTTCACAATCATCGACAGACTCTATCTGATCAATACATACAGAACAAAAGCAAGAGCACTTTCGTTTCTCAATGCAATGTATATTTGTCATGTTCTTACTCCTAATTGAGTCTAAACTTCTTGTTTGAGGGATTCCAAGGCAATTAAATGGAAACGATCTATCAACATCGCCCATTGCAATATTCCAAAATTACCTGCTTGATAAAAACACACACATGTATGAGTAAAATGTTGAACAATATTTAATATTTTTTTGATAACAAAATACACACATATATGTATACACATATATCTCTAGACATGTATAATATATTGTTAGTTAAATGTGTATGCTTACCTGTGCACATCAGCCATCCTTGGGTTCGATACATGACTTAAATTGTCTTTGCACCAATTAACAAAATCTAAAGAATTTCCAAGTCAGGAAGCTAAGTGATTCAATTGATGCCTCCTAAGTGCACGTTTTACGCATGCCCCAGCACCATCGTGCTCTCCTTTTTTGTGCCCTGTCTCAAATAAATTCCATGTATGTCGAATGTTGGTTCTCTTATGAAGATGAGACAACCAAAAGAATGATCTTGCTAATTTAAATTGACCAGCACAACCATCTGACCATACCCAATATCTTTAAAAGTGACCTTTCGTTTCAACAATTCATTATAAATAACATTAAAACAATGCTAAACAAAAAATGTATCATCTGTTCGATCACCACTAATGTAGAAATGGTACTCCCTAATCACCTCACGATTATTTTCATCACTATCAAAACCATTGATAGCAAGCTCTGCATGTCTATAAAAAATATGCACAAATATAGATACTTGGTCTGAATGATAATACTCACTTTGTATCTCCTTTTGTGGAATAAACGTGTAATTCTCAGCAAAATCAACCACTGATTGCTTGAACTGTAAATCCTACCATCGTGCTATATGACAATGCTTAATATATTTGTACATTTGCACCCTGAACTTCTCCATAAAAGATGTCACTGAAATGTCGTCGTCCATTAAAGTGATATTTTTTGATGTTTTTCTTGAATCTGCAATAGGAGTGTAAGTAACATTTTCATATAACTTCCAATTCAGACTGAGATTTGACAGTCTGGGATCATTAGGATCAATGGGATACTTTGCATCATAGAGTGCAAAATGAGAACATTCTGGGTATTTTCTTCTACCAACACATTCTTTTTTATAAAATAAATCATTATTCTCTCGTGCACATAATATCTTCGATAAAAATTCATGAACACTTGAAGGATGGGGATCATTTGACCAATATTTTTTGCCAAAATTTACAAATGTATCATAAAATAATTGGAATTCTACATGGTATCAACAAAAACATGTGCCTCGAACAGTGATAGGTCTGACATACCATGGTTTAATCTTCACAAATGTGCTAAGGGAAACCTTCACATCAGTATTACTTTCCATAAAGTTTTGGAATAATTCTATTTGACTGACCTGTGTTATATGTTTGGCATGAGATTCATAATTTTCCTTAGATATACAGCGACGCACAAAATCCTTTTCATTTGGCGACACATGAGAATTCAAATCCAAAAAATTGTTTTCCCTATCCCTCACACCATCAGGAAGTCTATCATGATATGGACACCTACAGATATTAGCCCAACATGCAAGTTCATCATTCTCATCTAATTGAATTCTAAATTTTGTATGCCTCCATAAACTTTTTCTTGATGCTTTAAACAATTTTAAAGTTGCTGACATCAAACGACTTGATGAAGTTCTTTTCATGACTACACCTGTTAAAAGTGCTCTACGAGCATTCTTTTCAACTTGAGATAGATTTTTGGCTAGTGTGGCAAGCACCGACATCACATTTTTTGATACCATTTCATTTGCTAAAACCTATTTCTCACTTTTAATGCCAAATAATTCCACAGCATTTCTGAGAGATTTGTACTTTAAAAATCCACGTAACATTTGAGCTTATGCTATGATAGATTTACCTTCAAAAATATGTTTCAACCCCAAATTTACTTTATCTCAAACTGTCCTTTCAGCCATTGGTGGTCCCAATTCTTCAATTTTAGTTGGATCCATATTTTCTAGAAACTTGTAGTTGTATACAATGTTCTTGGAACTTCCAATTAATTGCAGTGAAATTCGAGGTGTGGTATTATCTTCTTGTGGTTCTGATGTTGTCCCTGCATACTATATATATATATATATATATATATATATATATATATATATGTATATATATGTATATATATATGTATATATATATGTATATATATATGTATATATGTATATATATATGTATATATATATATATATATATATATATAAACTTCTAATTTGAAATTAGCATATACATTTTTTTAATTTTAAAACTATCTTGAACTACATTGTTTAAAAAAAAAAATACAAAATTCAAATTGAAGAAACTATTAACTCACCAGTGAGATCGATATCAATATTCTCTTGGACATTTGTATTTTCAATATTCTCATTGACAAGTTCCTCAGCATTTCTCATTTCGTCATCATTTTCATCCACCTCTACATCTCTTTCACGATGCTCTACCTCCACATTTATTTCATGGCTTAATCTTTCCCTTTCCTCTTGCCTTTTTTTTTGTAATCTCTCAATTTTATCCGTTGATTCAGTTCTTTTTCGATCCTGCCTTGATAGGAAATTCCTTTGGTTTCCCATGTTCAAAAAATTGGAAACCTAAAATCCAATTCTATTTGGACCAAATACCCAAAAAAACATAAAGACTTCAGAATAAGTACTTCATGCTTTCAATAAGAGAGAAAATTAAATAAATAATTAAATTCATAAAGACATTTTGAAAAAATACTTCATGCCTTCATAGAGACATTTTGCAAAAGTACTTCATGTCTTCATAGAGACATTTTGCAAAAATACTTCATGCATCCAAGCACCCAAAAAAACTTCAAAAAAAAGATTCGCCAAAAAAATTTTGCACCCAAAAAAACTTAAAAAAAAAATTGCCAAAAAGAATTTTGCAACTAGAAAATATCTGCACCTTGGCAAAAAAAAGAATTTGGACCCTTGCACCTTCGCAATTTTTGGACCCTCGCACCTTCGCAATTTTCGCTAGTTCAGAATGGTGTGTAGAATTAATATTTTGAATGAGAGTATTTATATATAACTCTCGTATGAAACATTGCGTCGACTTTCGATTAAAATTTAATAAACTCTCATCCGAGAGTTCACGTATGAAACATTGCGTCGACTTTCAATTAAAATTTAATAAACTCTCGTTTGAGAGTTCATGTCTGAAACATTGCATTGGCTTTCGATTAAAATTTAATAAACTCATGTCTAAGAGTTTAATAAACTCTCGTCGGAGAGTTTATTAAACTATCGGACGAGAGTTTATTAAACTCTCGGACGAGAGTTGGCCTTGGGTAAACTCTCGGGCGCAAACTCTCGGCCGAGAGTTTAGCCGCACGGTTAAATGTAACATGTGGTGGTTTAAAATCTCGGTCAAGATTTTTAAATTTCTCAATCGAGAGTTTAATAAATATCTCGCCTCAGAAATTATCTCGGCCGAGAGTTTCTGGTCAATGAAAAACCCAAAAAATTCTATAGTTTCAGGAACCTGCAACTTTGGAGGGGTGAAACACCTGCAAAAACAAAATGTTATATTTCAGACCTGGTACCATTAGATTCATATCTGAATCTAGTTTCTAATGATGTAAGATTTGTGGAGTTACATTAAAAATTTCAATTTTTTATTAATTTTATACTAAACTGTGTCATTGTGGAATTTCACTGTTCTGAAAATTGCACTGAATGAAAATTCAATAACTTTAAAATGGAAACACCAAAAAAATCAAAAAAACCATATTGCAATTCCTCTCCCTGTCTTCTTCAAAAGGGTATTCTCATTTTTCTTATTGACGATCACATTGAAAAGAAAATCTAGGGCTCATAAAATGTACTGAAACATCACCGTTTTTTTTTTCCTCATCCATTTCAAAAAATAATAAAAAATAGTGATTTAATATTAAAATTACCAAAAAATAGTCAGTGCACTAGTGAAATCTATGTAGATTATGATGATATGGTTTATTTCCAAAAAATGAATAACCTTCCTTAAAAAAATTTACGGTTCAAAAAGTGACTATTTATGTTTGCCTGAAAATTTCAAGTATATGCAGTTAGTAAACAACAAATTTACCCCTCTATATATATATACCCCTCTATATATATATATATATATATATATATATATATATATATATATATATATATATATATATATATATATATATATATGAGTATGAAGCTAAGACAATTTTCTACAAATCTTGTTTTTATGTCAAAGCATAATTTCCATTGAAAATATGAGTTTAGTGGAGTTGAAGTTGAGAAAACATAGAAAATTACAATTCTCAACGTCAAAAAAGGGAAAAAAGAATTTTCCAACTTGATATTTTCTAATGCTAATAGAAACTCATTTTAGTGAAAAACTTCATATTTATTACTAAATTTAACTTTTACTTTAATAGTTAGGTTGGAGACTTTAACAACAAATTTTTTGGTCAAATTTCTCTAAAATTTGATAAAAATTTGTTGGAATTACAATATTGATATGGGAAATATGCACAATTAATTACTAAGAATGTTGAAGATGAAAAAAGCTTGGGATGAGAGAATATGTCACCTTTGCTATACTAAGAAGTTTAATATTAAAAACTTTTTCTCTTAGATTTCCCACTCTTATTCACATTCGATCTCATTTCCATAACATTTTCCAGAATACCAACCTTCCTGACTTGTTAAGTCAACCAAATTATAATGATCTAGGAATGGTTCTTTCCCTTTTTTTTAATCATAGAAATAAACTTCTAAAGGGAGTCAATTAATCACCTAACTTTAGCTCTTGTATGTTAGCCCCCTATGAATTTTTTGACAAACAAGCAGGGGGCTAAAATGTTTTTGAGCCTTCAAGGAATGAATTTCCCCTGAAAAAACATCATCCTTGAAGCCTCCTTATGCCTTTTCCTTTGATAAATCCTCACTTTTGTTTCCAGTTATAAAGCCTCTCTGTCTGTGAAGAAGAACACCCAAAAAGGCCTTTTCCTTCTTCTTTCATTCCCACTTAACCTCTGTTTCTTCACCTTTTTCCCTTCTCTTAATTCCTCATTAAACCTCTAAATCATTTCCATTCCCCTTTAAACCCTGCAAACACCCCTTGTTTGGCTTAATAACCCCTTTTCCTCTGTACCATTACCCCTTTTCTGGCCTTAAAATGCATTTAAAATAGGCCAAAAAAACATATTTTACATATGAGGCTTAGCCCCTTTTCGGCCAGCCCCCTTAACCACTTCCCCATATGCCCCGCACCCGCAACCAAGTGCTTAAGGCCTGGGTACTAATGGCATTAGAGAATCGGAGCGGAAACGTCTTTTTCCTTTGTAAACCATGAAAGTTCCGATGCGATAGTGTTAATTCGTCGACCCTTTGAAGCAATCTCCACTGTTAATTTTAATAGATCTAACGGTTCGCACATGTTTATCGTGCCCATAATTTCTTCCCATTCACCCCTCCGATCGCATGTCGACTGTCGATCTACTGCCCTGATCCTATGGCTATCACGCAATCGCAATCTTGCTCCAATTGCAATCGGAAAAAACTTAATTCACCGCTTCCCATTTCCTCCGATTGCCGACCCCCGATTCAATCTCTGTCGTCGAT
Organism: Pinus albicaulis; assembly: GCA_034641835.2. Classification (NCBI taxonomy): domain Eukaryota; kingdom Viridiplantae; phylum Streptophyta; class Pinopsida; order Pinales; family Pinaceae; genus Pinus; species Pinus albicaulis. Next base: position 677,117,712 of record CM076581.1, read on the forward strand.
CTTGTTCCAGATCGGATGGCTAGCGCTCAATCACGCATCGCCAATCAGAAGTTCTCAAATGTGTCCCCCACTCCCTTCGTATCCCCGATTGGCAATCGCCGATTGATGACTCCCGATCCAATCTAAGCCATCCATCCATGCCAGATCAATGGTCCTCATTGCATCGCCTAGTTCGTTCATATTTCTCCATCGGAGTTTCAGCCCCGCTCTACTCCAATGCGATTATATCACAGTCGTTGATCTCTCGGGATCCGATGGTCCATATCAAATCGCCCTCCACCCATGCCAGGTCCCACCAGTTCCTCAGCCCATTTCATTGCATTTCTACACTTTTCCCTTTGTATTTCGATTCAAAGGCTCAAACTTAATGTTTTCCATTAAAAGGTCGTATTTCCACTGTTTCACTACATTTTTCCACCATTTCCATTGCATCCACAACATTTGCCTCTGTTGCGCCACCATTCCTCCAAGCCGTCAAAGCATTCTTCCGCTGCCCCCTAGGTTTTATAATTGGTTTATTCTATGGTGCAGGTTTTCGCAGAGTGATTAAATCACCCTGTGTTCCATGATCACAGTGACTATGATTCAAAATATAGAGATGGTCGTCGCAGCAGAGACCAGTGTATCAATAGCAAGGATTAAAGGGGTTAAGCCTGTTATCGAATAATTAACGGTTAACCCCGCGTTCAAAGGAATAAAGCGCAGTTGGAAGACTAAGCAAGCTAATGAGTTGCATCAGTGCATTCATATCAGCAGGGCACCGTTTCTCCAAAAGGACACCTTTCGACAGTGTTCTCCATGCCTCCTTGAGCCCTTAAAAGTTAATGCGTTGACAAGAGATTCTTAAATACTATCAGAACCACAGTTATGAGGTATGGGGAGACCTGCAAACCTTTCCACCCATGTCACTCATTTCAGAAGGCTACCACAGAGTACCATCAGTCGGATTTCTTCAGAAGAACATACTTGAAGTTATTAACAAGACTTCTGGACCATACTTCAAAGTACACACAGTTAATGAAGAGCCATTTTGCAGAATGGGCATTCGACCTTCCTCTCCTCTGTCATAATGAAACAATTAAGTTTACATCTACTCCTGCTATCTATTTTTCCTATAAAGAATCCCAGAGAACACATTGTAAAGGGTTCGGTTGTTGTTGTTGATCGGTTATCAGAGGATTGCAAGTTGTTTTCTTTTGAGACATAGTCTCTGTGTAAAATTGTAAGATAGGCTAACGAAGATGTTTTCAGTCTGAGCATTCAAGCTATTGGAAATGTTGTACATGATTGGTGTTGCTCTTTAATATGACAAGAACATTTCTTTTGATCCTGATTTAAAGCAGCGGTGATGTTTTTCTATCTTTGTATTTGTTAACTTGCAGTTCATTTCATTTCATTTCTACTGGCTTGCATCAGAAATCTGGCATAGGATTTACCCTTGTTAGGTACCCTATGTTTCTACTCTCCTTGCCTTCAATGTTTTCTACTGTATGTGTTATCTGAGGATTGTTTTCAGTTAATTTAACCAGTGTAGTGGTTTAATATATTGCTAGATAATGTATGAATTAATGAAATCTGTCTTTAGATGTTCTTGTTAGGATTTAATTGAACGAATTGGGAACACTAGGAGGTCTATAACTCTGTCTCTATCTCACTAGGATCCTTTTCAATTAATTAAACCTTTCTAAGTTCCCTTAAGCTGGGTGCCAAAGCATTGAGAGTTCAATGTCTCTCTCTGATCTTAGGTTTTCAAATTTTTGTTCCAAGTCTTTAATGTTTCTTGTCTGAAGAGTTTACCTTTCAGGTTTTGGATCACAGGCTGTTCAATGGCATGTCCTGTCCCTAGATCTGATTTCTAAAAGGTCAACTTGGAGGTTTTCTTGCTTTCACCTTCTCTCTTATCATTTCATGTTTCAGTATCATCTTTAAGATCCAATGCTTTAGATGACTAGCCCAACTGAAAGCCTGCATATTGAATAGCAAGTAAACCCTTTCCTGACTCCATTGCCCAATGGTCTTGAATGTTCCCTGAATCATCTCTCCCTTGCCTAAAATCCCCTTTGCTCAACCTTTTCTTATACTGAATCCTTCTTCCCATATTCCCAACAACCAACCAAGAATCAAATAAAAAAACCCCGTGCCTATAACCAGCCTACTATCTTAACTTCGACTTCAAAGACATAAAACCTTTGCTCATATAGAGAGATCCCTCTCTAGACCCAGGAGGGCTAGATCCTGAGGTCTGAAATTGGTTCTGATGTTGTCTCATTTTTTGTTCTTGCCAACCTGGCCAAAACATGGGAACCACCAACATAATTGCGACTCCGCTGGGGAAGAACTCTGAGAGTCTATAGCTGAAAACATTGGTCTATTTCCCATTGTCGTCACCAACATAATGGCGACTCCGCTGGGGAAGAATTCTGAGAGTCTATAGCTGAAAAAATTGGTCTATTTCCCATTTTCGTCACCAACATAATGGCGACTCCACTGGGGAAGAATTTTGAGAGTCTATAGCCGAAAACATTGGTCTATTTCCCATTGTCATCACCAACATAATGGCGACTCCGCTGGGGAAAAATTCTGAGATTCTATAGCTGCAAACATTGGTCTTGATCCGGATTTTATGTAGCAACGCAACAGAATACAGAAATAACCATGAACAGAGAGATGCAACGGAAATAATGCGTCATTTCATTAATAACAGAAATATGCTTACAGACATAATGGAAATAAAATAGCTAGGGTGCTGGTAGCGAATCTCTGAGAAGAGATGTGATGGCTACAGACCTCTGAACTGAGTTAAAATGAGGCTCGAGAGTCTATTTATTATTGAGAAACAATGGAGAACCCTAAACATCCCAAAAACATAACCCTAGGAGATTAAGCGCCAAAACTATGGGCCCCGTTTGGGTAAATTGGTGTTTCAACTTCCCAGGGACGTGACTTTGGCATACTAGCTCTGTTTCATGCACATGATACATCATTAGAAAGCTCTATCCGAGGAATAAAACTTTCGAGACAAATTTGATTATCAAATTTGCTGGTAAAATGATACCCAAAAAACGCAAAAAATGTCGTTTAGGGCCTCAAAATGGCTCTGGAAGTTCAGGACCCGAAAAACTGCTAAAAATAGTAAGTTTTGTTGCAACTTGAAAACTGAAAGAACTGATGATGGGGGTTCAAATGGAATAGGTGGGTGGCCACCAATATCCACCTGGATCATTAAGCCCCCAAAACGGCCCCGAGAGTGGAGGACCCGAAAACCTGCTAAAAATAGTAAGTTGTGCTGAATGTGAAAAGCTGCAAGAATTGATGGTGCTGGTCCAAATGGAATAGGTGGGTGGCCACCGATATCCACCTGGATCATTCCTCCCTCCTTAGGAAGCAATGGTCCCCATTGCGTTGATATCCTCCATGAGATGAGGCAAATTCTGTTGAACTGAGTATTAGATGTATTGAAGATGTCATGGACCTGCAGGTGGACATGCTGGATGCGTTTAGTAAATTTGGTTTCTTTATCAGCCTTAGACAGTACATGTTTGGATTTTGTATGTGTAGTTGTAGGATGTATGGCAACATCAGGCGGTGGTGCGTTGGGAGTCAAATCAATGGAGTGCTTGTCCTGACAGAGTAGAGGAACCTTTATGAGTGAAAAGAAATTGTCATCATATTCCTCCATAACTTTGTCCATCAGCTGCAACCGTGCAAGGGAGCCCTGTTTCGAGGTTGTGGCCACAATATTCTTCTTTCCCTGTGAGTGAGTCGTAAGGAAAATGAATTTCCTGGTTTGGGAAACAATCTTACTGCGTTGTTTTGCAGTAGTCAAAGAGATGACAGGAGGCAGTACTACCTCTGGTATCCTGTACAAGTTATTTCCCAAAGTAATAATAATAGCATGAGGCCTAGACTCATACACAGCATGTCACCTCCACAAGTATGGTTGGCCCAATAATACATCAGCTACATCAAGAGGAGCAACATCACATAATACCTCATCCTCGTGAATGGTCAGACATCGTATGGAAGGCGCACCGGCCAAGTGACAAGTGAGAGATCTTCTCCCTGGGTGGAGCCACTCGATGGTATACGGCTGTGGGTGTGCTATGGTTGGTAGGCCAGCCGATTTACGACCTCAGCTGAAATGAGGTTCTTTTGGCTTCCGCTATCGACGAGAAATTGCAGCGGCGAACACTTTACCCACATCTGTGACTGGAAGAGGCGCTCCCCCTCCTCTGGATCCTCTGGACCCTCCTTCTAGAACTTGGTGGTGGCAACAATGGCACTGGGGTCCGCATCAATGATCTGCTTCCCTTTTTCATTGCCTTTGTCTGGTTCTAACTCAGGATCAGAAAATGCATCTGATTCGGGTGCCTTTAGTTCGGCCACTAAAGACTATTTGGCCCGATACTCGTTTGTGCTGTGAGTGGGGCTGTTATGAAAGTCACACCACTTCCCTGTGTCCTTCTTTGGATTTGTGGTGTTGTTCTGAGTCGTATTGCTTTGGCCTTGCCCCTTGTTCTTTGGTTCGGGGGCACCTTTCAGATTTGCAGATCCAAAGTCTCGCTTCTTCTGCTTAAATTTTTGCTCGATCTTGGCGGCATAGCGATATGCCGTGCCAAGCGATGTAATGTCGAGGAACTCCATTTCCTCCTAAATTTGTTTGTGCAGACAGCCGCGGTACTTGAGCACCAAATGTCTCTCCGAATCTTTAATACCCAACTTTGTGCGCATCTTGATCCTTTTCTTGCCGCAGCATGGTCCATTGGATGTATTTGTCCTCATAGCTCCCCACGGGGTAATATTGTTCCTTGATGCCGTCTTGGAACGAATTCCAAGTGCGTGTGGCAGAGAGTAGAGAGGGTTCCCCTTCGCCCTCTTGCTCACGGTAGGTTTCCCACCAGTCTTTGACATGGGGGGCAGCTTTGAGGAGTGCAAAAATAATATTTTCTCGGTCAGAGAAGTCATGGACCGAGAAATACCCTTCCAGCAAATTTAACCATCTGTCTATGGCGTCTGCATCTATTTTTCCTTCAAATATAGGAAGGTCAAAGTTAACCTATACCTTGAAGGGAGTGGCACCTCCAGAGTGGTTGTTGGATGCAGATGTGCCATATGTGGGCAGTCGTTGAAGGATTTGAGCAAAGTTATCCATCATCGCGTTCCTTTGTTTCTCGAGGGCCTCCTCGAGCAGTATTTTGATAGGATCTCCTGCTCCCTCGTCTTTCTTTTCTTCCGCCATGGGAGTTCATCGAGGTTTGTGAGGATGATCTTGCAAGGGTTCAACCAGACCGAGCCGTAACTCCTTATACCCTGACCGCGTTGGGGACATGCAAAGAAAAACAAAGAAAGAGTAGACCCGCTCCGATACCACTGATCCGGATTTTATTCAGAATACAGAAATAACCATGAACAGAGAGATGCAACGTAAATAATGCATCATTTCATTAATAACAGAAATATGCTTACAGACATAATGGAAATAAAATAGCTAGGGTGCTGGTAGCGAATCTCTGAGAAGAGATGTGATGGCTACAGACCTCTGAAATGAGTTACAATGAGGCTCGAGGGCCTATTTATTATTGAGAAACAATGGAGAACCCTAAACATCACAAAAACCTAACCCTAGGAGATGAAGCGCCAAAACTATGGGCCCCGTTTGGGTAAATTGGTGTTTCAACTTCCCAGGGATGTAACTTTGGCATACTATCTCCGTCTGACGCACATGACACATCATTAGAAAGCTATATCTGAGGACTACAACTTTCGGGACGAATTTCATTCCATGAAATTCGTTGGACAAACGATACCCAAAAAACGTCGTTTAGGGCCTCAAAACGGCTCCGGAAGTTCAGGACCCGAAAAACTGCTAAAAATAGTAAGTTTTGTTGCAACTTGAAAATTGAAAGAACTGAAGATGGGGGTTCAAATGGAATAGGTGGGTGGCCACCAATATCCACCTAGATCATTAAGCCCCCAAAACGGCTCCGAGAGTGGAGGACCCGAAAACCTGCCAAAAATAGTAAGTTGTGCTAAATGTGAAAAGCTGCAAGAATTGATGGTGCTGGTCCAAATGGAATAGGTGGGTGGCCACCGATATCCACCTGGATAGTGGAGCTTCCTGCTTCTTCACGAGTGCATCCGATTTTCCATGTTTCATGCTTAAAGAAGGTTATAGGTGAAAATCTTCCAGTTCAAACAATATTGCCAGAACTTGATGAGGAAGGAAAAATCATATTGGAACCTGAAGCGGTCATGGAAACAAGAACTCGACAACTACGGAATCGATCAATTTCGGAGTATCTCATCAAGTGGAAGAACTTACCCACTGAAGATTCTACATGGGAGGATGAGAATTTTATACAGAAGCACCCAGAGCTACTCAAGCGTTGAGGACAACACTTTTTTGAAGGAGAGGGGCATGTTAGGTCCCTATATTACTAGTATAGTCCCCTATTGTTGTTAGTGTAACCCCCTTATTGTTATTATTGTACCCCTGTAACCCCCATATTGTTATTATTGTGCCCTTAAATTATTATTGTTAGGTCGGCTAGGATTACATTGTGGCCCCATGGACTCCTATATATAGAAAGGTTTTGTAATTTGTATCATCCAAGAATTGTTAATTCATGTAATTTATTGGAGGTTTCCCCATCAAAGTGGCTTATTTATAAGGTTTTTATATCTCTTTTCTTCTACTTTTGGAGTTTGGTTTCACAACA